>JAGXJF010005541.1:0-291296 GCA_019208055.1 Stipa capillata | reverse complement strand
CACAAAGACTTGGCGTGCTCACCAACTCCAAGAGCACTCCCACTCTTGGAGGAACCAATACCTCGAATGCTACACCTGAAGCACTAAGCAACTCTCTCTCACGATGGATGCACGCAGGCAACACTCACTTGGAGACCTAGAGCTCTCTCTTGCTCAACAGGTTGCTTTCGGGTTAGAGGCAAAGGTTAGGTAAAGGTTGAGGTTGAAAACCTCCCCAGGTTCCCTATTTATAGGGTCCCTGGCAGCTAGCCGTTACCCTCATGCCACGTCAGATAAAGAGCCACCAGACCTAACCTGTCTGAGACTCAGCTAACATGCACCTCTGGTAACCTACTAGCCGCGGCTGAGCTACCCACCTGAGTCTCAGATGCCAAACTCAGGTGGACTCGGTTGCCTTAGGCAGCACCTGAGCACAACTCTGGCCGGCTCACTACAAGCCTAAAACTGACCAGAGAGCAATGGCCTCGCCACAGTCCCTGTCCAGCTCGCTCAGACCCTTGGCACTGGTTCCAAGCTTCTTCACCGAAGATGACTGCCCTTGTAGACGCACAGCGAACCCTTGGTCCAGATCCACCAGCTTCCTAGCTCCTCCAGGACTTATCAAGCTTGCATTCACGGCCCTTGAACTCCATCAAGCAACCATCACCTCGCTTGCCCTCGAGCACAGCCTCGGCTTCTTCGCAACTGTGCCTCAGGAGCCTAGCTCAGTTGGTCCTTCTGACCTTCCCAGTTCCTTGCTCTTTTTAGGGCTCATCATCAACAGTTGTCTCACTTCAGCTTTCACCTGTCCATCTAATCCCTGTTCACACTCATTGCAAACATTAGACACAGGTGAGGATTGCCAATAACCATCAAAGCCAAACTCTGGGGCAAGATAGCCATCCTCCCAAGCTCCATGGGAGTGGATGCACTTTCAGGAGGGTGTGCCCATATTGCCTTTGAACACTCAAGAGGCATTCTGTAGAGCATGCAGTGGAGAACTGACTGTGGACAGAGTCCCATTGTCGATGGGTAACGCCAAGGTGTTAGTGGACATGGTGTATCCAAATTGCTCATCGTATCTACTTCCTATATCCCAAGAGGACGACGTCACGACATTGGGGCAGGCCGTCCACACATATATCCAGTGGCCGAAGAAGTACATCTCCCCTGTTGCCCCTACACTGCCTCCACGGTCACTTTCTCCAATACCGAAGGTGAAATCCACTTCTGTACAATCTCAGCAAGAACTGTCTAGCAAATCTACCAAGTAGGGCGCCAAATCGGCACCTCTCACCAAGGGCAAGGGCAGAAGTACCAAAAAGTCGGCCAAGGGTAAGGGCAAGACGTACAAGAAAAATCCCAGACAACAAACTACAAGAAGGGGCAGCCGTTAGTGACATGGACAGAGTTAGCGCAACTTGGATGGGTATCTCAAATCATGGACAATTTTTACATGAAGAGGATTAATGAGGAGAAGCATCTTCCAGACAATATCGGCGCCACGTTCAAGCGGCAACATTTTCTCCATGCAGGTGGAACCTTCATCGTGCCCTTCGATGAGTTATCCCTCCTCTTTCGGCATGATGCCCTCGATATCGGTCTACTAAAATGCTGGACGTTGTAAGTGTTCTGAATAGCAGTCTATGCTAAATGAACTGCATAGCTCATTGATATGCTATTTCAATAACATTACTCTTATTTGTAGACATATGATTCAAGAAGCCAGGAAAGACAATCCGAATATCGGATTCCTCGATCCACAAGTGATCATGTGCACGCTAGTCAAATACAGTTTGGAAGAGGTCGAGGAGTACATTACGTAGCCATGCTCCTTCTCTGTACTAAGCACCTCATTCTTCTGCCTTACAACTATAGATTCTGCTAAATGCTCGTTTGTATTGATCCACAACATCAACATGTCGTGTACTTCAACTCCAAGAACTAGCCACCAGAGAATTACGTAGATCTAATGAAGGCGCTCAATGGGGCATTAGCGAAGTATGTTTCAAAAGGGGGATCGTACAAACAGAAAAGCCCGAACCGACCCACTGATATCATTTCCCAGTAATAATTCCTCCGTCACCCATGAATAATGCTCTCACATGTTGTAATATGTATTCTGTACAACTAAATTTACCGTGCAAGTAAACAAATTTATGCAGTGCCACAAGTAGCCACTGGGCAACAACCTCTGTGGGTACTATGTGGCCCAATATATGTTGCAAATCCTTGACCGTAGTGCAGTAGATCCGGAGGTTAGTGTCATTATAGTATATTCAAATACATTTTTCATCATTGTAACATTGTGCCTACCCTTTTTTAAATTTCCTTCTACAGACATTTAAGTTTCCTACAACTTTGCTCAACATTGAGATTGTCCAGTATATCCAAAGACGGCTCATAGGGTTCATACATTCGTAGATCGTAAAGGAGACCAAGGAATTATATGATCCCGACAACTTTGTAGCTCGAGCAGTTAGTCAAAACAGTTGATGTCAATGACTTGCCCTTTAATTTGTGTTGAATTACTTATTGCTTCATATATCTATATTATGGTTGAGAATGGCAATTACAAATGCTTGTGTGTTGTGATCAATTACTATATCTAGTGCTTGTATGCTGTTGTATGAATTATGTGCTGTGATCAATTACTATTATTTTACTTTGCATGTTTCAGGGCAGGCCAGAATAGAGAATTTGCAAGGGGTGCGGTATAGACAGTACAAATAGTACCCGATATTCACTTAGTACAGACAGCTCCTGTACTAAGGAACCGTCTGTGATAAGGTTTTGTGCAGACGGTTTTCAATAATGAACCATCTATAATAAGGGATTTGTACAGACGGTTCCAGATCTGAACCGTCTGTGATATTATCTAACTTCAAATGGTTCTAGTTATGAACCGTTTGTAACAAGAGTTTTGTACAGATGGTTCAAATATGATTTGTATAGATGTTTTAATACGGACGGTTCAAAAAAGTGTCCCGCACGTGGGTTAAGAACTGTCTGTAAAAATGGTTTCTGTAGCAGTGACCACTACTCCACTTGAGAAGAGCTACTGGCAGGGGACTCTATTCCCATTTCCTTCCCGAGCCCTCACTCAAACTAGCAAAACACCTCATTTTTCACCCTTAGATTCGACAAATGCTTGGGTTAATCCTAAAATTTGTTTTTAGAATCTTGATTCAAGGTATGTTTCTCGTCCAATGAATAGTTTGAAATTTTGTTTTCCATTATGTATGAAGAAATCTATGGGCATTTCGTTTTCAAGGGTTCATATCATTTCCTATTTATTCATGGTTTTTTGGTATAATCTTGTAATATCTTGTGGGATATGCTACGTTATTCTTGTAGGAGGGATTGTCCGCATTTTGATTGGAGCAAAGTTTCATTATGGCTAACATGTGGAAGAGTGTTAGGAAGTTCTTTTGTGCTGATTCTTCAAGTTCATCCAACAGGATGACAAATTCGAGCTCGAGGAAGGCACTGGAGGACATTGATTTCATCGATCAACGTACCGATGTAAAGTATGGGAAATTGTAGTATGTTGAAGTTGAATCCACTAGATGGAGGGGTGTGAGCACCCTCATTGCTTATGACATGTTTGATCATTTTGAAATGCTATGCCAAAATGGAGGTCTAGGAGCTTTTAATCAATTGATGCATTGACTTATGTTGAACTGATTAAAGAGTTTTTAGCTTCATTTGAATATCATGCTTTTGATAGAGATTTCTCTAGGGATCATATTACTTTTGACTTGCTTGGTAGATATTTTGATTTAAGCATGCCGAAATATTATGATGTGCTTGGCTTAAAAAATTATGGAATTAGAAAAGATGTCAAAAGTCATCATGTTGTGTTGAATGGAAGTTAATTTCTAATGGTGACTATCCTGATTATAAAACTGCTAAGTGGTCAAGTATTCATTACCTGCAATTAGATATTTTTCCACCTTTGTATGTTGTGGTTTATTTTGCTGTCCACGACGTGGAAATGTGACTACTCCACTGTTTAGAGTTATTGATGCTGCTTTGTTTCCTAATTCTGGTTGTCGTCCCAACTTTGGTGTATTTATAATTATACATTTGCAGCACATTGGTTCTAGAGCTTTTTGTATTGTCACTTGTGGTGCTATTGCTACTATTTTTGCTACACATTTTTGTCTTGATATGTCTAAGCTTACTATTGCTCCTCCTCCTATTTCAATTAACACTCAATTACTGAAATCTATGAACTTCTTATTTCGTAACCCTCGCAAGCAAATGAATATTTGTATGGTCTTAAGATTTTTCAGCAGAGGGAGACGAGGCTTGTTGAGCTACCATTCCCCGAGTTCCTCAGTCTCCAAAGTAGAGGAGAGGGGAATTGGAAGCTCACACTTGAGGCCATAGCAACACAACATCAGCTTCACCCAACAAAGGAGCAGTCACAGCAGTCTGTCCACTTGCTCGATTGGGAAGAGTGGGAGGCATAACCACAGCTAGGAGATGAGTAGAGAGCCAAGCTAGGCCAAAAGGCTAAGTTTAGGGAGTAAGTAGCATGCTAGCCTGTATTTAATTTTATTTTATTGTTAGCTGTTTACGTTCTTGAATGTACAGCTGAAAATTACAAAAACATGTTTCTTGCAAATTTACTTTGTTGCACTTAAATTGAAAATCCAAAAATAATAGTTAGCATGCTTATTTGGTTGCTCATTGAATTAACAAAAAAATCAAAAAGAATTGCTTGTTTTAGTAGTAGCTTAAAATTTAAAAAACCCAAAAATATTTGTCTTTCTTGTTTTAATAGTTTGAATAAATGTATAGTGCATAGTTGGACCATGTAAATTTGAGCTACTCATGAACTTAAATGAATCTAGCATGCTGTCTTTTGCTATATCATTTGAGTTGCAGTTTGTTGGAGCTACAATGTTAAGTAGAGATGAATGTGATGAACTGAATGCCGACAGCAAATTGGTGTGAGTTCTTTAACTCTCCTTCATATGTACGGATTTACTTTGATCATGCTTGTTTGTACCACATAGGCTAGCCACCATAAACCCCATATTTCTTAAACGATAAATTTGATTCTGTTGTGAAAAATAATGAGATTTAGTACATGAGCATGCCTATAAGTTTTGAACCATTGCGTTGCTAAATCTAGAATATTAGAGAAGTCATGGTTAGCATTCAAATAAGGGGATCATTTCTTGGTGGAACCGAGTTCTAGCTAATGGACTGTTGCTTAATGTTTTGATTTGATTTTGCATTTGTCAAGTAAGTTCTTTAAACCGGTCATTCCATTCCCATCTTTTTGCTAACCTTTACGGTTTTCACTCTTGCACTTATCAGATTGATATTTCGCATACTTTGCGGGTACATCTAAATCCATGTGGTATGTCTCTCTATAAAAATAAAGATGATGCCAAGAAGGAAAAATAAAGACTATTAAAACAGAACATGCGTTGCAAAAAAAAGAGACATCCCAAAATCCCTTCAGTATTTGCCATCTGTGCCCATCATACCTACCTATCATGGCACTTCATCGTTGTCTCATTCCATAATAGTTGGTTTGCCATGCACATTTATTCATCATATACATATGCTGGAGGTGCTTAGTTTTTTGTATCATGTCATTTATGGCACATGTTCTTCATTTTTAACGCTTGCATTGTGTTGTAAATTATTTAACACTCTCTTTTGCACATAGCACTTTATATTGGCTAGTCGGTATTCTTTATATCTCGCTTATTATCATTTTTATAGAGGTCATCATTACATGGCATCCCTCATGTGTCTAGGGCAAAGAAAGAAAAATTAAAAAAATTAAAAAAGAGAATAAAAAGGGAAAAAATAAAAAGTATAAGAGAGGTGCCATGATGCTATCACTTTTTAGAGCCCATATTCTCTAAATTAGTGAGATGGTTTCATTTAAGTTGGCACTTGAATTCCATTTAGTGCTTACTAGCTTGATGCCCTGCATTTATCTTTGGATAAGAGATTCATCATATATAGCTTTAGAATTGTGTTGCTTGCATCATTGTTTAGAGCTTCATAAAATTATTGCTCTACTTTTTATTCTCCGTTGGGATGTTCTTCACTCACTAATTGAGTTATTGCATTCATCGCATCACTGTGAATTTATTTGGCAACTCGCTACTCCTTATGCAATATCGATAACTGGGACATCACGAGGGCTCAGGGATTACTCTATGTTGCATCAGCCTTTCAATTCATTGAATCGAGTCCTTCTTAACCCCCTCATTATGTTCCAATGATCGGAATGGTAAGACTTCAAGTGCATTTGTGATTGATTTGACAGACAAGTAGCACAAAAACGACGAGCTGTTGTCGAGGAGCTCTGCATTGGTAAATGAGTTAATTCTTTTGACTTGCCTCTAATAGGTGAGCTCCGGTCCTGAGTGTGACATCATAGATTTCTCTTACTAGGTATTATTATTGTCAATGTGTTTATTTACGACAGTCTCATGCTCTTTTACTAGGTTATTGTTAAGTTATGACATGAGATGATTTTGATATTTAAGTCAATTGTGGAATGGAATGTTGATATCTTTCTTATGTTTTTATGCATATTCATGACCATTGCTATTTCTGCACATTTTATTTCAAAGCATGGTCATATCTATTTATCACTTCCATTGTTCGAGGACAAACAACGAGTTAATCTTGGGGGAGCTTTATATATCGAAAACATATCAATATTTCTTATGCTTTTCGTAATGTTTATCTACCAATTTTATGGATATCATTGTATTATTTTTTGGTTACTGTTGTTATTGTGCAAAACAATCTTTGGCTTATTATGTGTAGAAAACTTTGGTTTTCATTGAAAAAGCTACTTTTTTGGACTAAATACACGAAGGGAAGGTCATTGAAGAAGGGGGCCCTCCAAAGGAGGCCTAGCTACCCAGATGTCAGGCCCTGGCGGAAGCTCAGGCCACACCCTCTGCCTCCTGGAGAGGTAGGGCTCCCCTCGAGCTGCCGCTTCGCCTAATTATTCCTCCCGATGCATATTTTCGAGATGAAAAACGCCATAACACTGTTTACATCCACAGATTGCTTCGTATCCACCAGAATTCAGATCAACCACTGCTTCTCCGCTAGACCAGCGACCGTATCTTTAACCATCACCAAGGGGATCATCACAGGTTGATTGTGGGGAGTTGGTACGATTGTATTCTTTGTGATTATCATGTTGATACTTGTTTGTTTTCATTTGTTTACTATGTTTGAGTAGTCTACCGTAGACATACAGGATGGATGTGAATTGGTGAATGTTGTTGAGATGCTATGGTGCTATTTAATTTTAATTTTCTAAATAATTCTAGATTTCTATGATGTTGTTTATTGCTTGTCATCTATTATTGCTAGCCTTAATGCTTGTTGTCTAGGGCCCGTATAACATGATTTTAGAACTATTGTTCATATCTTGCAATATCAAATGCTTATTCATGTTATCCATTCTACTCCCATTGAGTGAGAGTCGAGGATGAGGGCTTTTTGATACATGAGTTCGAGGAATCACATTTGGTATCATGTTTTATTTCGATCCGATGAATCTTTTATGATCACCCTAATTTTGGACAAAAGTGATGTGCTTGATGAGAGGACATCTATATGGATACATGCCTACAATGTAAATCAAATATGCGATTGATTTATTTACATCCTAACACGTGATTAGCTATCTCTACATGCTCTCACGCACTACCTTCTGTATAGTCTATTCTACCACTATTTGTTGTTAGCTTTTCCATTGTTTGTTGTTCTCTTTTCTTTATCGCATTTATTAATTCTGTTTTTATTTTTTGTTACCCTTCAATAATATTATCCATATTATCTAGTTCAAGGGCAGGTGCAATTACGAGTGACACTGTAGTTGTGAAAAAACATATCTCTTTTAATAACTTATTAGTGGGTTCGATGTTAAATAAAAAATACTTCCATGAAATGATGCTACATTGATTATGTACACTTGTAGGTCATCACATGTGGGCCCAAGTTCCAGGTGGACCAAGTCTCTATTGCGTTGTCAGCCTTGACCCTTGGCCTCACCTATCAGTGACTGTGGTTAGCCCTCTCTCGGTATTAAAAGAATTATCGTTTTAATTTTGAAATAAATCTAAAATTCCAGAAATGGGTTTTAAAAATCTTAAAACTTGCAAAAATCATAGTAAATTCATACTAGCTCCAAAAAATACAAATTTTATATGAATATGCTTAGAATTTCATGTACTTTTTCTTATATGATTTTCATGCATGTTATTATTAAAAAAATTGAATTAATTAAATTAGGCAATTAAGTATTTAAAATTTGCAATGTCACTAAATTTTTTATAAATTTAATTATGTAAATCCAAATTGAGTAAAACCAATTGCATTGAATTTAATTTTACATGTCCTGGAATGCATCTCATGCATCTTTCATATCATGGCATGCTGAGTACTTATTTATTCTACGTCTTTTTCCTTTCCGAATTTGTTTTTGCGTATTGGTAGACTTTGGCAATGAAGGAAATTTCTCTACTAATTCTCAACAAGATCAGGAGTACCCCAGTCAAGGAAAGCAGAGCTTGTTGACATTGCCGTGCCGCAATCTAGTTTCTTATCATGTTTTATATGCTCCATGTGATGCACGTCTTTTGTCGTTGTTCGATCCTTCTACTAGCTAGCATGTGTAGGACTTGTATGTTGATTGATCTAGTGAACTTAGGATTAAATTGATTTCTTAATCAACATGAATCAATAAGTAAGAGAGAGACATGGTAGCATTCCCACTGGATGGGCCAAGTAGCTCAAACACACCACCTACACATGTTGGATCAATGACAAGAGCTCAATTTAAAGCTATCCAACATGAGGTTTGAGGAAAAGGACTTGAAGGAAGCTCAGAAGGCAATCCCGGTGCTGCCGACTTCCAAACCTAGAGTCACCGACTTGTAAGCCTTAAAAGTCTTCAACTTTCGGACAGAAGCCGATTCCGGAGCTTCCGACTTCCCAAAACCGGAGACGCCGAGTTCCCAGACGAAGCAGCTTCAGAAGGCAATCCCGGTGCTGCCAACTTCCAAACCCGAAGTCACCGACTTGTCATCCGACTTCCAGCTTGAATCCTCAAGACAGAAGGCAATCCCGGTGCTGCGGACTTCCAAACCCGGAGTCACTGACTTGTAAGCCTTAAAAGTCTTCAAACTTCTGGCTTGAATCCTCAGGATAGAAGGCAGTCCCGGTGCTGCCGACTTCCAAACTTGGAGTCATCGACTTGTCTGTCTGAACTGAGATATTTTGGTTCTTTTTACTATTTCAAACCGACTACTGTACTGTAGCACGTGCACTGTAGCAACCGACGTACTGTAGCTACTAGTTGATATTTTGATTTTTGTTAACTTAAGCTTTAGTCACCAACCTCTATATATATGAGGTTGCTTCCTATGTAACGGAGCTAGCGAAGAATTTCAAAAATAAAGAGAACACTTGTTTCTCTAGAGAGTGAGCCATTTCCACCTCAAAAAAGGCTTGGGTGTTATTCTGAGTTGCTACTCCGTTGTTCTTGTGATTACTTCATGATTGCTTGAACACGTTGCTCCATGTCAGTGAGTAACAAAAGGTCGAAGTGTGTGGTTGGGTGAATCGAGTGCTGCAGGCTTCCGTCATCAAGACGGTGGTTGGCTGTGTCGTTCATCAGACTTCACAGGCTAGTTATCCAGGATCCTACGTCGTGAAAATCGGGCAAACTTCAGATCGATCATCCTCCTCAGGGTGTCCCCTCACCATCTGGTATCAGAGCTCGAGGTTGACACGGTAGGATTTGTATCTTTACTTTGTGTTGTTCTTCCTATCCAGAAAAAGCCACACAAAAATATTGTTCTTCAAACCCGTAGTTTCAATTGAAAATTTCAATGAATTTTGCTAGGTTTTACTTGCTGATCACAAAAATATATCCTTCACTCCAATCTTTTGAATCCTTGAGTAACCAAAGGCTAGCTTCCAAAGATTGCTCGGGCTTTGCACATTTGATATCACTCCTAGAATTCAAATTAAGAGTTACTTTTTCTTGTTAAAAGCCCTTGCTGTAAAATTGACCTTGGTACAAAAGAAAAAAAAGAAGGAAAAGAAAAATCAGTATCAATCAAAAGAGAGAAAGAGAAAAAGAAAGAAGAAAGAGCCTTGATCAATATCTTTTGGGCATTGCTTACAATTCAGAAGCTAAGCATAACTTGTGATCTCATGTGCAAATCTATAGCCTAATAAAAAGTACAATCAAGCTATTGTCTTTCTAACTTATGCAACACGAGCTATTTCATTCTCCACTAATATCTTGTGATATAGCTCAATCCATTAGTTGCATTAAGTCACAACTAAGTATTGAAGTTCTAGTGTGGATTATTACTTATCATTACAATACCTAGAATTTCAATTGCATAGGTTTTACACTAACCCTCCAAGCTCCAGCAAAATAGCCATTGTCTTATTACAATACTTGGGCCTTGATTCACTCGATTCATCACCTTCACCTTCTTTACTACTACTGGAGTATATGCTGTTCTTCAATCAAAAGAAGTCTTCAGAACAACTTCGGTAAGCAAGGGTAGGGTTTAAGTGAATCCACATCCAAATAAATTATTTGTGCTATCTCTTTGCTTGAGCTAACGATGACAGGAACTAAAGGAAGCCCATATGCCCACAGATACACCTATTTTTGGGAATAGGAAATTGTCTTTGTACAACTAACCATGGTAGGTCATGAGTATGTGGAACTTTCTTTCTATGGAACTACTGATCCGGAAGAGTACCTTCAATGGGTACAACGCATGGAGTTGGAACTTCAATTCCAGAAGCTTACCAAAGCCAAGGAAGTAGCACGAGCCACCATGGAATTTGAAGAATATGCTTATGATTGGTGGAAGCATCATCCTAGGAAGCGTTTCATTGCTAGTTGGGATGAATGAAGATAATCAGAAGAGAAGAATTTGTGCCATACGATTATGAGCATGAATTGCTTCATAAAGTAAAGAGCATTAAGCAAGGACACCAATCTGTCCAAGCATATTACAAGAAGCTAAGTTGTGCTATGCATCGTGCCAATATCATGAATGCATCGGAAGCAAGGGCATACTTCAAACAAGGTTTAATTCCTAAAATCTCTACTACTGTTCGACTAAAATATAATGGTAGTATGCAGGACCTTGTGAATTTTGCCATAGAGGAGGAGGAAAGAATTAAGACGCGGCATACACCTCGGTTCAATTTGGGCCAAAACCTTGCGCCTTCATCAACTAAATCACCTAGGTTTACTCTTCGAGTACCTAGAGCTGAAAAAGAGGAAGAAGCCTCTAATGTTGTGCCATCCAAGGAGACTAAGCCCTCAAGTGAAAAAGAAGATGAAGCTTTAACCATGAAAGAAACTTCTTCAATGGTAAATGAGGTTGATTGCATCAAAGGTGAATATGTGAGAGATACAACACATGAAAAGGGAGTAGTAGATGAAGACAGAAGTGAGGGAGTTTTTGAAACTAACAATGTTGTCTCAACTTCTAGTATTGTCTCTAATATTGTGCAAGTTTGCAATAAGGAGGATTTGGAAACTAACGTAATCATCTCTATTTCTAGTGTTATTTCTTCTAAGGTGCAGGTTGGCATTGAAGAAAGGGAGTTGCACCCTGAATTACCTACACTACCCGAGGAAATTAATAAGGTACCAACATCATTTGAGGAGGACATTAAAGAAAAAGTACTAATCAGATTATACCACTAGAAAGGGGACCAACTTGTGAGAGTACTCCTGCTTTAGATGTATCTACAAATAATCCTTGTGTTGATTTAGTAGAACCATGTAATAATTTGATACCTTATAATTTTGGTTATATAGAACACATAACACACAAGGAAGTACTTGCTAGAATACCCCCTATACCTGTTTTATATGATAGTATGCTTGATGTCCCATGGATACGTCAAGAAGAAACATTTAGTGCTTGTGAAATATCTCCACTTACAGTACCTACATCAACTGAAGACAGCTTACAAGGAAATAACAAAGGTACTGATTTGGGAATACAACAAAAGATGAATACACATGATCTTAAGCGTACCATAGTTAAACAATGTAGGACTTTTCATGTTGATTTAAATGCTTCATGTGTTAAGATAAATACATTGGCCACTATTGTGATCACCCCTGTTATAGAGAACAATGTTGCTGACTTGAGTTTTCCCTGTGATCCAATAAGTGACATGTGTGCTGACTTGTGTGCATCTCAAACTTAAATAACTTTGTCTTATGCTTTGAGTGCACCATATGATAATATAAATGACTTGCCTACTACTACAGTTGCACCATGTGTTGATCATGAAAAATTGGATACTTCATATGATACAAGTGCAACTTTACTAGCTGATGTAGTCATCCCTTCAGTTGCTATGAATTGTTTATCCTTATGTGATCAAATAAATGAACTAGCTGATGAATTTTGTGCTTTATGTGATACAAATAAGTTACCTACTGATTTGGTAGCACAACATGATGATTTCCATGTTCCTAGTTCTAAAATTAATGATTGGGATGAGCTTTGTAATATGGTTGATGACTTGTTAGAAAATTTGGACATCTCAAGTCATGAGAAAAACCATATAGTTGCTGATTTGAGTGCACCCATTGCTCAAACCAATTCTTCCACTAATTTGAGTGCACCAATTGATGGAATGATTGATGATGTTGACTCTTATGATATTAAATTTGATATGGATCATGTGTAATTAATTAGACATAAAGAAGTTCTTGCTAGGATTTTCCCTGCTAATTCTTTGTGTTATATTATGATGGATCCACCTATGTTTTTGACACATACTTTGGATAAGGTTGCTGAATTAACAAGTTTGAGATCTTTCTCTAATGTTCACACTCCTACTTATAAGTTTAATTTGATTGGAGAATATAGTGTAAACATTGAGCTCTTGGTACATACGATTTGCATCACGTGTGATCAATTGTCTAATTTTGAACTTGCTAATTTGAGACATACGAATATGCACATGCTTGTTCCTTTTCATATGACCTCCAACTTTAAAGCTGACTTTGTGCAAATTACCTTGCTGCATGATTGCTTTAATTTTAGACCTTTTAGTTGCTCTAAATTTCAGCATGTTGTCACTAGTAATTTGGGACCCATTAAAGTCTATTCACCTATATTGGGGTGGCTTAAGGAAGAGCATTGTAACTCTGCACCTATATTTCAACACTTCACTTACTTTTGCAAATTTAGTTGCAATACTTGTTGTATGGATCGTTTTGTTCAGCTCATGGTTCCTTATGCTAATCTTTGGACTACTTCCAACCTGAGCTATTGCTATTTTCAAAAATTACTTGTGCCATGTTATGATTTTCTTGAGAAGAATCTAAATCATAATGTTTGTCCTTTGGAAATTAGCGAACTACCTACTTGTCCATGTCCTGATATCCATACAAGCATGGGTAGTGATAATAGTGCAGTAGAACCATGGAAGAACTTTAAAATTTTCTCTCCTATATTACAAAGATTTGATCTTAAGAAGATCATTCGACTTATGTAATTGGCAACAAGTCTATGTGCTATCCTGTAATAACTTATTTAAGTATTTACAAAAATTAAGGTTGATTTTTCTTCAAGGGAGGGCAAATGATATGAATAAAATTGGTACAAATCAGAATGATGAGACTAATATCAAATATGTACATGGTAGTTCAATCTACATGACATATAAGTCTTATAGCTTTTGTACTAATTACATTGCGCTAAATCAAAGGGGCAACACAATGGATGATATATATATATATATATATACCATGCATATACAATGTTTCCTTTGTTTAGCACATCTCCAGCTTACCAAAAGCTGAGGACGACTTTTCTTGAAGAAAGGGAGGATGATGAGAATCGCCCTACGAAGCATGATGAAAATGGGCCAAGTAGCTCAAACACACCACCTACACATGTTGGATCAATGACAAGAGCTCAATTTAAAGCTATCCAACATGAGGTTTGAGGAAAAGGACTTGAAGGAAGCTCAGAAAGCAATCCCGGTGCTGCCGACTTCCAAACCTAGAGTCACTGACTTGTAAGCCTTAAAAGTCTTCAACTTCCGGACAGAAGCCGATTCCGGAGCTTCCAACTTCCCAAAACCGGAGATACCGAGTTCCCAGACAAAGCAGCTTCAGAAGGCGATCCCGGTGTTGCCGACTTCCAAACCCGGAGTCACCGACTTGTCATCCGACTTTCGGCTTGAATCCTCAAGACAGAAGGCAATCCCAGTGCTGCCGACTTCCAAACCTGGAGTCACCGACTTGTAAGCCTTAAAAGTCTTCAAACTTCTGGCTGGAATCCTCAGGATAGAAGGCAATCCCGGTGCTGCCGACTTCCAAACCCGGAGTCACCGACTTGTCTGTCTGAACTGAGATATTTTGGATCTTTTTACTGTTCCAAACCGACTACTGTACTGTAGCACGTGCACTGTAGCAACCGACATACTGTAGCTACTAGTTGATATTTTGATTTTTGTTAACTTAAGCCTTAAGTCACCAACCTCTATATATATGAGGTTGCTTCCTATGTAATGGAGCTAGCGAAGAATTTCAAAAATAAAGAGAACACTTGTTCCTCTAGAGAGTGAGCCATTTCCA
This sequence comes from Stipa capillata, assembly GCA_019208055.1. Taxonomy (NCBI): domain Eukaryota; kingdom Viridiplantae; phylum Streptophyta; class Magnoliopsida; order Poales; family Poaceae; genus Stipa; species Stipa capillata. The sequence continues at coordinate 276,661 of JAGXJF010005541.1, read as the reverse complement.
CCTCGAAAAGGCTTGGGTGTTATTCTGAGTTGCTACTCTGTTGTTCTTGTGATTACTTCATGATTGCTTGAACACGTTGCTCCACGTCAGTGAGTAACAAAAGGTCGAAGTGTGTGGTTGGGTGAATCGAGTGTTGCAGGCTTCCGTAATCAAGACGGTGGTTGGCTATGTCGTTCATCAAGCTTCACAGGCTAGTTATCCAGGATCCTACATCGTGAAAATCGGGCAAACTTCGGGATTGATCATCCTCCTTCAGGGTGGTCCCCACATCACCTTACGTCGGTTGACTTCTAAGCCGGATGATTATCATGGTAGGCCATCAGGGTGGACCATCAGGTTGCTACCTACCAAACGCTAGGAATTAGTCGTGAGCATACCATGTGTGCCATACCGAGTTAGCTCAGCCCTGTTGAGGCCTTGCAACCCTCACCTGGGAAGCCCTAGGACTCTCATGGTATTTTGCGAATGATTTGTTCCTTCCCTTGTGAAATTGAGAAACTGTGAAATTATGGATGTGAAGCATGTCTATGTTCCTATTGATGTCCTGGTGAATCTAAAATATTGGCCATGTCTACATGCCTTTACTTGCCATTGTTGGACTCGTGTTAATGATTTCTCTAGAAGAAGGTATAAAGTGCTATGGTGGTGTATGTGGTGATTATTTTATGCTAATGTGATGATTTTCAGTTATTATATCTTGTTAGTTGCCATGTTAATTTGTTTTTGTCAATGACATGTTACTTCCATGTCATAAATGAACTACTAAGTCCTGCGGGGACATTTATACTAATTGAAGTTTATTTCTTGCATAAAACATGTGATCTTAGCTTCGGTGCGTACTTCGAGAATGACGCCTGAATGGTTACTGTGTTGGCTTTAACTTGTGGATAATCTTTTGTCGGCTTGAAGTTACTGTATTTGAATCATTGTGTTATTGTTTTACTTTTACCTTCGGCTATCAAAGCTTGATGCATTAAGTTGGTACTTGTGAACTTCGGGTCTTTTGGCTGTAATCTCAATAATCCTCTTTTTAAAGCATTGTTGTGTTATCAATATTGTTCATGTACATGTTATGCACCGTGTGCGTATGATCCTGAAGTGCATAATGTATACTAGGATGCTCTAGAATTTTTTTAGATTTTAGTGGATGCATATTTTTGTCTGGCTTAACTAACAGTGAATACATACGACTTTGATGATCGTATGGTATGTTTGTCAAATTCGGGCTATCCAACTGTGAATAAATACAGCTTTTGTGATCGCATATTATGTTGGATCAGTTACTCAGATATTTAAGTGGCACATCAATCTTAAGTTGGATTTAATTTTAGGACCCCCCATACCTCAGGTTGTTAAAGCCCTTGCATTGACCCTAACACCCGTACACTCGTACCCTACTTCATCGTGCCAATAAGTTCTTGAGGAGACAAGCTCGAGCAATTCCAGATATGCAACTACGGCGAGCTCTCCTTTCCTCGCCCTGAGACACCGAGAACATGTTGTCTTCATCTTCAGCTCCCTCGACCCCTTCTCCTTACCACTGCACTTTGCCGAGCCCGCACCAGCTAGAACACCATCACCTTAGTGTTCAACCCTGTGGACCATCCCGTCTCTGCCACAACGATTTGATCTCGATGTCTGACCATTTATAAGGTGACTTAACCGTGTCATATCGTGTAACTAGACATAAGAGAAGATAATGAAGTAGCTTAATCTATCGTAAGTGATGAAACGGTGGCCCAATCTTTCGATGAGACGAGGGTAACTATCGATTTGGTGGAGTTTGACCTTGACGATCCGACTATACCATACGCGACGATACATCTTAGCAATCGCTAAACCAACCTCCGATGGTTATTGACCTTGCCCTAGGCGCGATCAACCTGAACAACGAAGTTCGAGTTCCTGCAAGCAACCGAAGAACCAGCAAGAACTATGATAAATTGCAATCTGAAATTGCGAGTATTAAATTGGCACAAGATAGAAGAAAGTGTATTGGGATTCCATTGGTGATCTAAACAAGGTGGTAGTCTTACACGACTTGTAGATGCAATAATGTAGCAGTAGCTAAACAACTCAATGAAACCCCAAAACTAAAGGGTGAATCCTAGGGGGTATATAAAGAGAAGATGTGATCTGTTTCATAGACAGTCTCGAATTGTTTTGGCTGTTGCGGTCGGCTCGTAAGGAATTCGGAGATGGGGTTGGAAAGTTAGAAAGAGCACGAGATAAGCTTTCCAAATAGTCCAAGATCATCCAAACCGGAGTCCGTATGCTTGAGATAAAGACGTTTGAAGTCAGGGCTGTCTCAGCAATCCGAATCAGAGTCTAGATCTTGTGGGACTCTATCTCCAGCTCTTCTTGGATCAAAAATGACGTGTGATGACTCCTTGTGCAGCACCAATTCATGTGGGGACATCTTCATTGACACATGAACTTCATTCCTTCCTCCTCCCGAGGGTTTGAACTTGAATCCTCGCTTATTCTTGACGATCTTGGCGAATCGCCGTTTGTTCTTTACAGCTCGAGCAGCGGATGTAGTTGAAGTAGTGGAAGTAGAGGCGGCAGCGGGTATATCCATGGGGGCCATGTCCTCATCAGCAAGGAAATACAAAAGTGGAGGCTAAAGAGCACGTAGGTGCTCTATAGTTGCTTGCTTACATGATTATCTCAAAATTGTGAGTGTTTTTAAATTACAGTATACATAACATTTGCTATGCACCCACTATCTACTTTCTACTATGTCGACTCTAATCTGATACAACCCTGCTATGGACTGTTTATTATCTTGTGCCTTATCGTTTCACTATGCGGCACTACGTTCTCTTTGAGCGGTTTTACTTTTCAAACTTAAAAAGGATTGAGGATTCAATGTTTTTCTTTTGACACTTGAATCCTGAATTCTAAAGCAGATTTTCATACTCTGATTTTGCAACCAGACACTGTCTTACTACAAAAACATAGAATTTTGTACGCTATGTTTACTGAACAGGCAACGGGAGAAAAAAAAGGGAGAAGAGGAAGAAGAAAGAGTGATAAAGATGAAGGTTACATTGATAGACCGGACTGATTTGTTAGTGTGACCAATATATAGACCTCATTTGCTATATTTTATTAGATTTAACGGAACAAGAAGAAATACGTTGTCTCATTAACTGTGGTTATTCGAAACACATTATCTCACAAATTATGATTTTACTAAAAAATTTCCAAAAAATGTGATTATGTGTGATACTATACTTAAGAGTTGTGGTTCCATGAAATTTACTCATTTATTGGTGGTATATGGCACTTTCAGTGGGAAAAGAATAAAATTCCCTTGATTGATGGTGTGGCGTCTTGTTCATTGTCGAGGTCACCTTCTTTGACGGTGGAAATGTACTAAACTCTTATTTCATTCAGGTTAAGCTAAACTAGTTAGATTAAAATGTAGTTAAAGTTAGCTTAACCTATATTTCATATTTGGCAACTAACTCAATTAACCTAAATTATTGCTTTGATTGATTAGGTACGTCAACAGAAGAAAAAGTAAATCTAAGTTATTTTATTTTTTACATAATTAGCTTAATTCTAGATTAGAAAAATTAAATATCAGGTTAATTCTAACTCACTCAATCATGAACCAAACTGGTTCTAAAAGACAGGGGCAAATACGTACACCGATACATACTAAGTATGTGAAATGACGGTCAATTCAAAGCAACTCGCGTTCACTGACCCTACAAAAAAATAGAAGCACGTCTGACCCGACTAGAAATATGCGCCAAGTGCATACCTGCCCAAGCAAGGACCAAACGCGAAGACAGAATGGGTCTCCGCGACCGCATGACCTCGGTGGCAAAACAAGCCCTTGCCCTCCTGCTCCTGCTCGCTCTTGCCTTGTCGATCTCCCCCTCCCACTCGCGTCAGGCGCCCAGCTCCGCCACCAACAGCGAGAAAGGTACAGTTGTACAGTGGGCTCTGTGCTCTTCCCTTGCCAGACGCCGGACTTTGATAATTTCCTCTATTCTTTCCGTTTCTCTATTTTTCCATCTGATGTTTTGGCTTGCTCTGGTAGGCGCGGGATTCCGGTCGTCGCAGAAGAACACAATCAGGCCTGACAGGGTGTCGGATCTCGCGCCACCGGCGCCCAAGGCTAACAGCAACGTCCCCGGCGGGCCGTTCGGTTGACGTTCACAGACTCGCCATCGATTCCAAGGAGCATAAAATTGTCACTGACGGTATATAGTATGGCATTTGTGAGCTACCGAGCCCGTTTAGACCCAGATGCATTTCGCATGATCTTCTTCTTTTTCTTTATGTGTTCTGTAACGCATGCTCTAAATCCGAAATAATTAATTTGTCATTGCAATTTGCCCGAGATGCTGCCTCAGATTTAGGCAGATTTATGTATTTATTAGCCTGAAAGGATGGTTATATTACAAGATAGCTAGGATGATCAATACAAGGTGTGTCTATTCCCACTCATTTAAGATCCCCAGGATCGATACGGTGTGCCGTGTTCAGTAAAAAATATATAAAGTGCCAATTAATCGTGAAATTAATATAAGCCACAAGTGCAAATTGCTCAGAAAAATTTCCGGGTGCACATGGATCCCCAGGATCGATACCGTGTGCCGTGTTCAGTAAAAAATATATAAAGTGCCAATTAATCGTGAAATTAATATAAGCCACAAGTGCAAATTGCTCAGAAAAATTTCCGGGTGTACATGCAGCCATGTGCACCCGTTGTAATTTGCCCACGTTCAGAACCAAGAAGTTTCTGAAAATCTTAAAAAGTTCACATATGTACATATAGGATGAAGTATATACATATAAATTTTAATTAGAAAATATGACTATTTGTGACCTGTGTAAAAAATATGTGTTTTGCTCTTTCAAACGCTACTATTTATTGTAGTACAGTATCCTTCCTTTTTTTCACTGGTCCGGAATGGTAATATGTTTTAACTAAAATTTATAAGTGTATGTATTTGAATCTTTTCAGATATTTTAAAACTTTAATATGTGGTTTTTAAAATTTTTTGAGGTAGTGAGTGCTAGTGCTTCTGTGTGCATGCACTACAACAGGACCCCCTATAGCAACGCTTTTTTCCGTATCTAAAAGTCCATATATGCGTTGCTAGTGTCTTTACCAACGGTTTGGGATACGTAGCCTTATCCAGTGTTGCTAGCGCATATTGCAACGCTTATGCTGCTGTTGGTAAAAGGGACCGTTGCAAGACTACAACACATAAAACAGACTTGTGCAACACTTTTATATGTTGGTGCTTAATGTACAGGAATCAAAATCCCATTGCTTGGCAACGAAGAATTTGCAACGCTTCAAGTGTTGGTACATATATAATGTGAATAGTATTATTTTTTATATATATTGCCAGCAATTAAATTAATGCTCCATGTAATGGTGATAATTATGTATTTCAAGTGAAGAAAAAACAAGAGAATATACTCACGAGAGGAAGAAATCATATATTAGATAAAACTGTTGGATTACAATAGTGGATATTACAGGAGGAACATCATCCAAATGTGATGCATAATCTAAATATTTTCTTGACAGTGAAACTTAAACTGAAAGCATCCATCAACATCCCTACAACTTAACTAAAACTTAATCGAGGAACATCATCCAACAGGAACATCATCCCTACAACTTAACTAAAACTGAAAGCATCCATCATCATCATCATGAACAGGAACATCATCATCATCATTGCAGTATACTTGCCACGCACCCATATAATCATCCATTTATCTTTTGAATCTACAAACAAAAAAACAAAATGAACTGTTAACACACAATACATTGACATGATGCAAGTAGTAATAGAGGTAGGATATTAGTCACGTACAAAGGTTGAAGGCCATGCAATCTTTGTTTTTTCTGCACTACCGAGAGTATTGCAGTTTTTGCGACTCCGTACCAAATCTTCAGTTTTCACAAGTGCCATATCGACATGCACTGCCCAGAATTCATTTCTAATTTCAGCACCATCAAGTTTAAATTTAGGATCGCAACTTACAACTGTAGCAAGAGCTACGTCCCTGTTATGATTTTTCAGGCTCTTCAAGAATACTTTAGTTCCTGCCTGTTAGAGAAAATCAAAGTTACCATTGGCAGAATCATCCTCATCACCCATGACAAAACAGAGACAAAACAAGGGAACATATGAAATGAATTTGAGCACTCTTACAGGTAGTTCATTGGCACCCAACCAATTCAGCGAACCACTTTGAGCACTCTTACTGGCTGCATTAGCACCTTTTGTTGTTTTTTTGGTCTGGACAGCAGTCTGATAGCAAAGAAGAAGTAATAAACAAATAAACAAGCTAGCACCATAGTTTGAACACAAATTTGTATGTGATTATGAAAAGATACCAGCTTGTTTGCAGCAGAAGTTTTTTCTCCTTGACGTGCACTGACATTCTCAAGCAAAGTTTCTTTGTTCTGAACAACATTCTGATAGCAAGACCAGTAGATACATAAACATCAGAGCAATATTTTTTGAACATATTGTATATGGTAATGGAAATATACCTTGTGTGCAGCAGAATTTACTTCCCCTTGCCGTGCACTGAAATTCTGATCAAAAGTTTCTTGGTTCTGGACAGCATTCTGATAGCAACAAGTAAACACATAAACATGGGAGCACTATAGTTTGATCATAATTTTGTATATGAGACTATGAAGATACCTTGTGTGCAGCAGAACTTTTTTCTAGTTGCCATGCACTGCCACCATTATGAACCATAGTTTCTTTGTTCTGGGATAAAAGGATACACGTCAAGTTTTGGGTACTGTATATGTAATTGCAAAAAGTGCAAGCGTAACAACTTAATCCTCAGCAATGACAGGTTCCAAAGAGTATTTAAGTACACAAATCTTATCTGGAACAGAATGGTTGTTTGATGCTTGCAAATCTGCACCATTTGAACTTGTTTCTAGTTCATAAACTGCAGGCTACAGGCAAACATGATTGCAAGTTATTTAGGCTACAAAACTAGTGAAATCATCTGAATATATCTTTGGTTCAGGCTACAGGCAACCAAATTGTTTCTTTCTTGGTTGACTGAAACCGGCAAGGAGCCGAGCTGAGCTGAACACAACAAACACTCGAGCAAAATAAAACAAAAGCATTGATCTTCCAGGAAGAGAGGCTAAACAGAGAGGCATTCACGTGTTAAGGGAAAGAAATGGAAGTCAACAAGAAGTTTAATCAAGGTAATACAGTAGGTTGTTGTTAAAGCCAGAAGCTCTGAAACTGTCGAGGCATGTCGACAGTACCGCCACCACTGAGGTGGTACAGTACAGCTCTGAAATTGTAACAAGCCCGAAGCTCCTCTCTCTCAGATGATTTGATCGCAAAGAATCTCTCCTATCTGACGATCCATCCCCTTCATCCTCTACCAAATCCCCCTACATCCCACGGCCTATGTCTCGAGGTGCCCACGAATAAGGTGACTGGATGAGAGGAGACGGGAAGGAGGGAGGGAGGGAGGGTTACCTCGGAGGTCAGTCTCGCCGTCGTACACGGTGAGGGAAAAGAGGGGCGCCCGGAGGAGCAGCGCGCTGCCGGCGGGCAGGCTGGAGGGGCGGCCGGAGGACCAGGGGACGCTAGCAGACGACTTGCAGCCTTCCTACCGCGGCCTTGCTGCTTCTCCCTTCTGCGCTGCCCGCAAAGCCGCCGCTCCCCTGTCCGTTGCCGCCTTCCCGCCGCTCCCCTATCCGTCCACCTTCCCGCCTTCCCGCTCAACGAGAGGAGATTGGATGATTGATTTGTGTCGTAGTTGGAGGGAGAGACCTAGATCGATCCGGATATGAAGGCGAATATCAATCTGGATCGGAGAATAAAAGAGAGGGACTTCGCGCGATTTGGTTTTGCTCGGATGGTTAGCACAGATTTTCGCGCCACATTCCTTATGTGTACTTGCGTGTCTAATTAATTTTTATTTTTAATTATGTATATTTACAGTCTTATAACAGATATAATTTGCAACCAATACATGACAACATATAAGATCTGTTGCAATCTATGTACTACAACAGGGTCACGAGCTGCAAGTCTGCAACGTATATGCTGCACCGCTTATATGCGTATCTATTGTGAATTTTGCAACATATAGTCAAAACGTTGTAGAATATGTGTTGCTTTATAGGGGGTATCCTTGTAGTGATGCACAAACCTATTTGAATTCAAGTGCTACTTGAATTTTTTTTCTGTCTACAGTAGAGCTGTTTTGCGCTGGACACCAAACCGGAAAAGACGAGGGACTCCATTTGCGTAATGTCCAGGGCGTTCTTGCTGTGCTGGTTTCGTTCCTACCATCTGACCAACTACATCAATACATCATCATCGTGAATATGCCTCCGTCTCTCTCAAGTCTACCACCCACTACGAGATGCTGGATTATTCAAGCCTTTCACAACGAAACACATGGCGTATTGCGCTCAACTAACACGTAGGCGTGCCTGCATCGGGTAGATCAATCCATATGGAATCATTGTGATCAATTATGATTAAGGTCCAGCGTAGAAGGCACGGTTGTTTTCCCGCTAAGCTCGGTCATGTACAACGATAGTAGAAGAAGGCAGTCTCCTCATACATCTTCTATATAATTTATATCATTTAAAAATAATAATAACAAATTATTATTATAGATTATTTTCTATATTCGACTTTAGCACTATATGCATGTAAAAATATTTGGTGTTTAAAATTAGTTAGAAAAAAGTGAAAAATGTGTGACATCTCATATAGTAGAGAAAACAAGTCTTCTCTTAGATGTAAATAGATCATCTCTTGATTAAGAAAAGACATACTTCTCTCTTTTAAATTATAGATTATTCTATGTAGCTTCAGTAACAAAAGGCTGAAATCATCCCATTATACATATATAGAAGTCAAATATGTACCAGTAGCAATTATTTATAAATGTATCAACTTATTAGTAGAGATAGGATTAATTTTGAGGTTTCTAGAGCAAAATAAGGATATTCCCATGTTCTCTATTGATTTCATTCTTCCTGAAAACATTAAAAGAAAAAGAAAAGTCAAAATTGGAGTTTTGGTTCTGGATTAACATCGGGATTAGAATTGCCACGCAATAGGGACACGCCCTTCCCTTCCCACGTCAACCTGAGGCAGGTTAGCAGAAAGTTCGTGAAAAGTCTATCTCAGTAAGGAATAGTTCCTTTTAGATTTTTTTTTCTTTTGTGGCTAAAAGAAAACCGAAGCCTCATCTCAAGCTAGAACTTGTGTCTGGAGCAGTGGTATCTCGTTGTTTTTCCTATCCTTTCGGTTTTACTGGTGCCTATTTATTTCCACCGTAGATTTCGGTGACCATGGTACTTATGGTTTTCTTCTAGCTAGTATGGTATCCGTGTGTTACTATAAAATCATGAAGAAAGAAGTAGGAATATAATATACCGAATGAATATTATAAAGGTTGGAGCTAGCTTCAGACTATCTATTTTAGGTGATCCACAACATTCTTCAGTAACTGTATCATTCAGTTACTTCTGCTTTGTCTACACATGGCATTCTTCAGATAAGTCTTGATTCCCAAGCAAACACAACATTGTATTTATTTTCTGCATCCTAAGGAAAAGTTCAAACAATGCATTGTGCTAAAAAAATAAGCAGAAAAATGTAACTTTGCATACCGAATTATCAATAATTTGTACCGATGCATGCCGTTCACAGAAATTCAAACTACAGAGGAAAGAATTGTTTAGCTAACTTAGCTTCTTTATCCAAAACATTCTTCAGATAAGCCCTCAACTGTCAAACAAATACTATACTGCTTTCTTAATGCATAGTACTCTATACTAAGCAAACAAAAAAGTAACTGATGAGTGATGCTTTGCAATGTGCGGACAGTTTATATCGAGATAAGTCCAGAGAAATATCACATTCAGTTATTTCTTTTTATCTACAATATTGTTCAGATAACCCAAGCAAACATAGTACTGCATTTTATTTCCTTTTTTCTGCATTTCCAAGAAAAGTGCACTCTATTCAAAACAAAACAAACACAAATAAGCAGGAAAAGAAAGAAAAATACACATACAGCATTATCAACAATTTCTAGTGATGCACGCGAAGTCAAAGCAAATTCAGAACCACAGTAACAATGTAATTGACCAGCTGTGCCTGCCCTGACAACCACGATGTCCAACGCCTCCTGGCTGCGAGGCAGGTTGATGGCCAGAGGGCTCGGCTGCCCATGGCGGCCGGCGCGGACGCAGAGCGTGAGGCGGAAGAAGAGCAGTGGAGGGGCCAGCAGCCTCGTCCTCAGGAGGATCGCGTGCCTCCCCGTGTATTGGAACGAGGCCCAGTTGTCCTCGCTGAACTCGCCCGAGTCGTCGGCTCACACCCACCAGATCTCCCGCTCCAGGGAGAAGCGCCGCGTGCAGAGGCGGGACAGCGGCGGGCACTCCAGGGACAAGGGCTTACCCCACTCTGACTGCACGTCACCATGGGAGCAATGTAACAAGAATTTTTCAGCGACATTGTTCCCCTTTGTTCCAGTGTAACAGAGGCATCATTCTATCCGGGGTACACCCAGCACGCTCCATTTCATTGTATACTTCTGATACCTATTCAAGACAATGAGCATACTTCTTTCAAGCTCCTCAAATTTGCAGGCACACAGGTTTTTCTAATATTTCAAAATCTCAATTGCAAAGAAAATTCTAATTAGCACCGTCTTTAGCAAGATATTCAAATCTTCATTTATAAGGATATAGTTGCATGCCATGAAAAAGAACCTCTTGTGACAGTTATAGTCAAGAGCTGAAGACAATAACTTTTCGTAATTTTTACTGACAATTAAGGTATTGTGTTTGCTACAATGAATGGATACTTAAACTACTAAAGTAATAGAAAGTAGAAATGCAGTAAGCAAACCTTTTCATATTTTTTTACTCTCATGAAAGCTTTCATAAGTGTAGTATAAGTCACAACATCTGGGCTCATAGCCTGAGAAAGAACAAGCAATAGTAAGGAGATAGTGCAAAGACAGTTAAATCATGACACACAAACAAGAATCCATAATTTTTTTCTGAGAAACTAAGAATCCATAACAAAAAAATAGTATTCTCATTCTGGAGAAAGTACATATACTGTCCTTGATATGCTGGAATACAGCTAATGCCTCCAAATGCCTTCCGGCAGTACTGAAAGCATTGACTAACAAATTCAGCATAACAAGATTCGGCTCAATTCCTTCTGCCTGTTGAGCCGTTTAACCCTGCTGCTCGTTAACGTTAGAGTTGTTCGAGTCAATAGCAAATAAAGCCAGTCATGCAACGTGAGCATGTTCACGACTTGGCCGGTAAATTAGCTGGGTCAGTTAGCTGTGCTTTGATCGCATCGTGGGATGGCACGAGCTGCATGCGATCGTGGCGCGGTAGAGTCGGAGGAGTGACCAAGTGATCGTGGGATGGCGCGGTCGTTGCGCTTGGTCATGCCCCAAGTTTAGGGAGTAGTTTGTTAGCATGTAACAAATTATACATAAGAGAAGAGAAGAAGAAAACGTCGCAACGTTACGCGGCACAAAAACTCTTCTACGTCTTGTTCCATTTGTGTCTTCCAGCTCCAGGTGCTCGCGTGTGTTAGGTTTAGCCACGACATTTGGTATCAGAGCGTGTTGATGTCTCTGGGATCATGGACGGCACGCGCTGGTGGGAGGTCCAGGACACCTCCGCGGACACGTGCAAAAAGCCACGGACGCAGTCGGGGACGAAGGGGCGGCAACGAGGTCGTCATCCACGAGCGTGTGGTGCAGGAGCGCTACATCCCGAGCGGCAGTGCCATCTACCCAGCCCTCACCGCGATGAACTACATCGAGTGGGCTCTGGTGATGCAGATCACCATGGAGTCCCAGGGTTTGTGGGATGCGGTGGAAGGCAACGCGGTGAGCGTACGCGACGATAAGTCTGCGCTCGCTGCAATCCTGTGGGCCGTGCCGAACGAGATGATCGGCACGCTCGCAGTGAAGAAGACGGCGAAGGAGGCGTGGCACACGGTGAAGGTCATGCGCATGGGCGTTGCTCGTGTGCGTGAGGCTACGGCGCAACGACTACGCACCAAGTTCGAGCACATCATGTTCCACGACGGCGAGACGCTGGATGCGTTCGGGATGCGCATCACCAACATCGTCAACAACTTGCGCTCACTCGGCGACATCGTTGAGGAGTTGAATGTCGTGAGGAAATTCCTCCGCGTTCTGCCTCCACGATATAGTCAGATCGCATTGTCCATCGAGACTTTGCTTGATCTGAACACCCTGACGATCGAGGAGTTGATGGGGCGACTGCGTTCAGCCGAAGAACGCTACTTCCCTGACGACGCCCAAGGTGGCAGCAGCAGCCGTCTACTGCTCACGGAGGAGCAGTGGATCGCGCGACGGAAGGAGCGCGCGGCAGCCCAGGGGCAAGGCTCAAATGGCAGCCCGAATCATCGACGCGGCAAGCCCCCAAACCGTAGGCGCAGCAACGACAACCGCGGCACACAGGACGGTGGCGATCATGACGACGGTACACGGGGGACCGGGACCGGAGGCGAGCGTGACATGTCACGGATCAAGTGTTACAACTGTAACAAATACGGCCACATCTCCAGGAACTGCAAGGAGCCACGCCGTGAGCGGAAGGAGCAAGCAAACCTGACGAAGGGCGACGAAGATGAACCAACGCTCCTCCTCGCCACGGTGTGCACGCCCACCGTCACCACTGAGCAGTCGGCACACCATGTGCTGCTCAACGAGGAGGGCTCGCAAGCTCGAGCTGCCAAGGACGGTGATCGCTGCGATACTTCGTGGTACCTGGACACGGGGGCCAGTAACCATATGTCCGGACGTCGCGAGATCTTCTCCGAGCTGGACACTGGCGTCAAGGGCTCTGTCAAACTTGACGACACTACGGAAGTCGAGATCGAGGGAAAGGGAACCATCCTCTTCGAGTGCCGAAACGGCGAGCATCTTTGACTTTCTAAGGTATATTACATCCCTCAACTTCGAAGCAATATTATCAGCATCGGCCAAATGGATGAGTTGGGTTGCGATACCCATATTCGTCACAGGTGGCTCCGACTTTGGGACCCGGCCGGCCAACTACTCACACGGGCCAGGAGGAACCACGGACGCCTCTACGTGCTGCAACTGACACTGGCTCGGCCTGTCTGCATGTTGTCCGAGTCGGATGACGTAGCGTGGCTGTGGCATGCGCGCTATGGTCATCTGAACTTTCGTGCGCTGCACAACCTCAGACAACACGGCATGGCTGAAGGAGTACCGCTCATCGACCGTGTCACGAAGTTCTGCGACGGCTGTGCACTCGGCAAGCAGCACCGACTTTCGTTCCCACAAGCATCGACGTACCGTGCGGAACGCGTCCTCGAGTTGGTCCGCAGCGACTTGTGCGGACCGATCACACCTGCGACGGCAGGAGGTAATCGTTATTTCCTCCTCATCGTCGACGACTACAGCAGGTTCATGTGGCTCGAGGTGATCAAGACGAAGGACGAGGTGTTCCGACGCTTCAAGAAGATCAAGGCACTCGCCGAGGCCGAGTCCGGGTGCAGGCTAATGGCATTTCGGTCTAACCGGGGTGGTGAGTTCAACTCCGGCGAGTTCCAAAGCTTCTGCGAGGATGGAGGCATCAAACATCAGACCACCGCACCCTACTCGCCACAACAAAATGGCGTGGTGGAACGACGCAACCAAATGGTGGTTGAGATGGCCCGCTGTCTGCTGAAAAGTATGTCAGTACCGGCCGAGTTCTGGGGCGAAGCTGTGAAGACGGTGGTGTACCTGCTCAACCGCGCACCAACACGCAGCATCGACGGCAGAACGCCTTATGAGACGTGGCACAAGCGCAAGCCTACGGTGCACCATCTTCAGACATTCTGAAAGATCATCTAGGCCCTGATATGGTTTTGATGGTTAATGGCAACCTAAACTGGAATCTAATGTTTACATTGAGTGTAAGCAGAGTTTACAGGTTCCATGAAGAAGGGTTATCCAGAGAAGGATAGCCACCAAAAAGGGTACAAGGTGGTTTCAAGGACAAAGAAATGGCTGTGCTAGACAGCTGTGTCACAGCTGAGAAGAAGCCGGTGCTGTGCAGGGAGATGCAAAGCAAGGTGATGGTGGCTTGATGCGTCAAGGGCCGTGACTTTCAGTTGGTGGCAGGTAAAGCCTAGATTTGCTAGTTTCTTTGAGTCCATAGAAATCACCCGTACTATCAAGAGGGATGAAACAGTAGCAGTTGTCTAAGGAAAACTTGCTCATTGCTCAGAGTGTTGGTCAAGGGGATTGGTGCTTTGAGGCCAATTGCCCTGTGTCAATAGCTTTGCACAAAAGTATGTAGCTATTTTGTGTTAGTGCTCTGCAGTACTAACAGTGAAAACCCTAGAGTTTTGGGCACCTGTGTGACACAGCTGTGTCACAGGTGGTCTTCCGCTCTATGACTCAGGTACATCTCTGTACCAGGGGAGAGCTTGAAAATGTTAAGGTATCTGCACTGCGATGGGCGGTCTGCTGAGTCAGAAGTCTGTCGGAGGTTCTCTCCTTATAGGTATTAGAGTCTGAAGTATGCTGAGGGCATGTCATGTGCCAGGACCGGGCTGAGTAGTGTGGCTATCAGCTAAGGGTTCACCTGTGTGCGCCGCCGGTGACACAGGTGTCGGTCTGCCTGAGCCGGGTACAGTTGGGCGTAGTGTGTAGCTGTGTCACCGGTGGTTGACACCGGTGGCTCACTTAATCCTACGTGGCAACAGGGTAACGGTCAGGTGCCTGTGGACCCTATATATACGGGGACCAGGGGAGGACTCTGTCCTCAACCTTGCTCAAATCAGTGATTCACATACGACCGTTGCAAAGCCTCCAACCACTCCACAAGAGTCAAGAGCCGAAGGGTTAGTTCGAGTGAGTTTGTGAGCTAGAGCACGAGCAAAGGTTCCTCCAAGAGATTGCTGCTGCATCATCTGTTACTCTTGGAGTTTGTCTACTCCTAGACGAGTGTAGGAGTTGCTGGTATCACCCAAGCTTGTGTGGGCTGAACCAGTAGTTTGTGAAGGTGTTCTGAGGTCTACCTGCTGCAAGGCAAAAGGATCTCCACAAGCAAAAGGAAGAGTCCTGAAGGATCAGGTACTCGGAGAAGAAGCACGTTTTAGTGCTGGCCAGCTCTTAGGAGTGGTCTCTCCAACGGAGACGTACCTTCTCTGCAAAGAGTTGGGAACTTCGGTGAAAAACCCCTGAGTCTCTTTTACTTCCTTGTATTGCATGCATATTTGTTTATCCCTGCTTGCTTGTGTCTCTTAGACTTGATCTGCTAAGTTTACCTTTTCACCTGTGCTAGATTACCTTTATACCTGTGTGTGTTCATCTGTTACACAGTTGCATCATTCACTTGTATTCACCTGTGTCAGCACCTGTGTCACTGGCAGTCTAAGTAGAGCACCTGTGTTAGGTTAACTCTTCACCAGTGTCTTCCACCTGTGTGACAGCTGTGTGTTAATTTACACATAGTTTCTACCTGTGTCACTCACCTGTGTCACAGTTGTCCACTATTAACTTGTGAAGTTAATCTGACAACTTAAACAAAAGATTAAAAGAGGGAAATTTTATAAGCCAACTATTCACCCCCTCTAGTCGGAATCTCGGTCCTTTCAACCGGTGATAGACATCGGTGACACAACTAATCACACCGCCCAACTATAACCGGCTCGAGCAGACCGACACCTGTGTCACCGGCGGCACACACAGGTGAACTCTTAGCTGACGTAGCCTAACTGCTCAGCCCGATCTTGGCACACTACATGCCCTCGGCGCACAACTAACTCTGATCCCTAATAAGGAGAGAATCTTCGACAGTCTTCTAACTCGGCAGACAGACCATCGCAGTGCAGGTCCCTTAGCATTTACAAGCTCTCCCGTGGTACAGAGGTGTACCTGAGTCACAGAGCAAAAGACTGACACAGCTGTGTCACACCGGTGGCTCTATCCTCTAGGGTTTTTCTACCGCTAGCACTACAGAGTGCTAGCACAAGCCAGTTTCACACTTGTGCAAAACTGTTGACACAGGGCCACTGACCTCAAAGCATCAGTGCCACTGTCCAACACTCCGAGCATTGAGCAAAAGAACTTTCAAAGATCATTACTGCTTCATCCCTCTTGATAGTACGAGTGTTCCCTATAGACTCAAAGAAACTAGCAAATCTAGGCTTTACCTGCCACCAACTATATTTACGGCCCTTGACACATCAAGCCACCATCACCTTGCTTGCAACTCCTTGCACAGCACCGGCTTCCTCACAGCTGTGACACAGCTGCCTAGCACAGCCATTCTCTTGTCCTGAAAACCACCTTTGTACATTTTGGGTGGTCATCTTTTCCTTGATGACCCTTCTTCCTGAAACCTATTAAACCTGCTTACACTTATTGTAAACATTAGATTTCAGTTTGAGTTGCCATTAACCATCAAAACCAATTAGGGGCCGAGATGCTCTTTCAGATGTACCTGAGTCATAGAGCGGTAGATCACCTATGACACAGCTGTGTCACACAGATGACTTTGGCTCTAGGGTTTTAGACAGCTAGCGTTGCAATGTGCTAGCACATACCAGTTTCACATTAGACTAAAACTGTTGTTACAGGGCCACTGACCTCAAAACATCAGTGCCACTGTCCAACACTCTGAGCATTGAGCACAAGAAACTTCCAAAGATCATTGCTGCTTCATCCCTCTTGATAGTACGGGTGTTTCCTAAGGACTCAAGAAAACTAGCAAACCTAGGCTTTACCTTCCACCAACTGCAGTCACGGCCCTTGACGCATCAAGCCACCATCACCTTGCTTGCAACTCCTTGCACAGCACCGGCTTCTTCACAGCTGTGGCACAGCTGCCTAGCGCAGCTATCTCCTTGTCCTGGAAACTACCTTTATACTTTTGGGTGGTCATCCTTTCCTGGATGACTCTTCTTCCTGGAACCTATTCATCCTGCTTACACTCATTGTAAACATTAGATTCCAGTTTGAGTTGCCATTAACCATCAAAACCAATTGGGGGCCTAGATGCTCTTTCAATAAACACCCGCTAGACATTGTTGTGAAGGAGAAAAGAACATGCAGACTCTGTGGTTCAACAGAACATGACGCACGCACGTGCTCACAAAGGGCATCCTCTACACCTACAAATACAATGTGACCCTAGACCATTTCACCATATTTAATTTTGTCTTGTAATACTTGCGCATGCAACTATGTACTGTTCTGAGCCGGCTTACCGCCTAATGGTCAATTACCATGATATACGATCTAAAATACCACTTAAAAATATGCGAGTTGCCATGATTTATATTCTAGATTACCACTTAAAAATTCGAATGACATAGCATCTAGTGCACTGATCAAAAAAACAAATTCAGGATGCAAAAATGTGCAGGGGAATGTACCTTAACACATATTTTTGTCGAGATGTTCTCTCCACAGTTTTACTTGATTGTGTGGAGACGATAACCAATTATACACCATCACCTTCTTTAGGTTTGCAATCTGCTGTTGGCGCACATTAGGGACATGTTGTCCATCCCAAAGTTCAATAAACTTCAGCATAAAAAAACCGCAATCCGTTCTTTATACAACAAACAAATAAACATAAAAATGCTCAGCTAAAACATTAAACATGACACTTAAGTCTTAGAAACAAACACATAGAGACAATAAAGTACAAGCGATACTCACGAGTTGGTTTGTTTTGGCACATTGATGACCTCAAGCTTGTACTCTTCGATCTGCACCCTGGACTTCCCATAGTACACCTGCCATGCTGCCTTGATTTTCTTCATGACTTCTGTAGTGTGGGCCATAAGTCCACTGTCAGATGCACCACATAGAGAGTCAAGCACCTCGAACCTTTGTGCTACCAAGTTAAGGCACACCAAATACCAATGAGATGGATCCATCACTCCATTTTTGCAAGACTAGAAACATGATCTGGTATGAAAAAACATAAAAAAAGAAATGTAATTATAAGAATTCCTGACTGCGGCTACCACTTAAAATGCATTAACTTACCAAAATAAATCAAAAAAGCACAAACTTACTAGTTCTTGGCAACTGAGAGCGAAATCCTCACGTCTTTCAAATTCCAATGCAATAAATTTCTTATGTACATGTCCTTCAAGCAAGAACTTTGCGACCAAAAATGAAAAAACAGTCTTCTTTTCTACCTTGTGATGCTCTTTGATATAATAAATTCCAATCTCGGCAACACTGTTGGATAATTCACCCCTAGGCTTCATAGATTCGGCCAATTCCTCAGTGCATACCCATGTTGGAGGATATTGAATAAGTTTCATTCTGGTGATGCATGAAAAAAATAGATAACATCAGATCGCGAGCAAAAAGGAACAGAAGAAAAAACAAAAAATATATTAGCAAGTGAGTGGGTTTTTACTTCTTGATCCTTGACCCCTTTGCATTCTTGGCATTGAGCTTAACCTTTTTGTATATATCTTCATGTTCATCAGTAACATTCACCTGTAGAAAAAATGATCAAAAAGAAAAACAGAGTAAACTTCTCAGGATAACTGGCTAAGATTACGAAGTTTACTGCATATACTTACTAGACTATATATAAAAAGAACAGAACAATAATGACGACCTCAGAACTGTCAAATAGAGAGAGCTTGAATCTGGATGCTTTCTTTACTCTGCCTTTGCGGGGTTGTGGCTTTGGCGTAGTGTTTTTGACAGCAGCTGATCCCATCTCGTGTGACACAGCACAAGTGGCAACTTCCCCTCTGCATTTTTCTTTTGCTTCTTTCTCCATTTGACTGAGTGCCAAATTTGTTTCTTCATCAATCTCATCAATCTCCCCAGCAAAAAATGCTGATAACATATCAATGCTTCCTGTTGAGGGCATGCTATTTGCTTCAGCTAGTTCTACATAAAAAAAGCAACATCAAGATGATACTTTGCAAAAAAAAAGACACATAACAAAAACATACTACATAAAAACAAACACTAATAAGGTTCTAATATCCCAGTTATCACATTGTCATCCCATGGTTACCACGCATACTAATAAACAAAAGAATACCTTGAGAGGGTGCCCATGCTAGTGGCATCACATCTTTTACTGGAATGTCACCCCCAGCTTCAGTATCATTGGGTGATGGTGGCATTATTACAACTCGTTCATGATTCCTGCTGGGTGGCGTAGGTGTCAAACCAAGGGAGAATGGTAGGGGTGTAAACATCCCAGGACGATTGCCTCTTGAGCTGCCTGAACATGCTGCTGCAATTCCATTACCAGTTCCCGAATCTGCAGTGATAGAAGGAGAGATCACAATGGCCGTGCTGGCATCAATGCCTTTTGCATGTTCTGCAGCATCCTTGTCAATCTGTGCATCTGACAATAACAAGGATTCTCTTGCTTCTTTCTGACCAATGCCCAACTTCCTTATTGTATCTAATAATCCACTGACAAGCTCTTTAATCTCTATTGGTACATTCACTGGCCTCATACCACCTTCCAGTGCCATGTTCACCCTTCCGATGACCTCTTTAGCCCATGCGGATGACTTAACTAGACATCCCTCATAACTGGTATTGGAAGGTCCTTCCACAACATTGGCATTAACTGTTGGTGACAGCACAATAGCCCTACTTATGCTGCCACCTTCACGCATACCTCCTTCACATGGATCAACATCTGCTGTGGGTGACAGGACAATGGCCTTGCTAGCAGCACTACCATCGCTACCAGCTCCATTAGCATCTGTAATTCCTCTGCTTCCAGCTTTTTCCACTGCCACACCTCTGATCGCTGCAGGTGTACTGATTTCAATAGGCTTGGACTTACTCCCAAGCCTAGCTACAGCTTGAAGCCCTGCAAGCCGAGTTGACCTCCTTCGCGATTGTTTTTTAACCAAGCTATAGACAGGTGAGTGAACATTTTTCCTGTTACATTTCAAAAAGATGGCATGAAAAATACAGTTACCAAGATAAAAAAGTACAGTTACCGACATAACGTCAAGCATTAGCCAGAATAATATTCTAGGATGACCAGATATATTATGCTGGACCAACAGAAACAAAATCATATAATGACAGGGACACAAATGGGTCTGTGTTTTACATCCAAAAAGGCAAAAAAGATGAATCTGAGAAAAAATAAAAATAAAAAACATATGTTACCTTTTAGGGATCATTTTACAAGAAGGTACATCAATTGGAGCGGTGTCACTCTTCCTTCTTTTTGCTTCTGGTGATACATCACAGCTATCCTTCAGTAGCCCAAGCTCTTTCGTAACTAAGTATTTTATCTCATTATGAACCCCTTCTGTGCCTGGTAATGCATCTTCAACCTTGTGCCTTCTTTTCATTCCACTCAAAGTTTGTGCGAGATCGGATGCGCTTTCCCTCATTATACACTGCAAACCCTGGCTATTATCCTCTGATTCAGCATGCTCCCCCACCAACGATGGGCATGAGGTAGGGGACTCTTTATGGGGGCCTGATGATAAAGACAATTGGGACAAAAGTAAAAGTGAAAAATCATCATGGGGCTCTGTGATGTTAACCACACCTTCTCCACCATCGTCCTGACTCATTTGGCTGCCTCCAGCACCTACGGTTGCACTCCCATCATGGGCACCGGCGGTCTCATCCTCATCGTTGCTAGACCTGCCAAGACCATCTGCACAACCTCCAATTTCCTCAGACTCCCCCTCGCTCTCCTCATTGTCTGTCCCATCATCCTCCCCCTCGCTGTCCTCATTGTCTATCCCATCATCCTCCCTAGTGTCAGATCGAGCACTTTGACGACCCCTCTGCCCCGCTGCACTAGAACGAGGTGTAGATGTACCTCTGCCAAACGCAGAGAGCTCACCAAACATCCTGCCAACAGATGCGCTCCCTGTTGGACCCATTGCTGTCCACCCTTGCACAAGTGTGCTAAGCAATCCACCTAAACCCGATGCAAAGTTTCCCATCAAATCAACAACCTTCGCACGTTCCTGCAGTTCAAACAAAAAAATTAAAACAAAAAAAGAAGGTGTGAAGTAGGGTCAATGTTCAGTCTACTTTACCTGTTCAGGGCAACTAGGGTCAATGTTGACATTCATCCATTGCTCAAACTCAGCAGGTCCGCCAAATAAACTCATGTTCACAGGAAATGTAGGTTTCAACTGCTTGCATAACCGACAAAAAAGCAAAGGAAGTAAAAAGAGAGCGATAAGTTCCCATATTCACATATTCACCATTGATTTGCAGCAACCTGCTACTTGATACAAAAAGTATGGACAATTCACACCATTGATGCAGAGTCTAAGCATTGCATTGTTTTTCCATGTTACCACCTGGGACAGTAAAAAAAGAAGTTTCAAAACAACCTAGCACCCCCTCATAACCATTAAAAAATTAACTCCCTATTAAGTGGTAACTCGTG
This sequence comes from Stipa capillata, assembly GCA_019208055.1. Taxonomy (NCBI): domain Eukaryota; kingdom Viridiplantae; phylum Streptophyta; class Magnoliopsida; order Poales; family Poaceae; genus Stipa; species Stipa capillata. Next base: position 255,198 of record JAGXJF010005541.1, on the reverse strand, counting down.
ACAACAAATCTGGTGCCCCTCTACATCATAAATTGGTAACCCCCTGCCAACAAAACAGGTACCTCAAAAAACATAATGTGGTAACTCTCTCCAACCAATATGGTATCCTCAACACCATTAAAAACGGTAACTCATTATTAACCAATACGATAGCTGCTAGGTGACACTCGGTTCCCATATTCACAATAATAAGCAAAAAATATAAACTTATGTGAAAAAAAATCACAGACCACACACATGTCACCATTGATTTGCAGTAACCTGCTACTTGATGCAAAAATTATGGACAATTCACACCATTGATGCAGAGTCTAAGCATTGCATTGTTTTTCCATGTTACCACCTCGACAGCAAAAAAAGAAGTTTCAAAACAACTTAGCACCCCCTCATAACCATTAAAAAAGTAACTCTCTATTAAGTGGTAACTCGTGACAACAAATCTGGTGCCCCTCAACATCATAAATTGGTAACCCTTGCCAACAAAAACAGGTACCTTCAAAAAACATAATGTGGTAATTGTCTCCAACCAATATGGTATCCTCACCACCATTAAAATGGTAACTCATAATTAACCAACACGATAGCTGCATGACCACCTCCCCCACCATATATCAACTTGAGTAAACCCAAGCCTCCCAAAACACCACCAATGAACTTGAAAAGAAACAAAAAAATTGTACAAAAAAATCTAACCTCCAATCTTCCGAATGATTGAGCATCGTCACACTGTACATCCAAACTAGTGATGTGCTCTACAGCTTCTTTTGTCCATACATTGACCCTGAATTGGCCATCACCCAGTCCAATCTCACCCATGTTGCACTCTAGTGAATCTACATAACGTAACTAAAAAGAAGATAAACATATCATAAGATCATGAAGGAAAAAATTAACAGAAAAACAGAGATTGTTATAGAGAAAAAAATGCTTATCATCCCACCATCACGTATAATAAACAACCCTTTTTACACTTCCCTTTCGAAAGCTGCTCATGCAACTGCTCCAATACAAAACCGCACAAATTCAGATGATTCACATTACCAATATTTTCCTGAAAAAAGAGAATTTCTCATGTAGTCCAAAAAAACACTAAAAAACTCAAAACAAATAACAAGGTACCAAATTACCAAAATAGGATAGCACTTGTTGCTGATTTTGTTGTCAGTGGTTGGGGCTAAAACTGTGCTCAAAACAAATAGCATCCACAGCCTCTTGAAATTGTCATCCGCTTGTCTATAATCTCTTAGAATCCTAACAACTGTTGTAACCTTTGGCCAGCTGCCATCATTGGGGAACAAACTCTCAGATATGCTTGCCTCCAAATCAAAATCCTCACAATATTTGACCTTTCCAATCCCACGCAGGATACCCAAGATATCATGCACGGACTCCTCTGTCAACGGAATACTGCCACGGCCAGGAATGACAAAGGCGCGTGTCTTTGGATTGTACAAACTTGTAAGCCATGTAATCAGTGGGTTGTGGAGATTGCCACACTTTATATCCAGAAGGCTTGACAAACCCATCTCAGAAATTAAATTCTTCTGCTCAACGGTGAGATGTTTGTATAACTTCACAATAGCAGCAGGTGACGCTCGGTTCCTCTCAACAACAAGTACCTACAGCACAAAAACAAATGTGGTAACTGTAGACAACTAATAGGGTAAAACAAATATGGTAACTCTACACAATTAACATGATAACTTATAAAAAAGAAACTAGTGACTCAGACATAATTAACAGTGTAATCTTGCGCCTTTTCATTCCATCCAATCTTTTACCCCTACGATTGCCATCATCTTGAGCCTTCTTCCTTCTTGCCATTGTACTTACTGCACATAATGCGAACTAATTTTACCATGCAACACATCATTACATAGGGGTTAAAACGAAGAAAAACATGCAGCAACATATATGTACCACCATCATACCACACAAAAAAACACACCCCACACCGTTGTTCCTCCACCCCCCCACACTATGCTCGATGTTGATCACATCTTCTCCCCCCTTCAAACCCCACGCCTCCTATAAAAAAAAAGCACATCCGAACAAAAATGATACGAGCATTGACGGCAAACCATCACACATCATCATCTCTAAAAAAAATCACGGCCCTCACCCTCTTTCGGAAATTAAAAACATGAACAAAAACCCTCCAAAAAAAGTCTAAACCCTAAAATCCACACTCCTCGCAACAAAACAACAGAGATTGCTAACAAATCTCCACCCAACGGCAACTCCCGTACAAAATCCCGCCACAAGAAAACACATGCATCACCACCCTCCCGCACAAAAATCACATGAATCGCAGGAATTAAAAACGCTTCGATGAACAACATGAACGCATTGTAGGCTCCACCCGCCACCCACATGCCTACGACGATCGACGAGCGCCACTACCCATCCCCATCATCGAATCTAGAAACCCTTCCTAGCTACAACCGAATGCCTCATCCAAAAATCAACCTCGACCTTCATCTACCGTGCCATCCCCTCTCCCACACAAAACACTTCTAAAACCGCCAAAATGCAACACAAAAACGAGGAAGCGGGCAGGGGAAAAAATGACTCATCGTACAAAAAGCGGTTCGCTGTGAGAGACAATCCGGGGCATGTGCCCCGGATAGATTTTTCGAATAATGTTTCCTAAGCTATGAAAAGAGATAACATTTCAAAATGATAATTTTGCCCCTGGCTTGAACGGAAGCAAAATTTCTCCCCGGATTGAATCAACTCCACCTGATTGTCGTATCTTGGTTGCTTGTGATACATGTGGTCTTATCAGCCCGTACATTTCTGAAAAATAAAATGTTTGCCAGAAAAGGTTGAAATACATGGGTTAAAACATGGCTAAACGTGCTGCATAGTGCAAAATGAAAGAAAAGGTCCACTGCAGCTCTCGTAGTAGAGAAGAAATAGGTTGAAGGGCAAAATAGATATTTCACATGTATTCTTTTTCTCGTAACTCAGGAGACATTATTTTAGTGATTGTGGTGTGTTGCGGTAAATCGTTCTATTTTTAATACAATAATACTAAGGTAAATTAATGTTTTTAATATATCTAAAAAGTTGACACAAAATAACGGTCCGCATGTTTAATTTTGCCATCTCCCAAGTAAGAGTGAGAGATCAGAAGCAGCATAATGGGGCGGTGGTGGTCGCCGGCGTCGGTGGAGCCGCGGTCGGTGCAGCTGCTGGTGCTGGGCGTCGCCCTCGTCGCCGCCTCCTTCTACGCCGGCACCCTCTTCCACTCCTCCGCCTCCCCCGCGCTCATATTACCCCCTTCCGGCTCCCGGTCGCCGGACTCCTCCGATCCCCAAGGTACCTGTCCACTCTCTCGGGGCACAGAGCGCGCCCCCTTGCCGATCCGCTGCTAGATCACATTCATAGTTCAGTTCTCCTCTCCAATTTGTGCGGCGGCTTCGAGTTTCTAGTTCACGATGTCGCAGATAGTCAGATGCTCATGCACTGTGAGTGGAGGTGCCATGCTTCTACAAATTGGCTCTACGGAATTGCTGCACTTGTCTGTGGCTAGATGTAAATTTGTAGGGAATAGTTTGATAGGAATCTACATAGCGTTATTTAGGAAATAATAATATATATATTTCTTGACGAATGCTTATATTTTTCTTGAAAATTTGTGAGTAATCAGTATAATACAGACGTAGGATAACAGAATGCAGGCCTGTATGCCATAGTTTGTTTTGGTTCATACGCAAAAATTGTATCAGTTTGGACTTGACGGTTGGTCCTGTTCTAGATTTGTTTTCTTTATTTATCCGCGTTGCAATTTATGCCGTGAATGTACATTTGGTGGATATATTCTAAAATCCTTTTGTGCTGTATAACTTATGTAACATTTGCATGCCAAAGAGGTTAAACTTGTTTGATTTTCAGTTGCAGATGCTCCAGAGTTTACAAACAGAGTTTCTGTTACTTATCGAACAACACCAATTACAGTTCCAGATTATGGAGTTGATGTGTGCCCTTCTGAATACAACGAATATGTTCCCTGTCATGATGCGGCCTATATAAGCAGCTTAAAGAACCTGGATAGATCTAGGCATGAGGATCTTGAAGATATTTGCCCTCCACCAGAGAAACGCTTGTTCTGTTTGGTGCCACCACCAAATGACTACAAGATACCAATAAGATGGCCAACAAGTCGGGACTATGTGTGGCGTAGTAATGTCAACCATTCACGTCTTTCCAAGGTAAAAGGAGGACAGAATTGGGTGCATGAGAATGGCAAGCTTTGGTGGTTTCCTGGAGGTGGTACTCACTTCAAGCATGGTGCATCAGAGTACATAGAGAGGTAACCCTTTGCTTGCCTAACTCAGATTTGAGTTAGGTTATAGAATGGTTTAATGCTTGTATTCTCTTGCAGAGGATTAGTTGGATGTGATGCCTAGTAGTAAATGCTGAGTATCATCAACTTTGATATTATAATTTACCCTCTTGAGCCAACATCCTATAGCATAAACTATTAAGTCTTGACTCTTGAGCAATATAGCAGTTCCATTTTCATGTTGCTTGCCTCTTTTATCTTTGTAAAAAGGATAACTGATCGATGCAGGTTAGGGAATATGATAACAAATAGTACTGGTGATCTCCGTTCGGCAGGAGTAGTTCAAGTTTTAGATGTTGGATGTGGTGTTGCCAGCTTTTCTGCTTATCTTCTTCCCCTAGACATTCATGCTATGTCATTTGCCCCAAAAGATGGTCATGAGAATCAAATCCAGTTTGCTTTAGAACGTGGGATTGGTGCAATGATCTCTGTGTTGGCCACAAAGCAATTACCCTATCCTGGAAATTCATTTGAAATGGTTCATTGCTCTCGATGCCGTGTTGACTGGCATGAAAATGGTAAGATCACATTTTACTTTTTACAATGTTCTTTTTGTTAGACAGCACTTTTATGCGGGAAAATCTAGTTAGTTATATTGTGTTTTCGTTCATCCATGGTTTACTGTAACATGTCTTTCTTAAAAATCAGTTGACTCTCGATTTACACATATGTACCCTTCATCATTATCGTTTGTGAATTCTACTTTGAAAATACACCCTGCAAATATTAATTCTTCTTTTTCTTTCCAGATGGAATATTGCTTAAAGAGGTGGATCGTCTTTTGCGACCTAATGGATATTTTGTATACTCTGCTCCACCAGCTTATAGAAGAGATAAAGACTTTCCTGTGATCTGGGAGAAGCTAATTAATATCACAACAGCAATGTGTTGGAAGCTTATTGCTAAGCATGTTCAGACTGCTATATGGATCAAACCTGAAGATGAATCTTGCCGGCAGAAAAATGCTGATATGAAGCTCCTGAATATTTGCGACTCTGATGAAAGTTCTTTGCCATCATGGAAAGTCCCGTTAATGAACTGTGTGCGGTTGATCAAGGACCAATCGAACATGCAGAAACTGCCTTTGAGACCTGATCGCCTGTCATTTTATTCCAGGGGTTTGGAGATGATAGGTCAGTTCATTCCCAAAGCCTTCAAACCCTTTGATGCTACAAATATGGGCTAAAAATATTCTCTATCTTCTACTTATGTTCAAAAAATCAAAGAAAAATCACTATGTCTAGTGTTATTGACATGTGAGCCTGCAACGAGGTGCCAGTGGCATTCTAAGCCAAGGCCTGTAGTTTAGGGCCCTTTTTGGTCCCTTCAAAATATTTGGTTTTTAAATGAATTATAATCCATATTTTGGAGCACTAAAGAATTGACCCTTCCCACACAAAAAAGACTACCAGATTAGTCTTTTCCTCTGCTACGTAACTGTTAGTCATGCTTGTGGCAAAATGTTATTCGACATTCCTTGAGCTTAAGATTGATATTACTGCTTATATAAGGCTCCTAAGAGCAGGAGAATAGTAATTTTGAGTGCATAATTTCCTTTTTCTAAATATCGCATCTCACAACTACAACATATTATTCATCTGTAAAGCATACAAAGCAGACTATGTATTATGATAGTTAATATTGAAATTCTCTAGATGACCCATATATGCTCATAGTCATAGCTATCTCCAATTCAACTTTTACAAATAATCTATCGATAAATCTAGTTCGATCTTTGTCTTGATCTTGTATTGAGTATATGTGAATATAACCTGCTTTCTGGAATATGTTTTTTAGGAGTTACTCCAGAGAAGTTTCAGAATAATAACCAGTTCTGGCGGGAGCAGGTTCGCAAGTACTGGTCATTTCTTGGTGTTCAAAAGACTAGCATCCGAAATGTCATGGACATGAATGCTAATTATGGTGGATTTTCTGTAGCACTAAGCAATGATCCTGTCTGGATTATGAATATAGTACCCCATACAATGAGTAACACATTGCCTGTTATATACGATCGTGGGTTAATCGGTTCTTTCCATGACTGGTTGGTATTTTCTTCTGAAAACATAAACATCCATTTCCCTTGTTTATGATGACACTAAAACAATTCATGCTGCAGGTGTGAGCCATTCTCAACATATCCTAGGTCATATGACTTGGTACATGCTTTCCACCTCTTTTCTCATTATCAAGGTCGCAAGCAAGGTTGCGCATTGGAAGATATCATGCTAGAAATAGATCGCATCATTCGCCCCCAGGTAACTATTGACTTTTCTTCAGTTTGATTGTCGATAATCAGTTATTGTTTACTTCAGTGCATATCCTGTCTAGTAATGTCTGTTTGTAAGCACAAAGTTAACCCTTTTGCAGGACCAAGTTTTTTATTTTTGCAAGAGTAAAATTTGTTTCATGCTCATGATCACAATAGATTCCTAAGCATAATCTAGTAGCTTTAGTCATCTAATATTTGGATATAGCTATTTGTTGTATCTTCGTAGACAGAGTAGAGTAGATATGTCCTGTCATCATATCTGTAAAGAAGCACTTGTCTTTTTTTTTAGTACAAACTGCTTCTTCAATAATTGTACATGCTAGCAATGAAATTTTTTTTTATCATTTCTTCTAGATTTGTTAAGAAACATTTTTCTATTTGATTTTAAATTTCCCTCCAAATCATTGAACATGCATTCGATGTTTTTGCACAAGGGAACTTAATTATTGATAAGAATATCAGATTTGTGGTCATGTGGAAGAAACGGTTTGTCCAGGGAGATACGACAGTATGTCATGTAATCAGCTTGTTCCTCAACCTAATAAGTGGCCACTTGTAGCTAATTGTAGTATGAGGAACAAGGTAATGTTTTCAACTTTAGACATTTTTGTGTGCAGCATCACCTTTTGTGTTTTTCCAGGGCAAGTTATCAAATATAATAATATGGCGTTTGTGGAAATTAAGTTTATAAAGAAGAATCCATCCTGTCTGACAATATTTTGACATACAGGGCTTTATAATTATTAGAGATGAGAATACTACTCTCTCAAGAATCAGTGACCTCGCACCGAAGTTCCTATGGGATTTCACCACTCATATGTTGGAAAATGAAGAAAACAGGCTGGAGCAGGTTTTGATTGGTAGGAAGAAATTCTGGGCTATTGTTTGAGGAATGCTTAAGCCCAAAGCTGTTGTTTTATGTCCTGCCTTTCTCTGGCCATATATCACTGAGAGAACATAGGACTTTTTTTTTGCTGCGGAACTAAAGTCTCGAGATGTCCCTCCAGTGAACACAATATTCTATCACCAGTTCTTTCTTGCTGAGACCACCAGTTCTTTTGGAAAAAAAGGGAGAAGACATTTCTCGGAGCTCCTTCAGAAACTGTGCAGGCTCCTATTGTAGTGCTTGAGGTATAATGTTAATATTTTTTATCTTCAAAGGACGGACCGTAGGGTGCAAAGAGGTAAGGTAGCACTTTGATTTCTGTATTTTCACTAATGACTCTTCTAATTTGTTATGTAATTTGCTAATCTTTAAACCAGATTAGTTTAGTTTAATATTATTTTTTTTGACAAATCTTGAGCTACAGACAGTGAATGATGAGACATAGTTTATTTGTTGTCACTCTGTTTCGGATGCAGTACGTGTGAATGAAGCACTTGTTTAACATGTACTGCCCATGCTTGGATTGTATGGGGAGGCTATGAAATCTAACTACGCTTCTACGAGTTCTGAATTCTGAGAGTGGCTGTGGCTGTGGCCTGAGGGCACTGCACCGGCCTAGCTAGCTTGATATTTGAATTATTGATGATCTCACTATGCATCGAATAATGGGTGCTGCAAAAGAGAAGAACTTTGGGACCGGTTGGCGATGGCAGGCAGGCACAGGCTGGGAAAAGGTCAAAGCTGTCGATGGCCATACCTGCCGATCCATGGAGCTATATCACGCTTTTTTGTGTGTGTCAAATGTAATGGCGGTGCATACAAAACTGGCTCATATTTTATGCCATGCCTATGCCTGTCTATGACCAATACGATCTTAACTAGTCGGTAAGTGGTAAAAAGATAATATTCTACCGGCTGGCAACCATGTACCGCTATCATATAGTAGTGTTTTATCGCATCACATCTGATCTAGCTTGTCGAGGCGGCAGCAGGCAGGCAGATCTTGAAATCTCAGCACGAGCGCAGAAAGTCTAGAATTCGAACGAGATGTTTTCCTCTCGAGGCCCTATCCGGTGCTTCCTTACCGCAAAACAGTCACGAATTCTTTTTAGAAAATTCGACAACATTGACACAGAATGCGTGTATGCCAAAGGATTTCAAATCTAAATTTTTCCTCCTAATGCATGCTAACGATAAAAAGGCAAAAGGTGAGCATCAGCAACCTGTGTCGACGCAGAGGGGAACTATTCCTTGATGAATGTCCCCAGGCTAGCTACACGGCAGCAGCAGCAGGAGGAAACCAACCGAAACTTCTCAAGAATAACACACGGCGCCGGCCGGTGCATGCATTCACGCCGACGAGCTTCTTCCCCATACCTGTCGATCATTCTTTCTTCACACATATATGCACATTTGTTAACAAAAGAACACACATTAGAAGTCAAAAAGAGGAGCAGAGGCCCGCTGACGTGGTGACAATATACTCCCTCTATTCCCGAATACGCGACGATATTTTAGCTTTTAAATTTGTGTTCTTAAATACATATGCCATTTTATGGTTAAATATCGAGATAACTTTATAGCTTTGTCGTATGGGTACCTTCTCCATTTGGTATTTCTTCGAGAGAAGGCATTTAGCCATTTCTGATGTCATTTATTATTGGAAAAAGTCCGCTTTATATTGATTAGGCTACCAAATATGCGAAACCATCACCACGTTATCGGTGAAACCGCTTTGAATAGAGCGATGAACCAAATCTATCCGGGTGTAAAAAGAGAGGCTAAAAATAGACTTTTTTTCTTTACTATTGTGAAGTAGAGTAACATGTCATCGCAAAAATAAATAAAGAAGTCTAGTCTTTTCTACCGGTGTCTTAGCTGTTGTGCAAATTCCTAAATGTCACGCACTCAGGATTAGGAGTACATTCTGCCGGTCGGTGGTAATTTTCTTATCGGATCTGATCTTCTCGAGACGGCACCGGGCAGATCTTGAGGATAGATTTTCTTTTTCCCTGTAATGTCAACGACAAAAAAGGCAAAATGGGTTCCTCAAAAAAGAAAAATAAATTCCACAAGACAAAAGAAAGAAAAGGTCCAAAGGCCGGTGAGCATTAGTATTAGCCACCACATTCCTAGAGATGCACATTTTTCAAAAACAGAAAAGAAAATGCACACACATTGATTGATTGTAGAAGAAGAAAGTGTTTATAGCGTAATTTGGTTTTAGGATTTATTTAGTTGGCCGAATTAGTATTGCTGTTGGAGGTTAAGATAATGGACTAACAAGCTGTGGATTTAGTGTTAAACTTTTAATACAGGCTTGACTATTGTGGCACCCCGAGCAGTACCTCCAGGTACCAAGCATTGGCGAGCCCGAGTACCTGTGACCCCGAGTACTCGCGGCCCGAGTACCCGTGATTCCGAGTACCGAACACTAGCATCCCCGAGTACTGGTGATCTTCGAGTACTGGTGTTCCCGAGTACTGGTGACCCCGAGTACTGGTATTCCCGAGTACCCGAGTTGTTCACGCCGAGTGGCTGGAGCCGAGTCCTTCTCAGCAGAACCAAGTCATGGCGCTACCGAGTTGATCTGCGGATGAGTTGATACGACGAGTCATCCACTGTCAAGACATCCGACACTAAGGATTCCAACTTGGAGATGCCAGGGACTTCGACTTGGAGGACAAGAAACCGCGGGTGGTCACGAAATGAGTGTTGATCTTGGATTCGGAAAGGTACTCGGTTTATATGGAAAGATATCTCGTACGCAAGAAGGGGTCCTGATCATGGTGGTCAAATTACTTAAAGAGAAAGGAAAGTCATATGTACATTAGAATCATGATCCATTAGGAAAGGAAAGTTATATATCTGTATTCAGTTAGGATCAGGAGTCCCGATCTCCTACGGAAAGACCAGCCGCCCTATAAATATGTAAAGGGTGACGGCCGATTGAAATCAACCAACAATCGACACAAATCAATCTATTACTTTTACCTTTTATCTTTTCGTTCTTAGCAGTAGATCTTGCACTGAAAAACGATCGATTCTTCTTCACGTTAGCAAGAAGATTTTTGTTGCTTTGCTCGGAAAGCAATTGTTCGTCTTACACGAAAGTGCGATGGTTATCCTTTGTTGCTTTGCTCGGAAAGCAATCGTTCGTCGTACACGAAAGTACGATAATTATCACAATTGGCGACTCCACATTACCTAAGTGTTCCACGGATCGAATTTCGTGCGAACAGAAAGAAGAAGATTGAACTACATAGCTGGCAGTCATACCATTTTCAGAACCTTGTATCGTCACAGAAAACGTCGGCAAAGCAACTCAAGAATATATTCTACTTCCTCCGTCTCAAGATGTAAGGTATATTTTTATTCATTAAGACAAGATTTTGATCAATAATTACTTTATTAATATATGATTTATATGATACAAAATCACAATCATAAATAAGTACTTTCGAAGATGAATCTATTTTTCGAAACGCACGGCAGGAGCGCTGCCTTTCTCATAGATTAGAAGAAACCAAAAACAAGGTTATACTGTACATGTAGAAGAACAAGATAGCAGACCACAGGAGAGGAAGGGGAAGTTAAAGAACAGAGAATAGAGAATTATGCTACAAAAAAGGGGTCTCCTGTGTCACTCGAGGTTTCGCCGAATGCTATTCTCCTGGCCATTATGTCTTCTTGAGCCTTAAGCGATACCCTGTCTACATTCGTGAACACATTGTTGAAGATTCGAGCATTTCTTTCCTTCCAGATATTCCACAGCGCATAGATGACCAAGCCGTAGATCTTACTTCTCCCCTTCCTTGTTCTACCTCTGCCACAGGCTTCCCACCAACTTGACATGTCCTGTTGCCCCGCTCTCAGGAAGGTGTCCTGGGGCAAGCCATTCATGACGGAGACTTTGCGCAAGACTTGTCTGGCGAAAGCGCATTGAGATGAAATGTGGAATGCAGTTTCTGGATCTTGTCCGCACAAGATGCATGTGGTTCCGTTGGCCCAACCTCTTTGGTCAAGCTTATCTGCTGTAAGGATTCTCTGTTGGATTAGAAGCCAGGCATGAATTTTACATTTTTGCTCCGCTTCTGCCGTCCATATTGTTGATGCATCGAATCTGGATAGGGATCCTGCAAATTGCAACCTGTAAGCTGATCTAGCAGAATATTGCGCATGGACTGTCCATCGCCAAGTTGTGGAGTCTGCTCTCTGTTGAAGATGAATCTAATAACATCAATTTTATGTCACATAAATTATATACTAAAAAAGTAATTGTTGGTCAAAACTTTATCTTAACGAACCAAAATACGCCTTACATTTTGGGATGGAGGGAGTAGCAGCTATGTACGTGCTGGATCGCATCTTATATGTATCGAGACCCCGCGTCTTCGCTTAACACAACCAGCCAAGCCGTTGGCGACAGCAGCAGTAGCTAGAGATTGCATGCACTACGCTTGATTAATCTCTACCTGGATTTTGCACCTCTCGGTCAGTACTAATGGAGAAGAACATGAACAAGCCGCCGCCTCCGCCAGGTGCATGATCGACCGACAAAAAAAATCTCCTAGCTAGAATTTATCTATCTTTCTCGACCAATATCTAATCATGCGTTATAATCAGTCCATTTCTCTTCGTCACCTACAGGCTACCCGACGGCGGTTGACCTCGAGCACGATCAGCAGGGTACTGCAGGCAAGAAGAAGGGACCGCGTCCTACGACGACCAAACGGGGCGAGACGAGTTTCATCGAAGGATGGTGCGCGCGTGCATTATACATACATTAATTGTCACTGGTTAATCACATTTCTAAGAATGCTATATAGTGCAGTCCTTAATTTTGATCTGTCACTGACCTCGTTCCGATGTTTCTTTTTTAATCTCAGCATCGCCACGCTCTGCTGCTGCTGGCTCTGCGAGCTGTGCTGCGACTGAAAAACAGGAGAAGATCGAGGCTGATAATTTGAGGAGATGATGATGTTGTCATGTCATAGAAATACACTTTTTCTTTGAAGTTTTTGTAGCTCGCGAGCTTCAAGTTTGGCCTGTAGTTCGTGATGCACCTCTTGTCTTTGTATCGAGAAGAAATTACCATCTTTTGTAGTATTTTCCTTTCTGTCGTGCGCTGTTCCATTCAGGGAACTTTCTTCATGCACTGCGTACTGTCACGTCGTAGAATACTCTTGTACTACTATCAACTCATGAAAGCTACAGATCAAGTTAATTACGGTGGTCCTCTCAGGAAGAAAAATGAAGTTTAATTACAGTGAATTAGCCGTGTGTTTCGGTTGTTTCATTGTTTGGGTTTGACGTTTTGATGCCTCCCTTCTGTACTACGCTTAAATGAATCAGGAACTTAGTTGTAATAGTTTGCTTCTCTGCAAACATGTTGATAGTCCACGGTAAATTCTTCTCTTTGGCTATGCTACGTGGAGATAAGTGTACGTTTTGTTTACCTGGTCGGTCTATACATGACAGATATCAAATACCACTACTACAGAATCGATTTGTACAGATGGTTCGGAAACACCGGACAGGACGGTTTTTCGAACCGTCTGCACGAAACCGTCAGTACAAATCAGGTTTGTATAGACGGTTATTGAACCGTCTGTATAAATAATTAGTACAGACGGATCCACACACAAACCATCTGTGATATTCTCTGGTACAGTACCTCCAAAGCATTTGTATAGATGGTTCCATCCACAAAACCGTCTGCCCAAATGCATTGAACAGTACCTGAAAAGCATTTGTACAGACGATTCCGTTCCCAGAACCGTCTGAACAAAGAATTTGTACAGACGGTTCTACCCCTGGAACCATCTGTACTACTGCTGTGGCAAGAAAACAATGCTGCCGCGGCAGCGGAAACAACCGTTTCTGCTGCCGCGGTAGCAGTGCGGTTGTACAGACGGTGCTGCCGCCTGCTGCCACGGCAGCTGTGCGGCAAGGCGACGTTGCTGCCGCCTGCTGTCGCAGCAGCCGTGCGGCAAGGTAACGATGCCCGGTGCGGCCGCGGTCCTGGCGCGGCAGTGAAAACGCTAGAAACAAAGTGATCAATCGCAGGTATAGCATACACAGACACACAATGTACTCATTGATCTTAGACATAGCATTCAGAAGCAAACATGAAACGTCATTCTCAACCACAAAGTCATTCACATGCATTGTTAGGGAAAAAAACTCTCAAGTCATTGAGGAGGAACATTTTGAGGACAATGGAATTCTCCGCTTTCCTTCAACACCTCTCTAAGTATGAAAGCTATTAACTGTTTTTGAACAAACCGGACGCCCTCAGTGTCGAGCTCATCTGTAGGGAACTTAAAACTCTGCAGAAGTTAAATAGCTAGGTTAGACACGACGTCCGAACGATGAAAAATGGAACTACATATAGTGTAATGACACTAACCTCCACATCTACCGAACTAGAGCGAACGATCTGCATCATATATGTCGCGACATAGTATCCACAGAGATTGTTGCCCGGCGGCTGCTTGTGGCACTGTAGAAATCATGGTTACGTGCAGGGTAATTTAGTTTTACCGAATACATATTAGAACGTGCGAGGTGATTATTCTTGGGCGAGGGACGAATTATTACCGGGAAATGAAATCGGTGGGTCGGTTCGGTTTGTGTTGTTTTCACAGCCCCCCCTTGGCAACATACTTCTTGAACGCCCCGTTGAGCACCGTCGTCAAATCTACATACTTCTCTGGTGGGTAGTCCCTGGAGTCGAAGTACGTGGCATGTAGATGTTGTGGTTCGAGGCAGACGAGTATCCAGTGGAATCCATAGTTGTACGGTAGAAGAATGACGCGCTTAGTAGAGAGAAGGAGCATGACGTCCGAAATGTATTCCTCGACCTCGTTCGGCTGGAATTGGACCATTGTGCATATGACCACTTGTGGATCGAGGAATCCGATATTAGGATTTTCTACCCTAGCCTCTTGAATCATATGTCTACACATAAAAGTAATGTCATTGAAAGAGCGTATCAATAAGTTAGGCAATTCATTTAGCTTAAACAGTGATTGAGAACACTTACAGTGTCCAGCATCTTAATAGGCTGACATCGAGGGCGTCATGACGGTAGAGGTCGGCTAAATCTGAGAAATCGATGGTAAAGGTTCCACCTGGATGGAGGAAATGGCTTATACATGGCGCTGATATTTTGAGGAAGCACTGTCTCCTCGTTGGATCTCTTCATGTAAAATTCGTGCACAATCTGAGCTGCCCAACCAAGTCGTTCTAACGCCACCCGTGTCACTAGCGGCTGCCGTTCCGTGTAGCTTCTTATCGCGGGTTCTTCTTCTACCTCTTTGCTCTTGGCCGACTTTGTGCTATTTCTGGTGGCCCTACGCTGAGCTTGAGGAGTCGTTTTGGTAGCCTGTTGGCTAGATCTGCTAGATTGCTTAGATTGTGCTGAAGCGGATTTCACCTTCGGTGGAGGAGCACGGATTGAGAAATCTGGACCGTAACGTACCGGAGACAGCGGCCGTGCAGGAGGTGGAGGGGCAACCAGGGAAATGTACTTCTTCGGCCATTGGATGAACGTGTTGACGGCCTGCTCCAGTGTCGTGACGTCGTCCTCCGGCGGTACAGGAAGTGTGAAGGAGGAGCAATTCGCATGCACCATGTCCACTGCCACCTTAGCGTTACCCGCCGCTAGCGGAACTCCATGCACCGTCGTGTCTTCGAAATATGGAAATGCTAACCCCGTGCCAGCCTCAAGCATGTCAGTGAGGCCAAAACAGTTGGGCACGAGGAGCTTGCACTTAGTTACCACCACTATGTCGTCGACAGGGAATCTTTCGCTGACGTCTTCACGCGGAATCGGCTCGACATGTAAGTCGTCGGCGCGGTCGTCATCTGGAACGTGGTCATGAGCGGATTGTTCATGGACGTCTTCGGCATTGTCATTTTCCACGGATGCGCAGCTACTCCTATGCCGAGTATGTGGGGATGAGCCTGCGGGGCTGCGTTCGGCCGCGGCGGCTGCATCCTCCTGCCTTATCTGCCGTACCCGTTCTTCGACCCTTGCATCGATCTTCTGTTCTAGGCCTGCATATATTTCTTCCATCAGCTCTTTTTTCATCCGTTCACGCTCGGCTACCTCGCGCTCTGCTTTCGTTCTCCTCCGACTCCTATACGAACCCGCATCGTCGGGGAATCCCATCTTCCATGGAACCGTCACCCCCACGCCACGCGTTCGACCTGGGTGCTCTTTGTTTCCCAGAGCCGAGGTTAGTATATCATTTTCCCTGGCTGCTTGGAAAGTTCCTTGAGCGGATTGTGTTGACAGTCGTAGGATGTTTTCAGCCACCTGGACGGTTTCGGGCTTGTTGAAGGCGACGGTGCCATCAGCCGAGATGTTGGCCCTCGCGCGATACCAGTTCCGGGCCCGCCTCTTTGGGATCTGGGAGAACGGTGTGTCGCGACTCTCCTGAGACGCCCGCTCATCCTCTGTTCTCCATTCCAACTCTTTGCGCGCATACCCACCGGTGCCGAGCCTGTGGGAGTGAACGTTGCATGCCTGGTGCGCCCTGTTTGCCTGACTCCGCTGCACAAATTCCTCCAATGTGCACCTCTCCACAAATTCCGTCCATTGATCCTCCAAGTACCCGTAAGTGTTCGGGTCCTGCCTGTAGGGTATAAGATCGTTCTTCACGTACGTGTTGTAAAGCTCGCTCTTGAAGGTCTTCCACGCCTTGCCCATCTTGGCTTTTGCCTGTCTTTCCACGGACTTCTCGGTACCTTCGGGGAAGTCGAACTGTGCTTTGATGGTGTTCCACAGGAACTCTTTCTCGTTATCCGACACTGACGGCCAGCTGGTGTACGTTATCCGGACCTTCGTCCTCGCCAGTGAAGCGCACGCACTACGGAATGCCACCTGAGCCTGCTGAGGCAATGTGGGCACACCCTCATCACTGACATGAGTTATCGTGTAGTGACCCATGGGCATTTTATTTTTACCTCGGCCACCTTGCTTTCGCTTCTGCCCACCCAATTCTTCGGTTTGCTCATGAGACGAGGCTTCTGCATGTTGTTCACGCAACGGTTGAGCTGGTTGAGGAGACAATGCGGCTCATCTTGTCGAGGAGAAGAGGCCACCACCAGTTCACGTTCATCTCCGGACGCCATCTTCAAAAGATGAAAAATTCAGATATACAGTACACGAACTAATTCCAGACATTATGTATGCTACGAACGAAGTCTTCTTACTGGGCGAGGGAATCAATGATATATGCATTCATGTAGAGAGCGGAGAATAATTAGCATGAGTACTATCACGCCAAGCCTAGGACCTTACGAGGGGAAGAAGGAAAGAAGGCCACCAGCGGGCATAGTAGTCTTAGTATCTTTTCTTATCATTCACCAAAAGATCTTTCGGGCGTACATACCATGAAACTCTAGCCTAGTCAGTTGATAGGACTGGTATCGTGACTAGCTACTTATTTACATTGTAAGCTTCATTTGGACATAGAACATTGAGTTATACATGAGTTATACATGAGAAGAACAATTTGCTTCTGACGCTTTGCATCATGACTAGCTAGACTAAGAAAGATTTTTGTTCAAACACACATATGAGTCTTGTTGGTAGGAACAACTGCTGTGAGCGATTGCAAGTATTCTTTCATCGAATTAAACAAGACAGAAGGTAGTACATATATAAATATCATCTGTACACCACTAGCACTAGCCTATAGCATATATACATCAGAAGAACACTGTATCTTTCCTGTAACAAATAACAAAAGACAATAGCATATATCATATAAAGACAGAAGCATCCTTTTTAACTGCTAATAGAGAATATTTTCATATAAAGACATATGAACTCTAGTACCCTTTTACTTATAAAAATTGACATGCTTGCTATCAAACTATTTTAACATTAACCAACTATATAAAATCCTCACAAATTACATGAGTAAATTTAACTAAAAGAATATGTATGTATGAACAAAGAAGTTAACAATGCAGGGGTTTAGCATTTTAGTAAAATTCACTGTTGCTTTGGATGTAATTTCCCTGAGGCAACATACTTAAAAAGCAAAAATAGCAATGCAAAACACAAGCAAAAAGGTTGTTGAGGTTGCTAGGAAACATGAATAGTATCACAAGATATGAGACATCAAAAGTCTTGCAGGAAGTAAAATGTGAACTTTTCTTTTCTATTGTCTTTTTCTTATTTTGAAAAGGAAACAGTATGGAAGAATAAATAGCTTCTTTAATTCTTATCTACCAACAGAAAGCATCCTATTCTTGTATTCCAAGACAGTCTGAATAAATAGCTAAATTTACTAAATGATACCTTATACACGCAGCAAATTTAGTAGTACATAAAAAGCATATTAAGTCAATAAATCAATTTCAGTCAGTGTAGTTGTAGGAAATTTAAGCCAATAAATCAATATCATGTGTATATATACGTACTAAGTATTAACAACACAAAAGGAGAGAACAACAGCCTAATTATAGATTGAGCTACTATTGATTTCTCAGTCAAACATGGACAATGCATAACATTTCCGTAGTGTTTGGTTGGCTGGCTCAGCCAACCTGGGAGATGGCCATCCATGTTTTTAGAGTCATCCCCTTTGTTTGGATGGGTGGATGGCGTTGGCGATCATGGCAAGCCTGCTTGTGCGTTTGTAATAATAAGTAGGAGAATTTGCTACGGTGGCACTGAGGCATGGTTGGCTTACCTTTGATCCATTATATCCTCCTTTAGACCCTTCTCTTTCTTTCGTGTTCTGTGGCCGGAGCTTGGTTTCTCGTTTAGGTTTAGATGGTGGTTTTGAGACTGGAATCCATTAGCAGAATTGATTCATATATGTTACTTTCCCGTTGGAAATTTATGTTTATATTGCTTATGGGATGCTAAATATATATGTTTGGAAAAAATTAGCACTGATCTATGCTACTGTGCCTTTAGCTGATTAGTTGGTTCATGTTCAAAATTGTGAAATACTGCATATGGGCTGTGTCTTTGGCTGCTGCATATCAACTGACATGATGGTCTCGGATTTGTGTAGGCTTTGTAGCTTTTCTTGTACTCAAAATGTTCTGTGTAAAGTTGTTTCTATGTCGGGTGTGAGCATATGTCAAGTTTCTAAAAAATTAGCACCGATCTATGCATGTGCATTGCTTGATTAGTGAATGATTTTTAAGGTGTTGTGCTAATTTTGATTGTTTGATGCCGGTAACAGCATCTTTTAATTCCATATAGCAAGTATAAGAAAAAAAGTTGCAAGTTAGATGAGTAGCATACATTGCAGTTGTTTTAACCCATACACTTTGAGAGGGATAACCTCACCACCTCATGCCAACAGGTCATCACAAACAACCAATCCACCCTCATACCCACTTTGATTAAATATCGGGAGTACAAACCGGTGAAGGAGGGCGGCGGAGCTTCCCAGGGAGCTACAGCAGCTTGGGGCTGGCGGCCGGACCACGTCGGGGAGCTCGGGGGCGGCGGAGCTCATCGGGGATGGCTTGGGGGCGGCGGGGCTCGTCGGGGATGGCTTGGGGGCGGCGGAGCTCGTCAGGGACGGCTTGGGGCCGGGTGGCGGAGCTCCTCGGGGACGGCTTGGGGGCGGCACTGGCGGCGGCTGAAAACCTACGGCGGGAGATGAGGGTGCGGCGCAGGTTTTGGAAAGACACAACCCGCGCCGAGGGGTACTTATTAAAAAGGCTAATACAGACGGTTCGGAACGTAGAACCGTTTGAATTAATAGTACAGACGGCTCATAATAAAGAACCATCTGTACTAATACTGCAAGTGGGACGCCTGCAATATTAGTACAGATGGCTCGTAATAAAGAACGTCTGTACTATTAATAGTACAGACGGTTCTCAATATGGAGCCATCTGTACTAATATTGCAGGCGGGACGCTGCTACATTAGTACAGACGGTTCTCAATACGGAGCCGTCTGTATTATTATTAGTGCAGACGGTTCTGTACTACGAGCCGTCTGTACAAAGATTTTGCCCGAGTTGACCTACGGTCCCACTTGTCATGACTTTCATGTTATTGATTTATTACTAGAAATGACCTAAACTTTTAAAAATCATAGTAAATTCATATGAATTCCAATTGAGTTGAACTTTTTTTGTAAATTCATATTTTAATCTGTACAATTTTATGGTATAACTGTTATTCATGTTACTGTTATGGAAAAGTTTGAAAATGCCCTTAAACCCATAAACTTGTAAAATTCATAACTAATGCAAACAAACTCCACATGACAAATTTTTTTTTGTAAATTTATGGTTTCATACGTACTATCACATGGTGTAGGTCTCATTCATATTACTGTAACTCAAAATCTGCAAGCCTATTATTGCATTAATAGTTCATACAGAAAACTCTGGTGGCGATACATAACAATCGGGTTACATCATAGAAAATAACCTAATCTCCTTTAACAACCAGCGCTTCTTGATGATCGACGCGCAGATAGCAGGTGGCCCCGATCGGTACTTGTTCTTCGTTGAGCGCGGTGCCGTCTCCAAGAGGGAACTCGTCAAATTGATTGTACTCTTCTTCGTCCACGACATTCTCAACTCCGACAATCCTTATTTTCTCCTGAAGGACTACGTGAAGTATCTGATTTGCCGGGTCTTGGACATAAAAGACTTGAACAGCTTGCTTAGCGAGTACAAATGGTTCATCTTTGTATGCGGCACGTTCGAGGTCCACTGTAGTCATGCCGTACTTGTCGACCTTAACACTTGAGAATGCGACCCAACGGCACCGGAAGAGGGGGATCTTGAAACGTACATAGTCGAGTTCCCAGATCTCCTCAATGTACCCGTAGTACGCACACACCCCATGTTTGTCCTGGAAGGCATCTATGCGGACACCGCTGTTTTGTACCGTGCTCTTCGTATCCTGTGCTCTGGTATAAAAGGTGTACCCATTTATGTCG
Organism: Stipa capillata; assembly: GCA_019208055.1. Classification (NCBI taxonomy): domain Eukaryota; kingdom Viridiplantae; phylum Streptophyta; class Magnoliopsida; order Poales; family Poaceae; genus Stipa; species Stipa capillata. The sequence continues at coordinate 234,743 of JAGXJF010005541.1, read as the reverse complement.
TATGCTTCAAATTTCAGGATTGTGTGACTTGGCCATCTAGCCAACCAGCCAATATTCTCCTCTGTTGTACTATTAGCACTTCGAACCCGCAACCAGTTGTTGAAGCTGCGGTTGTACTGTCTGGTAAGCTAAGCCTCCGTACGGCCTGGATTCTCTCTGCGTAGCTCGTCCTTATGCATGTTGATATGCGGGGCTACTTCAGTCATGTGTTGCAAGACTGCGAAAAATGGGCTTGAGATAACGACGCGTAGTCAGGAATGAGTGTTTTTCTTCCTATGGTCCCTTTGCCATCCAGTCTCCCCTCGTGGCGAGACGTAGGCACACCTATTGGTTTCAGCTGGTCCATGTAATCGATACAGAACTCGATCACCTCTTCGGTTGTGTAACCTTCAACGATGCTGTCCTCTGGACGAGATCTATTTCGTACGTACTGCTTGAGAATTCCCATGTACCGCTCAAACGGGTACATCTGACGTAGAAATACCGGTCCACAGATCTTTATCTCTCTCACGAGGTGGACGGTAACATGGACCATGATATCAAAAAATGACGGAGGAAAGTACATCTCAAGATGACATAATGTCTTCACCACATCGGCCTGCAACACATCTAGTGCTTCGGGATCGATGACCTTCTGAGAGATTGTGTTGAAGAAGTAACACAGCCTAATGATTGTGTCTCGGAGATAGCTCGGCTGGATATTTCGGATTGCAACAGGAAGCATCTGTGTCATCAACACATGGCAATCATGGGACTTCATACCAACTAATTTTAGATCTTCCATCGAAACAAGTTTCGAGATGTTGGCGGAGTAACCGGACGGAACTTTCACACCTTGCAAGCACCGGCATAGTTTGGTCGTCTCGGCCTTTTTCAGGTTATAGCAGGCCGAAAGAAGCCTTGTTCTGCCTTGTTGGGACGTCTCAAGTGCCAACTCGGGCCTGATCTTCATGTCTACTAAGTCGAGACGTGCGTTGAGGCCGTCCTTCGTCTTCCCTGAAATATTAAGTAAGAGACCAATCAGCTGTCACACACGTTCTTCTCTACGTGCATAACGTCGATGCAGTGGTGAACTTCAAGGTGCTGCCAATAGGATAACTCGCAAAATATTGATTTCTTCTTCCACATGCCGCTGGCCTTCACTTTTTTACCACTCTTTCCAAGGACAACATCGATATCCTTAACCATATTGTACACCTCTTGCCCGCTGTAATGCCTTGGACATAAAGCTCTCTCCCTCATCCCGTTAAATTATTCCTTCATATTGCGGTACGGGTGATTCCTCTTAAGGAACCTACGGTGGCGCATGAACACCGTCTTACGGGAGTGGGCCAGCCACCTACTCGCGGTACCATCCAAGCACTGAGGGCAAGCCTTGTCTGGTTCTTTACTCTGGCCCGAAAGGTTACGTAGGGCAGGCAAATCATTGACCGTGCAGAACAACATGGCGTGTAGGGTGAAGTTCTCTTGTTTGTACGCATCCCATACCTGTACCCCTTCATTCCACAGTGTTTTCAGATCTTCCACCAAAGGTTTTAGGTATACGTCAATATCATTCCCAGGTTGCTTCGGCCCTTGGATAAGCAGTGACATCATGATGTACTTCCGCTTCATGCACAGCCAAGGTGGTAGGTTGTACATACTAAGAGCAACTGGCCAAGTGCTGTGCCGGCTGCTTATGTTGCCGAAAGGATTCATTCCGTCCGTGCTCAACGCGAACCTTATATTCCTCGGCTCCGCACCGAAGTGTTCGAAGATCATGTCGATGTTTCTCCACTGCGCGGAATCGGCAGGGTGTCTTAGCTTTCCATCTTTCTTACGGTCCTTTGAGTGCTAGCACAACAATTTGGCCTCTTTTGGGTTCGCAAACAAACGCTTCAGACGCGGAATTACGGGCAGATACCACACCACCTTAGCGGAAATTCTTTTCTTCGGCTCGATGAAAGACTCGCCGTCGTCTGGTTGACTCTTACGCTTGTAACGAGATGCTTTGCACACTGGACATGAACACAAGTTCGATAATTCATTACGGTACAAGATATAGTCGTTCGGACATGTATGTATCCTTTCTACCTCCATCCCCAGTGGACAAACCACCTGCTTTGCTCGGTATATGTTTTTGGGCAGCTCGTTACCATCCGGAAGCATCTCCGAGAGGAGACCTAAGAGCGCCGTGAAACTCTTGTCTGACCAACCATAGCTTGCTTTCAATTTAAGCAGCTCGAGCACGGATGACAGCTTTGTGTATTTCGGCTTGCAACCCGGAAACAAAGGTTTTTCTGAGTATGAACTTGTTTAAGTCTCTCTCAGTATTAAAGTTCACGTCAGCATCGCGCAGCATCTGATCCAACCTATCATCGTCCTCTGCGCCACCACAATCATCGTCTGCACCTACTTCCTCATGGCGGCCACAATCATCGTCTGCACCTACTTCGTCGTCATCTTCTCTCCTTTCGTTGACTTCGGGTTCTTCGACGATGCCAACGTCTTCGTATAACATGTTCTTCTCTTCACCATGTTTGGTCCAACACGTGTAGTCCGGTTTGAAGCCCCTAATAATCAAGTGCGCTTGGATCTGTAGGGCTCAGTTGTGTCCGAGAAATGATCTCTCATTTCTACAATCGCAACAAGGACAATATGTAAATTCAACACCCTTCTTCAACCTATCCTCCTCGGCAACTCTAAGAAAATTCGTCACACCATCAAGGTACGCTTGGTTCGTATGAGAACCGTACATCCACACCCGATCCATCTACCTACACGCGCTGCACAACAAGGAAATTAGTGTTAAATTGACCTAATAAAAGAAAGCCACCTAGCTTCTCATCGAAAAAAATGAACTTATCTAGAAATCGTACTGCAATTTAAGGGTTTAAGGGTATAAACATAAATATCAAAATGCGAAACATTGGCATGAGATGAAATGCATGTCATGGAATAGAGGACACAAAATAAAGACTAATGCAAATGTAATCAATTTAATCGGAGTCCGGACGCTCAAAATATCGCGACCCGAATTTCTCCGGCGGTTCTGGAAACCCTAATTTGAGTTTTTAGTCAATTTTATTTTTTCTACAATGCAAACACGAATGAAAATGACATAATTGCATAGATCCTATTTTTCTGAACATTTTGATATATTATTTGCATTTTTCTGACTAATAATGAATTTTCTATGATTTTTATAAGATTTAAATATTTAAATACTCTTTTTGATCTTTTCCTCAGTAAAAATAATAAATAAATAAATTCAAAAATAGTAGATCCTGACAGGTGGGTCCCACTGGTCATATTTTCATTTCTTTTATTTTTTATTTTTTATTTGGCTTAGTTAGCCTGAGGGCGGTCGGGACGCCGGCTGAGCTCGATCGAGCACCGTGCGGCGACGGCATGCGGCGGTGGCGCAGGACCCCGGCGGCGGACGGAGGTGGGAGCGCAGAGCGCGGAGCGCGGCGGCTTACCGGGAGGCGGCGGGGCGAGGTAGGCGGCGGCGAGGTGGAGGCCACCAGCGGCGGGGAAGCTTCGGGGGCGGGGCGGCGGCGGCGGCTTGGGGAGATCGTCGACGGGTGGCGGCGGTGGTTTGGGGAGGTCGCCGGCGAGCGGCACTAGCTTCGGTCGGCGGCAGCGTTTGCGGGCGGCTCGAGATGCCAGAGGTCACGAACTCTGCTGGGAGTGGGAGTGGGAGTGGGAGTGAGCTTATGCATATTAGTACAAACGGCTCCAAGTAGGAAACCGTCTGTACAAATAACACAGACGGTTCTGGTAGGGAGCCGTCTGTACTGTATGGGTTAGTGCAGACGGCTCCCAACTGGGACCGTCTGTGGCATTAGTACAGACGGTACCGGTTGGAAGCCGTCTGTACTGTATGGGTTAGTACAGACGGCTACCAACTGGGACCGTCTGTGGCATTAGTGCAGACGGTCCTTGTTGAGAGCCGTCTGTACTGTGATACCCAGTGCAGACAGCTGCAGTTGGAAACCGTCTGTATTATTTTTACAGACGGTTCCACTAGCGAACCGTCTGTATTGTGCCGTCCCGCTTATTCGTCATCCTTGGTCGTCATTTTCTCAGACGGTTCGTGTTGGGAACCGTCTGTGATAAGAATTATACAGACGTCTCCCGGTTGCCGTCTGTACAAGGGGCGTCCCGTTAAATGGTATCTGTAGTAGTGTACAATACTTAGCACTTGGAGTACCGATCGACCAGTAGATGGTTTGATCTTCTGAATGTGATCAGCTGCTGTCCTCATTCATCTTTACCTCTTGTATGCTCCTCCTCCATGTAAAATTATGTGCGCTCTTGGTTATTTTCCCGTAGGCTATAAATGAAAACAGAATTGCTAACTCTTGGTCTACTTGGATTTTTTTGAATCTCAGTCGATGAGATTAGCCATTGGATCTTACACTAACATTCGTGCATGGGTAGGTTTAATTTCTATATAGGTCTAAAATGGCCTTTTAATTTGTTTTTTCTCTTTTTTTAAGCCACCAAATTAACATCCAATAGCTAATCTCATTGACTCATCCAATAGCTAATCCCGTCGACTCAAATTTGGACTGACATCTAGCTAGACCGAAATGCAAAAGGAGTTGAGTTTGAATTAAAATGGCCAAATTATCACTAGTTGCCCACTAGAATCACCATTTCCCATTTGACTTCCATGTGTTAAGCATGCACTAGTATACAAGTACTAAATCTAGATGCTTCATTACACATAGTTCATCAAAACTATTTGTCATTAGACATAACATTGACAGTTTTTGCTAAAATTCCCATCAAATGTTGTTTTTTTTAGAAAAATCGTATCTTATAAGCAAGTCATCAAAGATGGTTTTCACTAGAAACCGAACGTGATGGTTTCTCAGAATTTTTTTAATAAAAAGTCGTATGTGATTCCTTACAGTCATGCCTAACTTGGTCTAGTTCTTATAAATGCCTCACCCCTATCTAGATCAAACGTGTCGATCCTAGCCAAATTGAAAGCCCCTTGTCCAGATCCACCGCCACCGCTCCACGCTAGATCCGCTGCTGCTACTCCATCTCTAACCACGTCAACCAATCGACAAGGGAAGAACCACCCTGCTACATTACCGTCGTGACACACTGTGGCACAGCGATGTGCTGCTTAAGGATAATTCTTTCCACATCCTCTTCCTTCACCGACGTGGATGACCACACTTGGACGTAATCATCTTCCCCGAGCCAGCATCATCGTCCCCTACCTCAGGCTGGCGCCGTCCTCCTCTCCCCGAGCCTCCAACCTCCTCCACCAGCTGTTTGAAGGTAGCTGCTGGCCTCCATCCTCCTTGATCTATTAGTGTTAGGTTTTAGGGCTTGTAATGGAAGTTGTTTTCCTCCTCAATCTACTAGGGTTAGAGTTTAGGGCTTGTGATTAATTAGGTTAGGATTTATGGCTTTTGATGGAAGTTTTAAAGTGTATGGATAAGAATGGATGCTTGTGATCAATTACGGTTAAGGTTAGGGGTTGTGATGGAAGCTTTGAACTGTATATTATATGTATATATGCTTGTGATGGAAGTTTTGAAGTGTATGTTATATGGATGCTTTTGATTAATTGATTTAGGTCGATATAAAATAGACTATGCTTTGAAGCTACGTTTTATGTATGGAGGTTTGTGATGAAAGTTTTGAAGTATATGTTATATGTATGGATGATTTTGATTAATTCAGTTAAATGGATAAGAAAGGCTACGATTTGAGGTATATTTTATATGTATGGATGCTTGTGATGGACTCCTTTTGTTAATATATTAGTGTATGTTATAACAACTGGATGATGAATGTGTGATTAGGCTGATGTTAAGACCTTGATATATAGTGAGTGTGTGTTCTATTTTTCTTATATGTATTAAAATTGACCAAAAATCCATAACCTATTCTAGAAAAGCTAGAATACATTCAGTCAACAGCAAGGTCAAATATGAGGCCTTTGATTAGTCTCTGAATAATGTAGAGTAAGAATCTTTTACTTGTTATGACCATATATTATTTTCCATACTTAGTTACACCCAACCATATGAACTGTTGTACTTTTGTATTTTTAATCTTAGTAGCCAAATCAAATCCTCACCCATTATTAAACAAAATAGATAAATTAGTTAACATGCGATGGCCACTTCCCATAGCTTAGTCAGACAGTCAGTGAACATTTTGAATAAAACATGGCAAAATGCAAAATCTTACCGACGCGTGCTGACGACATGTCATAATTAATTGATGTCTATATGGGCTATTGTAAGATATGATATTATTCTCTTAAATATTTTCTTTAGTTTTATACACATCCTCTAATTGTCAGAGCGCAATAAGAGATCAGTTGGACGACGATAGAATAATACAAGAATAATTACACTTGAATCACATATAATTAATATTTTCTTTAGAAATACTCTTTCTATTTTAAAATATAAGGCCTATAGTTCTTGCAATCTTCTTTCAAAGTACGAGTCGTGCTTATGTGATTTTTTTTCTCTTTTTTATCCTCGGTTATCTCTCATTTCTTTTCATCATTTATGATTATACACATACTAACTATTGTCTCTCTCCTATTTACAAGACAATAACACCCTGGCTACAACTGTGCTTTCCTTCTAGTACTATTGATGGCTTTATTTTCATTTCTTCGATACGTTCGTACCATCTTATTTAATCAATAAAATCAGGTTGTTGCTCAAATTTTTTTGATACAGTTGAATTCATGTTAAAAACACTTTCTTATAATTATGAATTTTTAACTATTAATAAAATATTATATAATTTTATGGTGAAAACTTGAATTTAGATCAAATACATCTTTATTAGGACAAAGGGAGTAATTTGTAGTGCTGGCGTTATGATGAACCAAGAAATCTGCACTAGCATTCTTAAAATAAAAATCTCTAAATAAACTTACAAATCCATCTAGTTAGTGGTTCAGGAATCCGTGATCTTTTTACCCAAAATAGGCTGCACATAGATGACAGGGAACTGTGGTTGGCTAGCTACCGGCCTGTTGTGAGAAACAAGATAGCGCGCGTAACGTGTATCACATCACACGTACGCAATAAAAACAACGAAAACATATATATCTAAACATTTCAACACTGCTATATATATTCTTATCACATACAGACAAAAAATTTCATGATAATTTGATCTATCTGTGCACAACCATTTATGATAAGAAATTAGAGCAAAGAAGGATCCTCAGAACTATCTATGATGATAGATTCTAAAAAAGAAATGGAGTTGTCAGCCGCTGGAGCAGCAATGCTGACCCTGGAGAGTGTGAACCCGCACTCGCGCCTCTAGCATCGGAATCCCCATCTTACCGCTGCTCAATAGGGAGGAGGAGAAGGAGCGTGCCGTGGTGGGCACCGGCGGTGAGGACGAGGTGGAGTGGATCCTGTCGGAGAGCTGGAGGAGGCAGCCGGTTGGGGGGTAGTGGAACGGGGAGTCGAAGGTGGAGGCCGTGAGCCCCGCATGATGACTGTGACCGCCGACCATGATCTGCAGCGCCGGGGACCTGTACTCACCCACCACCCAAGCTCGAGGGCGTCGCGCTACTGCTGGCCGCCCTGAGCTTGAGAGCAATGCGACGCTGCCAGATCTAGCCGCCCCGAGCTCAAAGGAGCGGTGCAGGCGAGGCGGTCCTCGGCGCCGGCCGGCATACAGGACAAGGAAGAGTGAACTATGGAGGGAGAAGATGAGTGAGTATGAGGAGGAGAAGGGTGAAGGAGTCAAGGCAGCAGAAGGAGAAGAGAAGAGAGGAGTGGATGGAAGGGGATGTGTTAGCAGCGGCGGGGCTGAAAGGATCGGGAGTTAGAGTTAGGTATGCGTGGCTATCTATGGAATGCGGATTCAGTTGAGTCAGAAATGCATTGACAGGTTAAAAAAATAACTATATGTGATGAGTGTGATATAATTATAAACGGTTTTTAAAATGAAAGAGCTGTTTATGATATCCTAGTTATGACATATGAATCTGTGGAAGCTAGCTTTTGTTTTAGATGCGCAGGGACAAAGGATCGAAAGAAATCGGGAACGCGCAACGTGAGAGCCGGAACATATTCGATCCTTGGAGGAGGATTAAGCCAAAAGGGAGATCAAAAGCACGTAGCACCCATGCAAGCAACAGCTGCATGCACACCAAGCATGAAGCATCGATCCTCTGCACATGTACGCTCGATGCTTCCTTCGCCGACGGGAGATCGATCCCTCCAGAGTAGTTGAGCTGGAATTCTGGATCGACAAGCCGACATACTCTCGCGTTGTCAAAAATAAACGAAAGGAGCAAAAAGAGGATTTGAAGAACATGCACGCTAGGTGTGTTATGTCGTTTGAATAAGCTGGCCAGCAGCAAAGAATCTCTTGTCAAAATGTTATTCTCTAGATCAGCCCACGCATGCACGCACGTACTTCCACGTTCCTTTCTGCTGTTGCTTTGGCATTGGAATAAGATAGAGTTAATCGAAAAGGGAAGTAATGCACGGGCAGGAAAGTATATGGATGCAGCTTGCGTGCACATATATACAGGGAAGAGAAGTCTCTAGCTAGCTAGCCACATAGTTCGAACGAAGAATCTAAGATCGATCGGCATATGGAGAACAACAGCCAGCTGCAGCCTCCTCCAGGTGACGATCGATCGATCGATCTTAAGTATCTTCTCCATGTCGATCGAACAACACGAGTTTTTTTTTAAGAACACGACTAGTCCTTCAGTTAGTTGTGATCCTATTTTAACTGAGCTAGGGTGCTTGGATGGATCTCGAGTTTGATTAATTTTCTTTCAATTTAATCACAATATAGGTTACCCGAAGGTGGACCCGGAGCAACAAGCAGGCGGCAAGAAGAGATGCTGCTGCGGATCACGGCGCCGCACGTCCACCAAACGTGGGGAGACCAGTTTCATCGAAGGATGGTACGTACGCGTATACGTACCTGATGGCGCATCAACCTGCTAGCATATATAATTTTTGCAATCTCTTTTCAGAATATAATTGACCTACGTGTACTCACCGTCGTGAATTCTTCTTCTTCTTCTTCAGCATTGCTGCGCTGTGTTGCTGCTGGCTCTGCGAGCTGTGCTGCGACTGAAGGGGCCGCTCGGCAGTACATGCAGATCAGCTTAACTGTGATCAGGACGGAAATATTTCGATCTTAGATGTTACGCTGTTATCAAGCGTCTTCATACCATTGCGTGCATGTATGGTATATATGATCGGTCCTATATATGTATGATCTGACTAAAAGAAAAATATGTATACTTATGATCGAATGTATGTACTAGTACATATTCAAGGTCTTGATGTTGCGTGCGTTTTCCCGCGCGCTAGCTTTCGATGTGTAAGTGTAACTGTCATGCTCAGTATGTCTTGTTCTGTTTGTTACATTCCATGTGATCAATGGATTTTTTTTCTCTGAAAAGGAGACAATTGCCGTCAACTCTTGCTTCAAGTGACGCAGATAGCTTTTATGCTTAGAAAAAGTCTATTTTTCTACATTAAAATTTTATCCGAGTTCACATTTCAACTTCGAACTTTAAAATAGTCCATTTAGTATTCTAAATTTTTAATACCGTTTGGATTTCAACCCCTACCTGGTTTTTGGCCCGTTTATTGAGTTTGACTCTGGTATTTGTCAAAAAATATCCAAAAATTTTAGAAAAATATTAAAAATTTAGGAAAAAATCAGTAATTTTTTATTTTTAAAAATATAATTTATCAAGAAAATTTAGGAAACACAGAAAATTTGTAGAAAACTTATTGAAAAATAGGGAGCTTTTTAAAATAAAAAAATCAGAAATTTTTTTGAATTTTTTATAACCTCCCTATTTTTCAATAAATTTTCTATGTTTCCAAAATTTTCTTGATTTCTTAAATTATTAGTTTTAAAAAAATCCTACATATTTTACTTTTTCTGAATTTTCTAATTTTTTTACTTTTTATAATTTTTTATGTTTTTTCTGAATTATCAGTTTTTTAAAAAAATTACTTATTTTTCCCTAAAATTTTAACTTTTTTTTGAATTTCCTATTTTTGGATATTTTTTTGATGAATACCAGAATCAAACCCAATCAAAAGGACCAAAAACCAGGTATGGGTTGAAATTCAAACAATATTAAGAGTTTAGGGTATTGAATGGACCATTTTAGAGTTAGAGGTTGAAAGGTGAACTCATGTAAGACTTTAAGGTTGAAAAATGGACTTTTTCCTTTATATTATTGAAGTCAAGTACGAATTTGTTATCCACTAGCAAAATAGCATCAAACAACAATGACACAAGAGATCTCATGCATCACATAGTCTACTACTACGTCGCGACCTATATCGAGTAAATAAGTCTCGTGCTACCATCTCTAAACAGTTGCACCCAGTAGTTAGAACATCTCACATCTCCTCCTGCCGCTGCATTAAGGACCACGTATGGAACAAGTTGGTTGTCATATGAATTACCTGCAAAATATTAGAGACTTTGATCTTGTTAAAACCAAATTGTTTCGACTTAGCCATAATGACCAAAGCATTGCACAAAGACTCACTAAAACAAGTGCCCGGAGAGACCATCCTATGCCTGAAAGCCAGTATTACAGGATGGTGGAAGGACGAATGCCACTTAAATTGTTCGTCACACCGTGCGGGCGAACTTACATGCGAAAAATAGATGTTAAATGATCTCTTTCTCATCCCAAAAGCTATACCTTCTGCTGCCTTCCAATTTTGTTTGGCCAAGTTATCTTGAGTTAGTACCACCCCTCGGCAGAGTTATCACAAAAGGATTTTAATTTTGGCGGAGGATCTTTGGCTTCCAAAGGTATTTTGACCGAAAGCGGCAATTTGAGTTAACAAGTGCGGCGTTCATCGATTGTACAGTAAATTGGCCAAAAATGTCACGCTTTTGACACTTGCAAGGCGACCCACCTAGTCCATCTAGTCCTGTAGTTTCTAATCGACCAACGTCCGGCGGAAAGAGACGTTAATTGATACCATACCCAGAACGTCTGAGACTAGCGCATGACGTTTACGCATCACATGATAGAGCCGAGGGTATTGTTTTGAAAACTGCATGTATGCAATCAATGGATATTGAACTCATCGTACTATGCTAAGGTGTATGTTTTTTTTCTCGAGAAATTAGTACAAGCATTGTCTTTTCATTAAGAAGAAATGCATAATGGAGGAAAAATATACATATGAGAGAGGTGATTGTTTCTAGGAAGCCGAATAAAGGATCCAAAAACTACTGGCTACCACACGTAGACTACTCCCCTCCCACAATTACACTAGCCGCGGTCTCAAGACCCCGCTGGCTGATGTCCTCAAAAGCAAGATAGGCCACCTCCTCGAAGATAAGCCTCTTGTGCGTAAAAATTCATTGATTTTGTTCTTTTCAAACATTCCACAATACGTAAAGTGAAATTCCACTAAGCCTCCTGCATAACTCCTTGCCATTCCACCAAATATTTGTATTGTCAAACACGGAAGGAGCTGAGGCTGTGGTAAAACCGGCCAAGGTAGAAGTCATGTTCCACACGACCGGAGCTGCTACGCAACGTGTTTAAGTAGGATATCTTTTTGAATTCATCCAAAAAAATCACACATGCGCTGTACAAAACAGCAAAAAGTGTGTTTTTGTATGGTGCACATATAATAATAATTTTTCTTACAAAATGTGCATATACTCTAACATTTTCTATCGGTACCATAAGTTTCTAGATATTCTAGAAAATCCCGAAGTGAAAATATGAATAGGTTCTCATAAGCAACTTTTTCACTCATACGTGTATCCACCAAATAAAGGATCAAGATATCAAATTCCGCTAAGCCTCCTGCATAACTCCTTGCCATTCCACCAAATATTTGTATTGTCAAACACGGAAGGAGTTGAGGCCGTGGTAAAACCGGCCAAGGTAGAAGTCATGTTCCACATGACCGGAGCTGCTACGCAACGTGTTTAAGTAGGATATCTTTTTGAATTCATCCAAAAAAATCACACATGCACTGTACAAAACAGCAAAAAGTGTGTTTTTGTATGGTGCACATATAATAATAATTTTTCTTACAAAATGTGCATATACTCTAACATTTTCTATCGGTACCATAAGTTTCTAGATATTCTAGAAAATCCCGAAGTGAAAATATGAATAGGTTCTCATAAGCAACTTTTTCACTCATACGTGTATCCACCAAATAAAGGATCAAGATATCGACCTAGAGAGGAGAGGTGAATAGGCAGCTAACAATTTTTAACCTAGTTTGACCTATTTTTGCAATTATGTGGAATAGAAAGTTATCTAGTACATGAACTATATGAACACCCCTAGATACTAGTAACAAAAGCAAAAAACAACACACATAAATTTACGAAAAGTAAAGTGCGAAATGTAAAACTAAGGGGAAATAAAGATGTTGTTGCTAAAGTTCATGTCCTTAGGGAATTTTGTGTTGACTTGGTCACAAAGACCGGACCGACTCTCTTTCAAGTTTTTTCCTTGAGAAGGTACATCGAACGACTCTTCTTGCTGATAATTTCCTTGCGGGAGGTGGATCCCGGTTTTCATAAACTTCTTGAGGCTTACCACAACTTGCTTGGGAGCTCTCAAACAGTCCTAGCCATCTAGGAGACCCCAATTTTCAAGAGTAATAGGTGCGATGAAGACTTGGAAATGAACTCGATGCTCTAATATTCAATCAATCTCTTACTCTCACTCTCTCTTGATCTTTCTCACAAGAATCAAATGATTAGGCTTGATAAGATGGAGAAGCTCTCTTGTGTGTAGAAATCAAAGTGGCAAAGATGTGTACTTGAATGGCTTAGCGAGGTTATAAATAGCCCACTCTAAAAAACTAGCTGTTAACTGCAGAAAACGCACTCTCGGAGTATCCGTGTCTAGACCTAGAGTATCCGAGATTCAAAAAATAATTTTTATATTTCTCACCTAGACAAAAGCCTCAAATGGTCCGGGTGATAGGTGCCTAGAGTATAAGGATTGAATCAGTAAACTCTTGACACAGAGAGAAACAACTCCGGAGAAACACAAGTCTGGAGTATCAAGCACAAATTACAGATATTTAGGACCAGACAGAGAGTTTTACGGAGTATTCGGGATTACACTCCGGGTTTTAACAAATAAAGCCCAGAGTCACACACAGTTACTCCGAACAGATCGCTGTCTGGAGTATTTGGAAAAAATTACAAATACTCTAGGAGCAAGATAGTGACTTTTTCAGAGTATCTGAGAATAAATCCGAACACGTCGAGTGACAAGCAACAAAATTCTCAATACCTAGAGTCTCACTCAGAGTCTTTGGGTCAGCACTTAGTAGAAACCCTACACAAGGTTCCGAAGATTCCGAACCAAAGTCCGGATACTTTTAGTCACAGACAGAGCAGAAGCTAGGAATTTTTTGTAGAGAGAAATTTGAGGCCAATATCTAATTGAGCATGTTGAGCACTTAGCCTATTCTCCAACCATTCATCACTTCCCTCTTTATACTACAGCGTTTTCTATACTCAATGTGATTTTTAAATCACTAAAACTAGAAAATATAATCTATTCTTCACGATTTCTTCTTCATAGTGCTCTAGTTTGTTCTTCTTCATCTAGCTCCAGATCCGTTTCTATTTCATGTTCCAGGTTCATTCGTCGTGCAGCTTTAGATCCATTCTTCATTTCATTTCATGAATTGATGATTTGTTCATAATTATGTTAAAGAGCAGAGTTTAATTCATGACTTGTTTTTTTAATTAAAAACATGGTAGAATGCTCCACATTGCCACGGAATGCTACATTTTCTTGTTTGGATGATCCGAATGGTACATGTTTGTTCAGATTTGAATGTTTATTTTTTTAACTATCCGAATCGTAATGTTGTTGAATGGTTGAAGAAATATGCATGTAATTTTTTTTGTTCATGATTTGAAATGTAGAGAAAATATCCTCCATGAAATTTTTGTTTGATTATGAAATGGTAAAGAAATATTCAATTTATTGGGTTGGTGATCCGGATGGTGAATGAATTCATGAAAGTTCTAGTTGTTCATGTTCAACCGTTCAATTTATTAGCACACTTCACGAAATCTGATGTAGAAAAGGAGTGCATTATGAGAAATGGATGAAGCTACGGGATTGTTTTGCAAGATAGAAGAGACTGCACGATGAGAAATAGAGAAAGTCGAGGGTATGTTCTGCAAAATATAACACAGGTCTTGATGCAGTTAGATGGCTGTGATAGTACGTAAATGCCCACAAACCCGTAGGGGGGCATGGATGTATACTTGCACAAAGCCTCCAATTTATTCTTTAGTACTATTTTTTTTTGAGAGTTAACCAAGACTTTACTAATTATCAAGCCAAGTGAGATCACTGGCTACGAGAGAGGATACAAAGTCTGGTACATTAGACCGATAAACAACGGCAGATCCGGGAGCTAAACCGGCGCCCTGTTTAGCTAGAACATGAGCAACATGATTGCATTTACGACTACAGTACAGAACTTGGTATTGGGTAAAACGATTGAGCATAATATGCTTAGCTTGCCGGAACAGAACCCCAAGTTGGCTAAGATCATAGTCATTAGTGAGCAAAGCTTGCTTCAAAACCAGAGCATCAGTTTCCACCATAATTACGTCCATACCTTCTTCAGCCGCACATTGGAGAGCTCGGAGACAAGCTATTGTTTCAGCATGAAGAGCATTTGCCAGGTTATGTAAGGAACCCATCCCAGCTCCCTTTACTGTTCCTGCACCATCCCTTATGCAGAAACCCCAGCCTCCCTTACCAGAAACAAGAAAGGAACCATCAATATTCAACTTGAGAAAATGCGCAGGAGGAGCCATCCAGTGGTGAGAAGAAGGATGGTTAGGATTAGCATTGAGAACCTGACTGCTTTGAAACTCCAGCATTTGACATTGGCTCTTAGATACCAGATCTTGTGCCGATCCTATTTGATCACTCAAGTTAGCTGTATTACGAGCGAACCAAATATTCCAAAGAAGAAAGGCGCCCAACGTCGAATACTCAGAAGATTGTGACAGCAAGACACCAGTGACTTCAGCTGCATTATTACAATCAAGAAGCTGCACCCGGAGGTGATCTAAATTAGCTGTCACCCAACATGATTTGGCATATTTACATTTAAGGAAGAGATGGCCCCCATCTTCGTCCATCCTCCTACATAATGGGCAACTCGTGTCAAGATCAATACCTCGGCGTTGTAGATTCATCTTCAAGGGCAAACTATTATGAGTGAATCTCCAAAGGAACATACAGACCTTCCTTGGCGCCTTAAGATTCCAAAATTTTGGTCCAAACTCGACCTATGATATTCTTTAGTACTATTACTTATTAGTATTAATTCACTCAATGATCTTATTAGTACTAATTAAGATATTAGTTATGAATAATTAAATGATTTAAGTTTTTATTTTCATTTTGGCTTCTAGACGCGTGCCTCTATATCTTTGCCATTCCTCTTCTCAATCGCATCACTGAAAATGAAGAATTTTTTAAGAACAACTAATGCATCTATTGTATATACAATTTTATTGATTGTTCGAGTGACTGTTGCATCACGAGAGAGAAGATTTTCTAAATTAAAATTACTGAAGTCCTACTCCTCTTCTGCAATTACACAAAAGTAACTTACTGGACTTGCTATAGGGCACTCTTTGATGAATGGAACAAGGGTCAAATATTTACAAGAAACAATAAAATTACTTATGAATTACATCTCTGAAGTAGCCTACCAACGTTGGAATAGGTCCGCTTTTAACTATGATGGCACTTGAAAATGGCGTTCTAGAGAAGGTTGCCTACGCAGGATCTGTATCAAAGAATGCTAGAAGGAAGTCACTCTTCACCTAAAGAAAAATTAGTGGTTAATAGTTCCAAGAGTTCTTTTCGCAAGACATCGTTCTTAGAAAAACTATATCACCCGTATGATAAATTTAAAAGCTTGTTTTGATTTTTTTAGCAACCACCATGACTTTATTGATTAAACAAAGATAATACTACCAATTAAAAAAACTAAACGAAACACGAGTAATAAAGACTCCTGACAGAAATAAAAGTTTCGTCAAGATCCTCTGAATTCGTTGTCTCAAGCTGCGCTCTTCGTATCTCGGCGTTCTTCTAAGCCTCCGGTGAAGAAATTACAGAAGATCAAACTTGCACAAGTTAGATTAACCTCAAAGATTATGAAGAGCTGTATGAGCTGTCCATCTCAATAGGTGAGAACTTAAGACCGTTAAATACACTATGATTAGGGACACACCCTTATCTAGCCAAACCGCTGCTTTATCACTGTATTACTGAGAAAGAAGATCAGAGATACGAAAGAACAAAACAGAAGAACTATGTACCGAACAAATTCGACGCCATCACCATCGCCACCATAATTAGCTTTTCTTATACTGGGGGCTTAATTCGAGATTTCGTACCGGGACTTAGTTTCTCATGTACGGACACATAGAAGTGAATATGCATTTCCAATCGTTCTAGTTTTTTTAAGAGAAGTTGGCAGGAGATATTGCCAGACATTGGGCCAGTTCTTTTCGGCTTAAGCTTATCCAGAAGCCAGTTTAAGCTTCTCTACCTAGAGGAGCTGTGGTGGGGAGAAGCCCTCCGAAAATGCCATCTAGTTTTTTTGGCTTCTATCGTTTGAGCTTATTTTCTGAGTTGTATGATGAAAAGTCTGTACAGCCCCTCAACTATAATCATGTGTTGATTAACTAAGACTGTGTAATTTATTACTATTTTGCTGCAGATATGAGCAACGAAACGATATACAAACATCGTGAACTACGAAATGTTACAATAAAAATATGGTGTCATTGTTACTTGAGAACAAGTCAAATAAAAGGAAGTTCGTAATGTTTTCTTCCTAACAAAAGGAGTTACAATAAAAGCACCATATTCTATAGCGACAAATCCTCAAGGTACGAGACTCGCAGCAAGTATCACGTACTGTACCCATATTACTATCATCTGAGGGTGCTACACTGACATGAGAAGCGCTATCCTCATGAACATATTCTCCACTCTCAAACCTATCGAAATGGTCATCACGTAGCTTACTGTCACGAATGTAGTTATGCAGACACGCACATGCAGTAACTATCATTTTTTGCATCTCAACTGTGTAGCATGTTATGCCAAGAAGAATTCGCCATTTCATTTTAAGAACACCAAACGATCTTTCGATGACGTTTTGTAGAGACGAATGACGATTGTTGAAGGTCTCCTTTCTTCCCACTAGAGGTGCATGTTGGAATTCAGGTACATGGTACCGCTGCCCTTTGAATGGTGCAAGATATCCAACTCCGTTTGGATATCCAGAGTCAACAAGATAGTATTTTCCTGCAGTGATAGAAAAAATAACATTGCTAATTGAGAACTTGACGAACATAATAGACATGAGCAAACAATATAGTAAAAATTTTAGACACGACTGATTACCTTCCGGAGGGTGTGGATAATTTTCATATTCAACCATAGCATCGGCCCAAACACATGTGTCATGCACAGATCCAGGCCATCCAGCAACAACAAAAATGAACCTCATATCAAAATCACACATTGCCATGACATTTTGACTTGTGAAACCTTTCCTATTATAGTGTTTGATCTGCTCCTTTGCAGGCACAATCACAGGAGTGTGTGTTCCATCTATGGTCCCAATGGCATTCTTGAAATGAGGCCAAAATTTAGATTTTCTAAGTGTGGGATGAACGTGCATAAAAGTTAGATCATTGGGTCTAAGATAATCACCGGCCATGTGGTCTACATACTCCAAAACCTCATGAAACTTTCTGTTAATGGTAGACCGACTATGTTCAAAACTATCAGAACCATTATCAGTGGTCTGACATGTCCCCAAAGTCCATAAAAAAAGTGCTAGTGCTTCTTTGGAGGACATGTTACAAGTTGACTTTAGACCATACTTCTCAATCAAAAGGTCATGTAATGGGTGAAACACTGACCTCCTCATCCTGAATATGGAGTAGAATGATTTTGGTACCTTCTCTTTGTCTTCCACCCATTGGATCCCAGTCATAATTGGTAATCTTCTTGGTGCATACGGCACCCTTTCACTCTCTTGTAGATGACAAGCTACTGCAACCATGCACAGATCAAATTCTTTATCATCTGAGGTATCCATCTGTAACATAAACAACATATCGTCATGACAGTATAAGTTGAGAGCTTAATAGGTTCATGAAAATACAAGTTGATACGAAATTATAGCTTCATGACAGTACAAATTGCGAGCAAATAATATAGTTGATAACAATACAAGTTCGGAGTTAATAATTAGTTCACGACAACAGTACAATTTCATAGCAAATAAATAGGTTCATAACACTACAAGTTCAGAGCAAATAGCACATATTGCTCTCTAGTTATTTTTCCTCTCCTCCCATGTCCTCTTCAGCCATCCAAGCCTCACACTAGCCTCTACGTCCTCCAACTAAATGCATCACGATATTCCTTTTTCATAAACAACTGTGTAGCATAAAAATGCTCATCACTACCAGGCAGACCTCCATCATCAACCACCATGGCCATCATCTCTGAAAGTGCATCTAGTGCCCCTAGTGGATTTTGATGATTAATGATAAACGATTAAGAGACTAATGGTTTACTAAGTGTACACAGGTGATTAGTCCCCAAGTGATTGGTTTAACCAGTGAATGACGACCCCTAAAAATTGATGTTGAAGAAAGGCTTGGATCTAGAAGATTAGTGGAGATTTTCCAGTATTTATATGATCAAAGATCATTTGAGTCTATAGGACAAGCCACCTATTAAGAGGGATTGGATAGTCATGCTATAGGAAGGATCTTCTTAAGTGCTCAGTCTAAATCTCAAAAGAAATCCTTTGGAATCTCTTTCTGAAACACAGTCAGTAACTCTCGGTTGTACCGGTTTGAAGAATCAGTTGTACCGGGATTGGCCTCTGTTGCAAGGTTTGAGGACTCAGTCGTCTCAACCTTGAAGAGCTTCAATTGCGGCATGACCGGTCTTGAATCCGGTGCTGCCGAGAATGGCCTTTGTGTTGGAGAGTTATGGAACCCTGTCGCTTAGGGTTTGCCCTAGTTTCATATTCTAGAAATCGGTATGACCGGTTTGGAAGACCGGTGCTACCGGAATATGCTTCTGATACTCTAGACCAAGTCCTGTTCGTTTGTCTTCGGTTGCACCGGTTTCGTATCAGGCTGTACCGAGAATCCTCTCTGGACTTAGGTCGTTTGATGCCCTAGTCTAAGTCGCATTCTGAGTTGTCTGCGGTTGCACCGGTTTTGTATCCGGTTGCACCGGGAATCTCTTCTGGACTTAGGGCAAAGTTTGTCTCAGACTAAGTCCCATTCCTCGTGTTTCTGCGGTTGCACCGGTTCCGTCTTCCGGCTGCACCAAGAACCCCTTCTGGACTTATGTCTTCTTGTTGAAGCGGTTGTACCGGGTTATGTTTCCGGTTGGACCTTTTTTTTCTCTGTGAAGGAGAATGTGTCATTTCTTCATACCCGGCACAACCGCCCTCAAAGTCGGCACTACCAGGAATTGCCTCTGGAAGTTGCTCTGATGAGTACATTCTTCAATTCTGGTGTGACCGCGTTTCCTCCGGACCTACCGCCTTTGTGGTGAAGCATTTCGCTGTGTATCTGATGTTCTTCAGATCTGACTGTTGGTTTGAATCCCGGTGCTTCCGGGTTTGTCTTCCGATTGCACTGAAAGAGAATCTTTGTGCCCAACGACTTTTTTCTGCAGAATGGCTATAAATAGCCCCCGACCCCCTGCGGGCTCAGGAGGACACTTAGCGCAAAAAGACATTCTCTCCACTGTGTGTTCCCTTTCCTCTTTGACTCTTTGAGATCTACTTTGAGAGAGGAAAGCCTTTGAGAGATTTGAGACTTGGATTGAGCATTCAAGCAAGAGCTTCTTTGAGCCTAACAGATCTGACTTGTTACTCTTGGAGATTTGACATCTCCTAGCCGGCTAGGCGTCTTGGAAGAGCTCCAACTTGTGGATTCGCCTCCAAAGTTTGTGAAGGTCCGGGGATCACCTCAAGATCCACCAAGAGTGTTTGAGCGGATCCTAAGTGGACATAAGCTCAAGGAGAAAAAGGTGAAGACTGCGTGTCTTCGGAGCTAAGTGCTCAGCCTCTCTAAACGAAGACGTAGAGTTGTTGCCAGCAACTTGAACTTCGGGTTAAATTCTTATGCTTCAATTCTTGCTCTTTACTTTGTGTTGTTCTTCATTAGAGTCGAATCTTGATTGTTTTCTGCTGCTTCATCTATAAACTGCTTCACCTATTGTATGCTAAGGAATTAATTTGTTAAAATTTGATAATCTCCTATTCACCCCCCTCTAGTCGATAAACCTCGATCTTTCAATCTCTTTAAACTCTTGTCTCACAGGATCAACAGTCGCCTGAGATGTTAGAATTTTTGCTAGCTTCCCTCCTTACAAATATTTGCACAATACGTTTCAATGCAGCTTTGGAAGCACTATCGCTTGCTATCTTTTCAGATGTTCTGGGACTAGGTGAATAAGGACATGATCTCTTCTTCCCACGAGCCGCCACAGGTGTAACTTCAGGATCGCCGTCACACCCTGAACCAGCATCATCGTCCACAATGTTAACTTGAGAGGGTCCAACTTGAGATGTTGGAGGTGGCACCCTTGCATACTCATTGTAACACTGTGACGATCAAAAATCTCACTCATTTTGTCCTCATCTGCTAATGGAGAAGGCCTAAACTTGGCTACCTCTGGACATCTCTGGAAAAAAATAAAAATACCACATAAGTAGAACATCAAGAAAACAAAAGATTTCATGAAAGCGGCAATACCTTTATCTCATTTTCCCACCCGTCATCGCTAGCTGCAATGGTCTTAGTGATAGGATCTCTTCCAAGACCGGATGCATGTTGATTCAATGACTTCCATATATTGTAGTCCTTTTTGAGTGTGTCCCACTTATTTTTGAATTGTTTGCGCTCGTAATTTCTCTTTATTACGGACGGGTCGTTGGAGGCGGCGTCGTCGGGTCGTTGGAGGGAGCGCGGCGGTGTAGGATGGAGGGCGGCGGATCGCGGCGTCGGTTGGAGGAGCGCGGCGGCGGTGTCGGGTGCAGGGAGCTCGGCTGCTGCGTCGGCTCGAGGGCGGCGGAGGGAGCGTGGCGGAGCACGGAGGCTGCGTCGCGTGGACGAGCGCATCGGCGGTGTCGGGTCGAGGGAGCTCTGCGGCTTCGGGTAGAGGGCCGCGGGTGCGGTGGGCGGACGACCGCGGCGGGTGGAGGGTGCGTCGGGCGGCCAAGTTCGTCCGGCGGAGGGCGCCGGCGCGTCGGGTGGCCGAGGGTGCGGCGGCAGCGGCGGCGGCTAACCCTAGCGCGTTCGGACGAAAGTGGGAGGACGAGGGGAAAATTTTGTTATGTTCGGATGTCCTTTGAACCGGTACGCGGTGGCAATCGTCTGTAATTATCAGAGCAAGTTCAAGGGTAAAGTTCAGATAACCTCAATGAGAAGCTCGGAAATCCTCTTAGGGCTGGCTTTTTTTGCCCAAAGGAAAAAGCCCCATGAGCTGCTGTGAAAAGCGCTAAAATTTTCGAGTTCTTCTCAACTTGAGCTGTTTTGGACCTATAAGCTCCCAACAACTGAAAAGAACTGGCCTATTACCTTGGCGAAGCTCAAATAACGGAATTAGTTCTGCTAGCTGGGCGCCTCCCCGATCCATGGGCCGTTCGATCCACAGCGCAGCCTAATTACCGTCTTGCCCACGGTCCACCGAACTCGAAGAAGGTAACAGTCCAATCCACATTCAACGTACGCCAAACATTAAGACCGAGCTAATCAACCGTCCGATCCCAATCCAACGCACACAAACAGGTTCGCTGACGTGCACCGAGCCGAGTCGGGCCCAACGCTAATACCGAGCATCCGCGGGGTCCTGTCCAAAAACGAAGGGAAAACGCGGACCTGCTTTCTAATCTTCGCAGCCGTGAGTTCGCCGCCTCCTCGGAGAAAAGGAAGCGGTGAGGTTGCCGCCGAGAGCCGAGCGAGATGGGGTTCATCCGCGACCAGGTGGAGTCGATCCGCTCTTTGCAGATCCGCCATGTCCTCACCCAGATCATTAGCCTCGGTGACGCCCGCTCTCCCGTCTCCTCTTCTTCTCCCCTGATTTTGTTTCTTGTTTTTCTTTTAAGATATTTTTCATCGTGTTTTGCGCTCAGATCGGTGGATTTATGGTTATAGATTTTCCGTGTGATTCCAGTAGGGTTTCGATAGGAAAGGCACGATCTTTTTTACTAGGTTTGTGGGTTCTCACTGTTCACATTGGGGCTGGGAGGCTTTTCGGGTTCTTGATCTGGTGCGGCGAGCTTTATTAAGCTGTTTTTTTCTTCTGAAGAATCATACAGACGTGAAGCATACAGGAGAACTCTATTGGACATGCCGCCCTTAGAAAAGTGAATTTGGAATTTCTGGTCTCGTTAAATGTTGAGTGTGAGGCTTTTTACCCTAGAAGCTAATTGACTAGTTCTTTTTTAAAATTTTTTTTGAGAGAGTTTAGCACACCTGCTGCGTGGTAAGCTAGTTGACTAGTTGTTACTAATACTGTTAAGATTATGAAGTCTTCATATTTATGAAAAGGAAGGGGGTAGGGTTTATCACTTAATCTGTTTTTGTTATTTATATTAGGGTTTTGCTGCTCTAAGACATGTTAATTGTTGATTGCAATTTTCAACAGTGGTCTCATACGGGAGTTTCAAATGTTTACCGTGGCAGGTATGATTGTTACCTCAGCATTGATCATATGGAAGGGATTGATGGTCGCAACAGGGAGTGAGTCCCCGGTGGTGGTGGTTCTTTCTGGTAGCATGGAGCCTGGATTTAAAAGAGTTGGTTACCTACTTACACAATACGAGAATCACCTTTGATTTTGTATGCTTATCTGATTATTAGGCACTTGAGTACTTGTTTGGATACCCTCTAAACCGACTTAATCCCTTTGGATATCCTTCCAATCTGAAGGGATTAAGTCGGATTAGAGGGTATCCAAACAAGCCCTCAAGTGGACATAAGTATTTCTTTGACCAATTTGCACTTAACATCTGACCAATCTGAATTTCAGAAGTATCTTTTACATCAGAATAAATTTGGTGTCCTTTGGTTTGTAAATGGTGGAGGACTGTCTTATTGCCTTGTTTATTGCCTTTATTGCCTTTAAGATCTTGGGCTCATTCATCCAAAATTTTCCTTCCGAGATTACTGTTCTCTCCAGTTGACAATCTGTATTGGCGCATACCATGTACTTAGTTTTCAGTATTTAGTCCAGAGTCCCTTTTTGCATCCTATAGACTATAATGTGCCATCATCATTTGCACTGGTGTCTGATTAATTATCTGTTTTGCAGGGTGATATTCTGTTTCTCCACATGAGCAAAGACCCTATCCGCACTGGAGAAATAGTTGTTTTTAATGTTGATGTAAGTCCTAATGAATCATTGTACTTTGCAAGCCATAAATTAGTAACTGGATCATGAATTCGTGAGTTTGTCTTATATTTCATTGCGTTGTGTGCATCTACTTGGATTCTCAAGACACTAAATTTACTTTTGGATGTTTATTTATGTAGGGCCGTGAAATTCCTATTGTTCACCGTGTGATCAAGGTAAAATTTTGGAGTCATCAAAAGACGTCAGTCTCCCTATTTTTATTAGATGTCTTAAGTCTTTTTTCTTGCTTGGTTTGAGTTTATTTTTTCTCTCTGTATAGGTTCATGAACGTCAAGAAAGTGGTGAAGTTGATATCCTCACAAAAGGTATCTGTCATTTTCTGTTTGTGCACCATGAGTTTTTCTTCAGTGATTATAGTGCTGACTGGCAAAGCAGTTTGTGCAGCCCTGGCAATAATGGTCAACAGCTAGCAATGTATAATTTACAGTGGATGCAACTGCACTGTTCTATCTTAACTGATGAACTGCCTTTCAGGTGATAACAATTTTGGAGATGACCGACTTCTGTATGCTCACGGGCAGCTTTGGCTTCAGCAACATCACATTATGGGGCGGGCTGTAGGGTGAGCATCCGAGACATTTATATCACTTATCTGTTGTCATGCCTGGTAAAAAGTAATTCAGCTGACCTTACCCTTTTGTTCTGTGAACAGCTATCTTCCATACGTTGGGTGGGTTACAATTGTCATGACTGAGAAGCCAATTATTAAGGTATGTTTATTCTTTTTAAGTATGCTGACCAGCCTGGAGGTTAAGCAATGATTGTTCTAGTCCATATAAAGCAACTTTTCTGTAAGATGTTGGTAGAACTCGCTCATTCACCTTGTGGTTAATTGGTTCTAAAATTGAAAAACACTATGCTTACTAGGCTATTCCTGAAAGTTAGAAGCATTGCTGAAATGCTGATATATGATGCCTCTTGCAGTACCTTTTGATTGGCGCGCTGGGCCTGCTGGTCATAACATCGAAAGAGTGAAGATGTCAACCTTACTACATAGTTTGGTGCTGTAGTGCAAAAGTAGTTGAGGGCAGAAGACATTTTGTTGCACCGTGCATCGAACAAAAGATGTGTTGTTATCTGTTTTGACTGTGTATCTGCCCAATCGGGTGTTGTGCAACACACATCTTCCGACAATCCTAACTAATGATTTCAATGTGTTTATTTCATTGGATAAAATAGTCAAGTTTTTTGCATGGAAAAAAAAATCCTTATACCAAGTGAAAACTAGCCTAATGTTGGTTGGATATACCCCTGAAAAGGGAGGTTCCTTGGATGTTGAAGAACCAAAGTGAAAAGGCTGGACATTTATTAAGGGCTTCTGATGTAAATTAAACATTAAATCTCTTGATCACTTAGATTGGAAACAACAGAGAGTGCATGGAGAATTGTACAATCTGGCGTGTTGTACATAGGGGTCACATTCGAGGGTACATTGTTGTTGTAGAATAGAACCGTGATCAAGCAATGAAGGTGAGATCAGAGCCTCAGTTTCAGTCCTCAGCAATGTTGCAGTCCAACTTCTGCGACAACTTAGCACCGAGGTGCCGGAAGCTGACGCAGTCTCCCACCTTTCCATCCCTGAAATGTGCACATATCTCCTTGCTTTTGTTGATGAAACTCAAGTTTTCCGCTGTTAACCGGAACGGCACGGCGTCCTGACTCCTGACCTGAGGGTGGCGAGTAAGGAGAGGGTGGTCAGCGAAGTTTTGGAGCCGACGGTGTCGTCATCGGGGGCGGGGCTTGAGCTGGATGCTCGTGATGAGCTCGCTGTCGAACCAGAGTTGCGGTGGAGTAGGAGCGGTATGCATGGAGGGTAGCAAGCCTCCCTTTTGGGCGAGGCGTCCCTCGCGTTGGATCCAATTCCTCGTACGGTTCCGAACACTGTAGCTCTTTATACGTATGATCTTCTTTCTCTTCTTCCATTCCTAGAACCAAAAGGGCGGCAACCCAGACTAAGGGTGTCCAAATGCGGTTTTTTCAAACCGTTGGAACCGGCTAAACAGGGGCGGACCTAAAGCGTGTTCAGACTGAGGTCTAGAACCACCTTAAGAATTTATATTGGGTTATATACTATAGCCTACCATGGGCTTAAAAAGATTTTTTATATATTACTCGGTCTACTATAGGAACAAATTTTATATCAAATTAGTCCACTCTTGCTCAAAATCCTAGATCCGCCACCATAGCTAAATACAACTAAATTATACATACATGTGAAAATGCTATTTAAAATTAATACTACTTGTGTGCTTCAACGGTTTTGCCAAACTGTTAAAAACCGTGATGAACACCTTGACCCACGCTACCAGGAGATAGGGAAATATCATGGGCAACCCCAATTTGAGAGTAGAAGCTAGGGGTAAATTTTTTAGAAAGTTCTCGACGCATTTGTATTTGAAATAAATAAGATTTTAAAAGACGGTATTAGATGGTCACCTAGGCTTGCCCAGGCGATGGTGAAGGCCTGCCACCTCGCTTTGGCCGTAGGTAGTGGTCTAGGTGGCCGGCGAGGTCTTCCGATAGATTTGAGGTGAGACTGTGAGGAATCAATGTCCTCCGCTACTGATTCGAGCCCGCGCAATCGCCGACTGGAGCTCCTCGCTGCCGATTGGAGCCAGAAAGCCATGGCGGGTGGTTGAAGGTCGGGGGCTAGAGGTTGGGGACGAGAATAAGATGTAGGCTTTGCGTGTTGGCATCCTAGACTCATACATAAATAAGCAATAGACAGTTCAGATGTGTCGGTAGAAGATAGATGGTCCAGAGAGCTGATGGAAGCTAGGGGTTTCACATGGGTCTTAATGGGCTGTGCAATTCTTCACTAGCCGTTATGCATCTTCTTCCCCATCAGCCGTCCCATTATGCTCTTCCGTCCCTGCCATGATCATCAAAGCTACACTCCTCCACCGAGGCCCTCACTGAGCTCCTACGCCCTTGAAACCTCATCTTCGACCTCGCCCTCAACCTCTCATCCTCCTCTGAGTGGGCTCGCTTGTGCTGCTGGCAGACATGTTCAAGGTGGCGCCTAGGCGCCTTGTGTTCGATAAATGCCTGTCTAGCGCCTAGTGTCTTTTTGAATCTTGGAAATAAATAAAAAGAAAAAAACTCTGCACTAACACTAGTCCAAAAAGAAAAACTCTGCACTAATACTGCTTTTCACTATTTATCTGATAAATCGCCAATTCAGCTACAGACCTCTCCACAAGTTTAGGAGTTCTTCACCAACCTGTGCTTAGTCCCACTAGATCTGTGTTTTGTAGCTAATGGTTGCAGGTCGAGCCTCACTAAAAACACGTAAGGTTGGTTTACTTAAATTTTTTCCGGAATTTGATCAGGCAGCCTCTTAGTTGCTAAATCTTATGACCGATTGCGCATTTTGCAAAATGAAAAATTAGTTCTTCACTCCTCTGGATCATAGACCGCGCATCTTTCGCACTGCGCTCCATCCCAAAATTCCACCTTGGGTGTGCAAGTTAATTTCTTCGTTATCCTCCTGCTACTAGATAGAGTTGCAGCGTGAAATTTTCTCTTGGGATTCATTTGTCAATTATTCCTTTTTCATCTTTTTTTACTTTGTCTCCTCTTCTTGTTTACTTCCGAAGGGTAAAGCCCGAATCCAAATCCCGTAAAACCACAGTCGAAAAATTAACACAAATAGCCAGGAAAACAAAGTACCACGCTACTAGCCTGTGTCACGACTGGCATGCCCTCGATCTACTTACAATCTTACTACTTCTTTTAGTGTCAAATTTTTTAACATTTTAGATATTGACACGGTTTTCAAAATATAACTCTAACCACTAATTTCTATTGTAATATATGTATAGAACCCAATAAATTATGATATTATGAAAATATTTCTCGAGACGAATCTATGCATATAATTTTTAAGTGCCTAATCTAAATATTTAAAACGATATCAGTAGTTAAAGTTTTAAATGTTTGATTAAAATTATGTCCAAAACGTCAAGTTTTTAACACTGGATGGAGTACTACACATGACAAAAAGGGTCTGTCTTTTCAGTCAAAGAGCAATGTTTGTTGGGCTAGCCTAATTGGTCAATATTTACTCCATAAAAATTAGGTAACCATTTCCTAAAACCATTACTAGTAGTACGAAAATAACTAAATACTACTACTTTAGTTTCTTTTTTTTCATTTTTTTCATTTCTTTCTTTTTCACTCGTTTTTCTCTAATTTTGCCTAACAGCTTTTCTCTTTCTAGTTTTATTCTACTACTTTTACGTATTTTTCCCCTTTTATCAGTTTTTCATCTATGTATTGTTCTTTAAGTTTTCTTTCATCAGTTTTTTACCTTTTTTTTTCACAATTACCTTTGTGAGTAAATGGGGGAAATGCATTCTATATGAGAAAAAATGTAATAGACTATGAAGAAATGTACATATGTAGTAAACAATTATCCATAATTACAATAGACAACTAACAAAAAACACAGTACATGAAAACATAAGGTAGAGAATAATCAACAATATGAGAGATAAATATATGCAATAGAGAATAACAACAAAAATATTATGGACAACTAAAACTATGCAGTAACTATAGTACCACGTGAAATCAGAGGAAAAATCATCACCAAAAAATGCAGTAGACAAAAAATTTATTAAAATATATTCGACTGATATCTAGTTTTGAAGATCGCGTCAAAATGAACACAATGACGAAAATCTTGATTTGCATGCGCGGTTTGAGAGCAATGGCTTTTTAACGTTTTGAAATCGATTTAAAATCATTAATGTCGTCAGACCCATAAGCTAGCTGTTCGACCTAGAAAAAGTGCACGGCAGGGGGTTAGATGTGTTTTCAGACTATGTGACGCATTTTCTAACCAAAATCTGACATATTTACCAGCCAAATGGACCACGAGGACCACAAAAAAATAAAAGAAAAAACGTTCACTTATTTTTTCCAAGAGTAAGCGTGTACCAGTCAGTATTCTGCATATTTGTGTATGTAGCACCAATGAGCTTTTCTACTGTGCCCGAACTTATCTCCTAAGAGGTAAAAAAAAAGTATTTGATCATAGCCATCTATTGATCAAGGTTAATTTTGATCGTATAAATGTTCTCGATTTAGAAAGTATTAGTAAAAAAGAAAATGTTTTAACCGGATTACTCATCTCTCTCCTGTATACGGAAGCTGCAAGCTATGACTACCATATATACGTACCATACATATCATATACCTAAAAAACTTTCTTTCTTTCTTGTTTTATTTTTATTCTTTCCAAGAATATGTACTGGTTTAACAGCACCGTTATAGAAATTATACTTTAGATTAGCATATGTCATATATTATTTGTATTGGTTGATCGTCTGAAATTATTTATCTCTAGGTCACCTCAAATTTTATAATACTAAACCTAACATTGTAGTCCAAAGTTGTGTCCAAAATTTAGACAAAACTATATTTTAACTTTTAGTCTAGGTTAGAATTTTGTATTTTTTTTGTTTGTATTTGTAGGGATTCACCAAAATTAATTTTTCTGTGTTAGAATCATTTTTCGGCTTCTTATTTTGTCCTATGGTAGTATGGTATCGGGTGAGTTTATATAACGAGGTTCATCATGTGAGTGTAGTTAGATCTTCATCCAAGAGTCGAGAAAAGTGACTGAAATTTGGCAAAATTTTACTCGCTACATAGATATACAGCCCATATTTCTGTATACATTAAAAAAAATCCAAAATTATCCAAATTGACTAAGTATTAATATCAAACTCGGCAAAAAGTAAATAAAAAAGAAAGAAACTCAGTGCCATGAACTTATGATCTACACAAAAGTGGAAGTTGGAAAAACTTGAATTAGCACTATTATATCTTTCATTGTTTACCGCCGTGCTGACGTTATTATTATTTACCTATGTATATAAATGGCAAAGTCTATATTAACCCTGTAGGATCATTAACAACCTATGGCCTGCCAATCTGTAGCACAGCTGGTCTGTGCAATTGGTTTGTAGTTTTACTCTTATTTATTAAGTATCAAATCTTGGGTTTGACGTGTCCTATATTTCTTTTTTTGTAAATTATTTTTTGAAAATATTTTAATAGACGTTGTATGAATAAATAAATAAATAAATAAATAAATGTATATATATATGTTGTCACTACTACAAAAAAGGTCATCCGCTATCCGTATCACTGACGGGCAGGGAAAAGCCCGTCAGACTTCTTATCTATCACTGACGAGCATCCGGATAGCCGTCAGTGGTGACTCTATCAGATGTTCCGTTTTGGGGGGGGAGGGGGGAGTCATAACTAACAGGCAAAACGACGGCCCGTCAGTAATGACTTCAGCAGAAACACCAAATTTCACAGGAAAGTCATCACTG
This sequence comes from Stipa capillata, assembly GCA_019208055.1. Lineage (NCBI taxonomy): Eukaryota > Viridiplantae > Streptophyta > Magnoliopsida > Poales > Poaceae > Stipa > Stipa capillata. Next base: position 204,878 of record JAGXJF010005541.1, on the reverse strand, counting down.
ACGGGCCTGTAGTTAGACCCGTCAGAGATGTAACAATCACCTATGACGGTCACATAAACGCACCCGTCAGTAATGTGAGGACACAGAAAGGTTTACCCCAGTCGTCTCACCACTGAAGGTCAGAGCAAAAACCCGTCAGCGGTGATGTACACAGCTCTGACGGGCCCTCTGCTTGCCCGTCTGTAGTGACTTGGCCCATAAAATTGACTTGGCTGGTCAAGTCACCGCTGACGGTTCCTTTTGTCCTGCCCGTTAGTGAAGTCTAAATCAATTTCACTGACGGTCCGTTATGTACCGCCCGTCAGTGCCCGTTGTTCACTCAGATTTGTCCTGCGCGCATCGCTGACGGTTCCTTTTACCTCGCCCGTCAGTGGTGACTCCTACATATATATATCCTGCCCAAGCTCGAAGCAGATCTGTGCCCGCGCATCCCCAGGACCAGCTGCGTGCGCCGCCATCGCCACCTAAACTGCTGCGGCCCGCGCGCGGCCCTCTTCTCTCCCGAAGGCCCTCTTCTCTCCGGCCCTTTTGATCCCTCTCTCAAAGGCTCCTTAATTCCTCCTCTCCCTCCCCTCTCTCAAAAGGCCTTTTTTCTCCTCCTCCGGTCCCCCTCCCCCTCTCAAAGACCCCTGTCTCCTCGTCAATATCCCTCTCCCCGAAGGCGCACGATATCCGTCGCTCCTAGCTCCTCTTTGAACCTCTAACATGGTAATTACTTTATTTTCTTGGACGTGAGAGAAGAAATGGCTAATTTAATATATTTATTTTATGAAATTATTTTTATGTTGTCGTAGGGATCGATTGATCGAAATTGGATGTATGGTGATTGTCGACGTACAAACGCCGGTATCGGTGGTCCGGAAGGACCCCTTTTGGGATTCGGCCAGGGAGGCGCAGATCTACAGAGCTACGCCGAAGCTAGAGCTTGGCGGTGTATGGAAATGGGAAAGAGCACGGTGATTTACCCAGGTTCAGGCCACCTTCTAGGTGTAAAACCCTACGTCCTGCTTTGAGTGTATTTGATGTTTTGTGGAGAGATTACAATGAACTAGCAGCACAGATGCTCCTGTTCTTCTTCCTCTAGGGTTTGTATGTCTAAGACTGTATTGCCTAAGAAAAGATCTCAGGGTTGGATTCTCCCAGAGCTGATCCGATCTGAGCCCCCCCTTTGCATGGCCGCGGCTCTCCTCTTATATATCCGGGGGTCACCACAGTGACCGAAAGGGAAATATCTTGCCATGAAGCTTGTTGGGGAAGAAACCCGGCATGGGCGAGCCACGTCGGTGGTTGAGATTTGTTGTAGCCCCCGAGCACTTCTGCTTGCTTCGTCCTGTGCGGGGACCAAGTCATCTTGGGCCCTTTGGGAAACGCCATTAAGGGATGAGTCGGGGCACCCCTTGATTTTAGCCAAGTGGAACAATGCTCGGGATGAGCCCCCAGGCACCTCTTCTTTAACTCCCACGTACTTGGTGACGTGGCGTCAAGTTGGGCCTTTGCCAGCGGTTTAGGGGACCCTGGGCCCCGTAACACCGACAGTGATCGTGCCACACCGAGTTTCGTCACCGCTTTGAACGAGTTTCTTCGAGTCGCTCAAGAGGATATGATGATCAAGGGAAAAGCGAAGATGTGTTGTCCATGTCGTAAATGTAGTAACACGCAAATGTTATCGACGACGGGGGAGTTGCAACTACATTTGTTGACGAAGGGTTTCATGGAAGGCTATACACATTGGACATGTCACGGTGAAGAGAAAGAAGTTGCAAACCCGGCAGAAGCGGTGGAGCTCGTTGAGGATGAGCATGTAGCTATCGAGGAAGTAGCTAATTCAGAATCTTCGGAGGATAGCATGGGAAATTTGAATGACATGTTGTGTGACATGGAAGAGATGACTGCGAACCCAGAGAATGAAAGAGAGTTCACAAAGTTTGTAAGATTGTTGGAAGACGCGAGAGTACCGTTGTTTGTTGGATGTAAACTCGAGCATACGCGGTTGTCCGTCTCGTTAGAACTTCTAAAGCTAAAGGCAGCCTACAACTGGCCGGACACAAGTTTCACAAAATTATTAGAGCTCCTTTCCAACGTTCTCCCGGAGGGGAACGTCTTGCCTACAAGCACTTACAGGGCGAAGAAGGTTATATGCCTTCTTGGATTGGATATTGAAAAATTCCATGCGTGTCCAAACGACTGCATCTTGTACCGCAAAGAGTACGTAGACCTACGAAGATGTCCGGTGTGCAAGACATCCCGCTACAAACGTATTGCAAACGAGGTCAATTGTGACGAGGACGACGACGGAGTGAAGGGCCCCCCTGCGAAGGTTTGCTGGTATCTTCCTGTTCTTCCCCGTTTGAAGCGGTTTTTTGCCAACAAAAAAGATGCAAAACGAATGTGTTGGCATACGGAGGGTCGAATTGAAGATGGAATCCTGTGGCACCCTGTCGATGCATGCCAATGAAGGGCAGTGGACGATGCATTTCCTGATTTCGAGGAGGCGAGAAACATAAGGTTTGGGATGAGTACGGACGGGATCAATCCAGTCCTTCTATGGATGTACAACCTTCCTCCATGGCTGTCGATGAAGTGAAAGTATATACACCTCTCCGTTCTCATCCAAGAGCCGAAGCAACCTAGAAATGATATTGACATGTACATGCAACCAATGAAGGAAGAACTAGAGACACTCTGGCACTAGGGGGCAGAGGTTTGGGACGCTAATAAAGTAGAGTATTTTCAGCTACGAGCTATGTTGTTCACTACGGCCAATGACTATCCAGCGCTTGGAAACTCGTCTGGCCAGAGTGTGAAAGGATACAAAGCTTGTGTCTCGTGCCAAGAAGAGACAGTGAGTTTATTCTTACAGAACTCGAGGAAAATTGTGTACATGGGTCACCGAAGGTGGCTGGCCAAAAATGATCCATGGAGGCAGTGCCCAATTAAGTTTAACGGAGAAGTGGAAAATCGTTCGAAGCCGGTGGAGAAGATTGGTGCACAGATATATGAGATTATCAAGGATATTGAGATTGTACCTGGAAAGACACAAGAGCTAAGACCGGGCATCTAAAAGAGGAAATCGGTATTTTGGGACCTGCCTTACTGGCAAGTTCTACACACCCGTCACAGTATTGATGTCATGCATGTCGAGAAAAATGTGTCTGACAGCTTGGTTGGTATTTTGCTGAACATTCCAGACAAGACAAAAAATGGTGTCAAGGCATGGCTTGACATGGAACAGGTGGGCGTCAGACCAGAGCTGTGGTCCAAACAGATAACGTCAAAGACAAAAAAGGGTGATTTGAGAGTCAAGACGCGCCTACCTCCCGCCTGTTACACTTTGAGCAAAGCAGAGAAGAAGAGATTGTGCGAGTATCTTGCTGGGGTGAAAGTTCCTTCCGGATATTCGGCAAACATAAAGAAACTTGTATCGATGAAAGACTTAAAATTAATTGGTATGAAGTCTCATGATTGTCATGTGATGATGACACAGATCCTACCCATTACAATTAGAGGCCTAATGGAGCCAGGAGTCCGCAAGATTGTCACTAACCTTTGTAGGTTTTTCAACACGATCTCTCAGAAGTCAATTAGCCCAGATCGCCTTCAGAAACTTAAGCAAGAGATCGTCGTGACCATATGCGAACTAGAGATGTACTTCCCTCCTACATTCTTCAATATCATGGTACATCTCATGATACATATCGTTCCGGAGATACTGAGCCTAGGCCCCGTGTTCCTACACAGCATGTATCCTTTCGAAAGATACATGGGCATTCTGAAGTGCTATGTTCGTAACAGATATCGGCCTGAAGGAAGCATCATCCAAGGCTATGCTGCTGAAAAGTGCATCGAGTTCTGCACAGATTACATGGCTGAGCATCGACCTATAGGTGTGCCGAGTTCGCGGCACTCGGGTAGACTCATTGGTGTCGGCACACTCAGAAGAAGACAGTACGATTCTTTACGTACCGATCGATCAACTGACTTCCATAGAGCACATTTCGTGGTCTTGCAACACCTGTCAGTGGTTGGGCCTTATATAGAGATGCACCATCAACTGTTGCGCAAAGAAAACCCCAATAGAGGACCTTTTTGGATCACAAAGACGCACAACGTGCAATTTGGCCGTTGGCTAAAGGACTACTGGTATGGAAGGGAACCGACAAATGAATAAGAAATAATCGTCAAATGGTGCAAGAGAACTCATGACAAACATCGTGACATGGTAAGGGTATGATATCAATGGATACACATTCTATATGGAGGCTCAAGACCGGAAAAGCACATACCAAAAGTCCGGCGTGACGATAGAAGCTAAAAGTAGTGTTGATGGCCCGAAATGCAGGTACTACGGCATCATCGAAGAGATTTGGGAACTTGACTACACCGTGACCAAGGTCTCGGTGTTTCGTTGCCGATGGGTGCACCTGAAGGACGTCCGTGTCGAAGATCAGAACTTCACCACGGTGCATCTTTGGAGTGTCGGGTCCAAAGAAGAACCATTTATATTGGCTAAATAGGTTGCGCAAGTGTTCTATGTACTGGATCCATCTAATAAGAAGCACCACGTTGTAAGAAAAGGAAAAATGAGTATCGTTGGAGTGGATGGTGTAGTGGATGAAGAAGACTACGACCAATTCGATGATCCGAATACTGAAGATGAAGATGAGAGGACAAAGAAAAAGATCAAACGTCATATTGATAATGATGCCAAGCCGTACGTACGTATTGATCATAATGAAGGACTGACATATCAAAGGAAAAAGCTAGTCGATGACGATGACGAGACGACGAAACTTAATACAAGTGTTGTCATTTATGTGATATAGATATGTAACATATATAATATGTGTCATATACGTGGTGTGAGACTTTCACAGACTCCATAAGTGCAATTTTTATTATGATTGGTCGGTTCCAATTCTGTTATTGCAACTAAACCAATAGAACTTTCAAACTGGTCAAAATCCTAAGATGAAACTATATTTCTGAGAGCTCAATTCAACACTGATGGGCACATATTTCTCGCCCATCACTGATAATCAAGAGTGACGAGTGAGAAGTTGTACCCGTCAGTGATGAATCAGTCAACACTGACGGGCACATATATGTCGCCCGTCACTAATAACTAAAAGTGATGGGTGAGTAGTTCATCAGTCAAAACTGACGGGCAAATATCTGTCGCCCATCACTCATAACTAAGAGTGACGGGTGAGCAGTTTTACCTGTCAGTGATGATTGGTCACTACTGACGGGCACATATTTTTCGCCCGTCACTGTTGATTCGGGGCTACATATAGCAGGGCCCAGGCACTTAGAAAAATTTTGAGCCCGCGCGTCCTTTGCCGCTTGGACCAGCAGCGAACCCTAGCCGCCTCTGCCGAAGTGCTGCCGCCGCCGCTGACGCATCTGCACCCGAAGTCCTCTGCGCTCCATGGATCCCGCCGCCACCTGCTCCACGCCCGCTGCCGTCGGGGCCGCCTCCACCGCGCAAGCCACTGCCGCCGACGTCGCCGAGGTCGCCTCCACCGCACAAGCCGCTACCACCACCACCGAGGTCGCCTGCACCGCGCAAGCCACCGCCTCCTCCTCCCACTCCGGCACCGCCAGCTCTTCCTCATGGCCAGGTAAGTCCTCCTTCAAGAGCTAGATATAATGTGGTTATGTATTACAGTATTTTCTTACCAAAGCTAAAACCATGTGTAGCCATTAAGGCCTTGTTGACCATGATTACGCCAACAGAAATCACGACATTGAACATCCATGCCCCAACATCTAATGCTGCTTTTTTCTCTGCCTTGCTCCCTGGTGCCATGCTTTCTTCTCATGTAGGGTCTAATGCAAGTTTGAATATGTGTAAACAGTGGTGCACCTAACATAAGAAAGTAGTTATCATAAGTACAACAATCAATACCAACACAAATAGGTAGCACCAGACACCAATAGAATAATAGGCAACATTCATACAAGCTCCTAGATTCTATTGTCTGTACTTGAATTAGAAATAGAATCATCTCAGAATGTCAATGGTATACAAATAACTTCCAATATACATTAGAGTGAAATTTCAGATCTAGGAATGATAATGGGAGATAAGCTGATAAAGTAATGGCACGGACTAGACAAAGTGGCAAACTAAACAGTTATAATCAGCCTGACTAGAGCTGTGAATTAGTCACTGTTTAGTGTTCATTGGTTCAAGCCAACTACAACTTATTTTCTTAGGCAAGAGAACATAAAAAGAAAAAAGTGAAATTAGGGTTTTCATGTGGACATATTAGGTCTTTATTTAATCTAGTAAATATATTTACATAAAAAAGAGGCTCTGGTCCGTTCAAGCCCGGGACGAGGTCGAGGCCAAAGTTGTACCACCACCAAAAGGGCAACGCAAACCAAGAACGGGGAACAAGTTGCCGACGCAGACCTTTGTCATCACGGGGGTCGACCTCGATACAGGCGCACCATGTGAACCAACGAGGTCGGCGTCGAAGTTCAACAACACCTATGGGGTGCTCGTATGGGAGAACATCCCGATTGGAACCAGGTGCCCCGATCAGAGATAGATGCCCTGTTGACCTCACTGTTTAACCTGTTCGAGGTCTCGGAGCACCTTAAGGAGACGGTGAAGCACCACGCCGAGATCACGATGTGTAATGCTCACAAGAACTGGAGACACACTGCGACCAAGGAGTACGTGATGAAAAATCGCCATCCGAGAAGAAGATGGTCGAAAGTAACTGATGAGCAGTGGGACCAATTCATTGCCTTGAGGAGCACTGATGAGTTCAAGGCCAAGAGTGAGAAGAACAAGGAGCTGCGCATGAGGAATAAATTCAACCACAACGTTGGCAGCCGCGAGTACGTCGGGATAAAGGGTAAATGGGAAAGAAAAGATGCTGCACTATGAGCGGCTGGGAAACCAGTTCCGTTCGAGAAAATATTGGAGCTTCGCGCCAGAAACTGGGCGAGGGGTCACACGAAAGTGAACCCGACGATGGGGGATGTGACGTTCCCCAACGACAAGGTTGTGGCGTACCTGGTTTTTAAGTCGGATACTCCCTTGTGATTACTGTACCGGTCCCTGGATCAGTAGCCGGTACACACAAGTTAATCTGTATATCATTAACATACATACGAATTTAAGTAGATAGACCGTCAAGGTTGAATGTCTGATACCTGTAGCCCAACGGCTATAAACTTGCAGCGGAAAAACAAGCGATGATATGGCCTAGCAATATGCCAAATCCCGACAGGCAACTGACTGGGGTTACGCCCTAACTTTCGTGATCGTATTCGTATCCTCAAATTTGGTGTCTCCTTCGTCTGGCCAAATCAACAAGCCAGGTGAGTATATTGAATGTACTCACAAGCTATTCCCACAGGAGAATTATACAGCAATATTTCATGCAAGGTGTAATTCAAGGAATAGCTCTATCCTAAGTTGCTTGTTGTGCGGAAATGTAAGTTTTCAATTTAAATATGAGAATAGTAGATTCTAAAGCAGTATTGTAAATCCGAGCAATTCAAAGCAACAAAACTTCTATTGAGGTAGACCCGGCTACCTCCTTTTTATCTCTTGTGAGGACCCAGTCCATACTACCCCGGGCAGTATGACTAGCCTCCTCATTCCATTGCTCAGCTCGTACTATCCCGGATAGTACAGCTGGCCTCCTCAACGCAGAGCTCAGCTCGTGCTATCCCGGATAGCTCGGCTAGCCTCCGCTTAACTCGATGCCTAGCCCGTACTATCCGGATAGTATGGCTAGCATCCTCCTCCTGCAATTCTTTGCTACCAGCCGTGTAGTGTAAATTACACTCTGTGGACACGTCATGCCCACGTCCTTAATCCCTTTCCCCAACTTTCACAAACAAAACTTAGTCTAACCAGTGTGTGGCCTTGCCAGTTCATGTCCATGACCGAGGACACGGCTATTCAAATAGTTTTAACACTCTGCAGAGGTTTTACAGCTTTACCCACAAGATGCAAGTCACCCTTGTTGCCATGGCCAAATGAGCACTCTTCACAAGGAGTGCCGGCAGGGTTATTACAACGAGACCCTTTGCCCGTGTTCACGCCAGAGCCGAACTCGCTAGATGGGTAACCCAACTTTTGCATCCCGGATGACAAAAATGGGACTCCCCACCTCTGTGTCGAACCATAATTCCACGTACTGCGTGAAACTCACTGAGAGCTTTACCTCCACGCAATACCGTGAAGATCCTCTACGGATCCCAAATCCACCCTAGCACATCACCCTAACTTCCCACGGTTCCGAGCTCTAGCATCAGACGGGGGTACCGAGTCAAGTCCTTCCCATAAAGGACATGTGGACGTACGGTGTGGAACTGATTTAGCGGCACTTTGGTTCGGTCCTTATTCGATTCGAGCAAGACTCTAGTTTCAACCCTTTACCTCAGGTAGCTACCGGCTATCCTACCATTCCATGCTCATCACCTCAAGTAGCAACCAGCTACTCTACCATCCTCCAACTCCCCTTAGCATTCTTACCCGAATCAAAATTCCTCCATCATTTCATTTGGGGTTTTTGGCAAACATTGATTTCAAAAGGTCTCCTCGGTGTGCATTTGCAAACCGAGGGTTTGTATTTCCATGTAACCATTTAAAATTTGGTTTTCAACTATAGCAGGGCTAAGCACGGCTAATGCCTATATTCTTACTATTCAGTTGGTCGTATATCCACCAACTAAATATATCTAGGGGTACGAGAGTCGGATTTCCAGACCTACCTCAGGTGCATCTACTGGGTATAACTAGTCTAGCACAAAATAATGTTTATATTCACTTAGCATGCAAGGTTCGCAAACAACATAATTAGATTTCAAACATATGGGATTCAACATGATCAAAGTGGGAATGCTTGCCTGACAATATTGGCCGGGTCTTGATCTTGAATTTGGTACGACAATCGTCCCGAACTCCTCGCGTGATTCATCATAACGTCGGAGCTACACGTCGGAAAGCAACGAAATAAATAGCGGTGCGAGGAAGAACCAAATAAGAATCACACATACAATCATGACATCTTAAAACATGTGCTCTAAATTTCAGAAGTTTAACAAGGTCCTCAAAGAGGCGGAAAGGAACTCACCTCTCATGGAATAAGGGTTTTACCAAACAGAAAGCAGGATTTTATTCGTACTTCACCTTTAAAACATCTAGACCTTGCTAACCTCCAATTCTCTAGTTGGGTTCAAAGAGTAGGTTAGTTTTTAAGTGTTTTGGGAGGGTCTTGTTTAATTCATCTGGGAATATATGCATGTATATATATATACATATATACATATATACATATATATATATATACATATATATATATATTGTAGTACGAATTTAGAAAAGAAAGGTGTTGTTATAGAATGGGATCTTGGGTTACGTTATGGATTTTTATCTGGAGAACAATATATTGATCCAATAAACATACTGTACCCAGAACATTGCATGTTACTTTTCAATGTTATTTGGAAAAAGGATCATTTTATTTGGAGCTGATTTGAGAGGGCTATGCACAACCTACTTGAATTTGGACTTTGTTCAAATTTGAATTCAAAACTTATGAAATTGTTATGAGGATGCAGGCTTTGGCTTTAGAAGCATTTGTGACAAAGGATGGGGTCAAGCTGAGTTGAAACTGATGAGATACGGAGTTTCGGGATCCAGTCGAAAGGGAAGTAGAGAAAGGGAAAGATTTTACCGACGGGGTAGGGCTGACATCTTTGGCGTTTGTGATGACTACATCTTTGGCGGCAAGGCGGAACGAGAGATAGATGGGCAAGGGAGTATGTTTGCCTGATGGGGAAAACACACTGAGGGAATTACGCTTCCAGTAAGCGGAGACGATTTATGAGTGGAAGGATGTGACTTTATATTGCTAGGAACATGTTAGCATTCACAAGCTTTAGACTCTCAGGTATTAGTTAGGTCCAGGAGAGGTTAATCATGTCGAAAGATCTTATAGTTTGATGGAAAGCTCTTGGAACAAGTTAATTTGTCTAAGTGTATATATGTACACAAAAGTTGTATTGTTTTGAATCACCTGCATATCTTTTGCTGCTTTACTTATAAGAAGTTTAAAGAAACCAAGGTCTCTAGGGTCAACACAGTATATGAGATGTCATGCAAAAGAAATTTAAACATGTCAAGATATGCTTATAGAACATATAACACGTTTACCTATGAATTAATTTCGCCTAATAAAATCTAACGCGTAGGTCCGGCTTGATAGTGGGGCTTGCGGCTTTAGCTGTGCTCTTCATGCTCGCTCAGGAGGAAAGAGGAGAGGCAGGGGGCAACGATAGAAGAGTCACAGTGGCGGCCCTGGGAATTATCGCTGGCGACGAGCAGCGGCACCAATGTTGCACGGGAGGGGGAGATTGGGGGTACGGAGGGGCGCATGGTCAGATCCGCCGGCAGCGGGGCTATAGGGAAACCCGCGGTGGCTCAATAGTTGTCCGGCTGCAGCTAGAGCTGAGGGAAAGTGGAGGCTGTGGCTTACATCGGGTGGGCTCCGCCGCCGGCAGCAGCGGCGAGAGGGAGGCGGAGGGGGACGTGCCCGACGGTGGAGAGGGAGTTAGCACGTGGCGAGTGTAAATCAGCTCTTTGGTGGCGTTGATGGCCGAGGTAGCAGGTCCTCCCGACGGGGGCGGCAGCAGTAGGGGTGATGGAGAGGAGCTCCGAGCTCGGGAAAAGGGGTCGCTGGTGCTTAAGGAGGAGCTCCAGTGGGGAAGAACGGTTTAGAGGGAGAGGCGGCCCGGGAACTTGGCTTGTAGATTGGGGAAGCTCAGGACTCGGGCTCGGGTTGAGGACGGGCCAGCTCGGGGGCTTCTCTGGTGGGGGCGTGGTTCAACCCGCCGGCGGCATTGGAGCAGATTTGGGGAGAAATGAAGAGGAGCTCAAGCCTGCTGGAGCATGAGGAGTGAGGAACTGGGTGCAGACCAGGGGAAAAAGAAATGGGGAAACATGTGGGGGAGGAGAGGGACTAAGGGAAGATGCCTGAGCTCGATCCAAGAGGAAAACTAGAGCTCGGCTGTGAGCAAGGAGGAAGGCAAAGCTTGGCTGTGGTGGAATGGAGAAAAATGGAGAAGGGGTATGGGTCGCTCGGTTAGTTGAGTTGCTTGGCCTGTGGGAAAGGAGCTTGGGTGTGCTGATTAAATGAGCTAGCTCGGTTGCTTGAGTAGCAGAGGGGAGCTTAGATAGTTGCTCGGAGGAGAGGGTGGCTAGAAAATGAGCCGTAGCTGGAGCAACTTGGAAGGTTGAAGAAATGGACAGGAAGGAGGAGCTCGGGATGGGATTAAGTAGCAACTTGGAGGAGGTTGAGGGGGTAGCAAGGAAGGGAAATGCTCAGGTTGAAGAAGAAGCTGTGAAGAAGAGGGAGGAGGTTGGGGCTGGTGCTCGGGTTGAAGGGGATAAGGGCAAGGAGCAGTGTGCACATGGCTGGGGTCCGTGTCGACGGTGGCCACGGCGGGAATCCAGCAAACAGGAAAGGAAATGGAACAACACATGCAGTTGATCGGCTTTTCTTTGGAACCTCTTGTTTGACTTGTTCTGTAGGAAGAATGGTGTAGGGGAGGAGAAAATATCAGAAATGAGCTGTAGGTGGCAGTGCTGGTGTTTGGTCACTTTAGGGGAAATAGTAGCGAGTTGGTACCGTTGGGATTTACCTCAACTCGGGATTGGTTCGGCTCCACATGAAGTTACAAGCAATATGGGCACTGATTGGTGTGTTGGTAAGGAACTCAAGCAGTAATAGAAGTTACAGATGCAAGGAAGTGACTAGGCTGCTGCAGAACAGTTTAAGTTGGGCACCGATTTGCTGCGGTGAAAAGAAATGGCAGGAGGTACAGTGCACTACTGATGGAGAATAGAGGAAGGAGAGTGAGAAGTAAAAATGGGTATCAGTCCTTGTTGTGGATGTGTAGTAAAAATTAGGCACCGATTTTAGGGGAAAGAATGGCGTGGCAAGGAGGTGCAGTGCAGCTACCGCTGGTAGAAGTTATGAGCTTAGGTATGATGGGAAAACCGAGGAGGAGCTTCACGAATATCTGGCAGATTTTTGCCTGGGGTTTCATTATGATTTTATGCGGAATACACTTTAGGGCCAAGGTGTTCGATAGGGTTTTCTCGAGGTTTCTGAACCGGATACGCTCATGTTTTTGCATAGCTGCATTCCTAAATGCATGAGGATCATTGTGCAATTTTATTAGAATTTTTGGAAATTATTTCTAGGGGTTGTAGTTCAAAACTAAGTTTTGACCAGGATCTAGGTGTATATATATTTTTGGTATAGAACCTTCAAGGATTATTTTATATTAAGGTCGAGGATAATATTAGGTGGTCCCATGAATTTTCCCGGAATTTTTGGAAGGGTCGAGGAGCGGTAGATCTCGCGATTAAGGTTTTGGAGGGAATTGGATTAAAATAGGAAGAAGGGAAATTGGGAGCTCGGAACTAGGGTTTCGGAGTGTGGCAAGGTGGGGAGAGGTTATGGGAACACGTGGGGATCCACTCATCTTGGTTTGGGACCGGCTGTTGACAGGCTGCCGTCGATACATATCGACGTATACAATGTAGGTATGGCATTAAGTTATTTCTCGCGTTAAGGTTTTAGTGTGTGTGTGCATATATAAAAGCACTATATATGTGCACACACTCACGATATGACCTAGCGAGGTAGACGGCAGAAAATCATGTCATTCGGAAAAAGTTTAGGACATATATATGTTTAAATTTCATAAGGGTATCGCGTGGTATTTAGCTGTAGTTGTGGTCCAGGTTATACCGACTAGGAAAAAGAGAGAGGGAACAAGGGTGGAAGGTTTTGGTTTGCTTTGCCTTAGGGTTTAGCATGATTTGAGTTAACGTTTTTAATCAGGTGTTTTTCCGTTAGCGTTATTAACAAAAAGTTTTTGAAAGTCCTAATTTTCGGGTTTTGGAAAATTGGGGTGTGACAGAGGTCCAGGCGGTGTCCAATCGATTGGTACTAACTCAACCTATCCTGTCACTCCATTGTAACTAATTTATTTCCTAAATGCTCGATAGTGAAATATGAAACGTCTCTATTGCAGATACAGTTGAGCCAGCAGGAATCCTCTCAAGACTCCGTAAATTCCGAGAGGTGGCAAACGCCCCTATCGGTTGCTCTGGGAAACCCGAAGAAAATAGGGCGTACACGAGGTGTTGGTGTAGCCGCTACATGGGATAGAACCTTTCCCAAATCACCTGATGCCGCCCGCCAAAGGAAGAGGAGCAGGCACGATGCTTTAATGGAAGCGATGATGGAGAAGGCGAGAGACGCGGTGAGACAGGAGATCAGCGAGGATTTCCTGAGATGGTCGGAAGAGGCAGCACGAGAGGCGGCAAGATAGGAGTTCGCAAGGTTATATGGGGATCTGCCACCCATGCATCATGCGCCGAACGTTCCTGGATGGAGCAGTTGCGCCTCTACCAACACGGCCACCTCTGATGGGGTAGCTATATCATATCCGTGCGACAACGTAAATGTAAGTTCATGGTACTTAGTAGAATCTTGCGTACACATCCTATATTTTAAACACTACCCTAATGGCCGAGAACCAACCTTTAACTGTTTCACAGGTGCAGGTGCACATGAAATGCTGATTGGTTTATCCTGTGCCGGGCGCCAATGTTACCATCGCACACAGCCTACCGATGCCAGCTTCTTCGGGGGCCCTGATGCACCATCAGTTCACATCGCCGGACATGGTGAAGGTACAGGTGGATAGGGTAGTTGCGGAGTTTAGTGCCATGACTGTCCCTGTACCTCCTGAAGAGGATGCCACCACGCTAGGACAATGCTTGATGACCTTCATCCAGTGGCCGAAGGCTCAAGTGATTGTAGAAGGGGCCTCGACTCGCGCATCTTCGGCCAGCGCCTCTCCATCAACCCGGATATCTCCTTCGGCTTTGAGCCAAACACATCTGTCATTCGACCAGAGAGATGAAGACTCGATGCCAGCCCATGAGGACTAGGTGGCACATGACACCATTATGGATGTTGAGCCAGCACTTGTCGACGCACCTGAGCCGCCAAGAAAAGAAAGATGCTCCAAGCATAGGCAGGACCCGAAGAATGCCCTACTGCCAGCGGAGCCCGTTAGTGCGCAAGGTGCCACGAAGACTTTATCTCCAGGCACACTTCACGGAGCTATGAAGGAGACATTTGCCGGCCCTACGCCTAAGGAAAACATAATACGTATGGAGAGTGATCCAAGTGCGGCCCAAAAAGCTCCAAAGAAAAGGAACACCAAATGGGGCGGCACAACAAAGAGGTTAGCAAAACAAGATAGCGCCGCTAAGTCCCTGTCGTACGCATCAACTCCTGACGTACAACAGAAAGCAAGGGCAGACAGCTACATTCCCAGTCAGCCGCTCCTCCCAGACAATGAAATACAAACTTTGGGAGCCGAGGCAAAACTGCTGCATGACATGATTGTGCTACATTCGAGTCAACCGGATCGATTTGTATCCTTCATCAAACTCGAAGCGCTAGAAAGTTACCACTTTTATCGAGAGTTTGACAGTCCTACACTCAACGTCGACTTTGAAGACGTCTGGAGCATGTATAACCTGAAGAGACTAGACGCCACGCTAATGAGGGTCTAGACACTCTGGCAATCCAAAGAGGCCAGGCGTAACAAAGCGAGCATTGGGTTCATTGATCTGTGCATCTTGCACGACCGCCAAATTGATGACGCATTTGAGTCGGTCGTTGGTTTCATCTCCCAGGCAAGGCTCGCGCAAAGGGACAGTGAAATGATAATCTTGCCCTACAATCCTCCGTGAGTTCTTTACTAATTGTGTCAATTTTTTCTTCAAGCACTTAATTAAATAGCTACGTGTGTTTACATGCATCTCATCTGGTCTATGCAGCGACCATTGGGTCCTTCTCGTGATAGTTGTACCTTGGAACAAGATATTTTACCTTGATTCTCTTAGGCGTCGAGAAGGACTACCCCCTAGGGACTTCTCCAAGATTTGGCGGTGCGTTGACGAGGCGTATGCCAAATTTAGGGCAATGGGAGGGATGACACGCTGGAAAAAGTCAAATCCTAGGCTCAGCCACATATTTGACTTCCCATGCAGGTAGCAGCCGGCGAATAGCGTGACATGTGGGTTTTATGTGTGCACGCACATGGACGCGATGGTCCGTCACTACAACCCACTTTCTAGTGAAAAAGACTTCAAGTACTACCTGGCTCTCGACTATGACTACTTACGAGATCAATGCCGCATGAGAGATGTGTTTGCATACTTCTTGAACCAATATGTCGTTCGGCCAGGCGGTAAATTTTACGCCGGCGTAGAGCTGCCCCCCACCTCCGGAAAATGTTGATTTATTGATAACTTAGTTCATATTTGTAACTCTGTTCTCTTCAATGCAACGTTGCTATGGTGCTATCTATGCAGGATATCTTTGAGGTTAATCGATCGACTACTCCGCAGCAACATAGAAGCTCGGCGACATATATATATATGTGTGAATTTGAAAGGGATTGTGTCGTTGTAATATATGTGCATTTTGATTTGTGAATTTCATATATTTGTGAATGTGTTGTAAATGTGGTTTCTGATTTTGTGACGCTATGTGATGTTGCTATTTCAATTATTTGTGATATATACTTTGTGCCTGTGCCTCGCAGCTGGGGCTGCTGAGAGGCTGTGTAGCTAGGGCTGCACAGCTGGGACTTTTTTTTCAAAGGGCATGGCTAGCAAATCCTGAGGCTAGCCAGCAAAATAAGTTTATGCAGGAACCAGGATAGGGTCATCAATGACGGGCGCTGGTGATGCAACCGTCAGTGATGGAAGTTATCACTTACGGGTGCTATAAAGTAAGCCGTCAAAGGTAACTTTCAGTACTGACGGGCCTCTATAGGTAGCCCGTCAGTGATAACTTCCTACTCTGACGGGTGGGAACGGATCACCCGTCACAGGTAACTATCTTGCCCGTCAGTGATGACTTCCTTCGGTCCTTTCCAGCAGTCATCTCTGACAGGTCGTGACTAATAGCCGTCAAAGGTAGATGTCATGACTGACGGTCGACTAGACCTCACCCGTCAGAGATGTCGGCTGCAGGTCAATCATGCGGTCCTCTCCACAATCATCCCTGACGGGTGCGAATTGCCAGCCCGTCAAAGATAATGTGCTATCTCTGACGGGCTGTGAACCCGTCAGAGGTAACTTGTGTTATCACTGACGATTGATTGCTGACGGACTGCGCACCCGTCACAAATGGGCAATATCTGCCCGTTAGTAATCACCTTTTCTGTACTAGTGTGTGACAATATATATGTGTACATGTCTACATAGATATACTCTGTGTTTCTCGAATAAAAAGAAGTAATGCCAGATACTAACCATTAACTTACGATTCGTATTGAGGATTATCGTAAATTTCTCAAGCTAGACGATTCAACAAACACTATGTCGGTATCTCGAGCGTGCCACGAGACGCCACATTTGTTGCACAGCATGCACATGTTGAGCAGCTATAAAAGTCCCCGAATCTGATTCCACCTTCAGCTTAGGACGTGTTTCTCTTGCAATCCTTTCCTCCGTGTCAAACTTATCCCGTGACTTCTAGCAGCGGCGTACACGTCTAAATTGTTAAAGCATCTCAGCCGCCGACGCGGTATGCCCGTGTTGCCTGTAAGTGTAACACGGCGTCAGGAGATATTTTGCTAGCCAATGGATAAACACTGCCGCAGATAGAATCATCGCAATCGAGTAAAAATCTACTTCATAGATAGTTAGACCTACTGTTCGTCGGTCTTCGTTCGTAATGATCTAAGTTAACGGCGAAAAATTCATCGAAGATAATTAAATAATATTCATTCGTCTGAGATAACTCCTACTTTAAACGGGTGTCTAAATTCAAGTCATTTGAAACAATAGTCATCATAGACAATTTCTTAGGAGGATGTGTTGATCTAGCTAGCTGGAGAGCCCATTCATTAACTAGGTGATGCGTCGTGGGCCATGTCCGGCGGCGGTGCCGGTCGTTCGGGCACGCACGGTGGCGACGACCGGATTGACATGGCAGCCGAGCTTCTCGTTGTGGGGGTTTCCGTCTCGGGTGCGTGGTCCAGTAGAGAGTTTGGGCCTTCATGGGCCGGGCTGTTCCTTTGGAGGCCTTGTGCCGTCTCGGCCTGATCTGGATAGAGAGGATCGTGTCCCTTGGCCGACTGCAAGGGTCTCACATCTTCTGAAGCCTTTGTGGATTGGGCGGCGGCGGGCAGCGAGTTCTAGGGTTGAGGAGTGGCCGCGGCTGGGTACTGGTGGCGGTGGCGTTCGGCCGTGGTTGGGGCCTTCGTTTGCTCAGGTGGTGGCGATGTCGGGGGGCGATGGTCGGGGCAATTGGCGAGGCAGGCGTTGGGGTGGTTTCCCAGGTGGGCGGAGCCGATGGATTTCTGGGCGGCGGCCGGGCGGATGGGGGGATGGTCCGGTTGGCCGTGGTGGTGCGGGTTTTGGTGCTCCGGAGGCTACAGGGTATGCTCCCTATCCTGATCTCCATGGATTTCCAGAGCAGTTTGGTTATGGTCCTGGGGGTGCGCAGCACATGGATTCTTGTCACAATCGTCCGCCTCCTCAAGGTACGTTTCCCCCGATCGATCATATGGGTTGGATGGGAAATCAAGCTGGGGGATCTGGGAGCTCTTCTGGTCGTGGTTGGGGTCGCATGGATGTGTCGCGCTCGGGTACTGGATTTGCTCTTTCTGACGGAGGTGCTGGTAGTAGGAATTCTTCGCACAGTTCTGATTCTTATGGTAGTGTTCAGCAATCTGGGGTTCTGTTACAGCAAGGATCGATGGGGGTTGCAGGTGCCGAGGGGGTGAAGGATTCTCACACTACAGCAGATTCCAGTGGTGCTAAGGTTTCGCTTTGTTTCAGATGTAATACTTCAGGTCATCTTATAAAGGATTGCAAAGCTGTATTGTTCTGTATTCATTGTGGTAAAGATACTCATCTATCGGAGCGGTGTGGCATGTTGGGTCAACCTGGTCCGGTGGTAAAATTGGTTGGTTGTGCAGCTGAAGGCTTGCAATTGCTGGTGGCACAGTCCGGAAAGAAACTGGAAGGGGCTAAGATGTTATCTACTATGGGTTTGGTTTCAGTTTTAGTTGGGGAGTTATCTGCTGGTCAGTTGGCTGAGGCTTTCACCAAACAGTTCCCATGGGGGGGGGGTCTTTGGAAGGTCAAGGAGTATGGTACCGGTGCTCTTTTGGTTCAATTTCCTTCTGCACATAGATTGAAAGAGATGAGTGACTATCCGCATTTTGGTCTGAAGGGCAGTCAAACAGTGGTGAGAGTTAGTAGCTGGTCTGCGGCAGTTGTTGCTAAGTACAAATTATTCTCAGTTTGGGTGAGGTCATAGGGATGCCTATATCTAAATTGCATCGAGATGGTTTCTCTGAAATTGGTTCTATGCTAGGTACGGTTCAAGATATTGACATGGAGAGTTTTAGAACTCATGAATTGATCTGAATTAAAGTGGGAGTGCGGGATCCTACCTTGATTCCTGATGTAGCTGAGTTAACTGAGGATCCTTTTATATATCATATCTTCTTTGATGTTGAAAAGATTGTGGAGGAAGGTGGTCACTTGAGGGACGGAATTCTGCTTAGGGGAGGGGATTCTGATGATCTAAGTTGTGGTCTAGCTGATAGTAGAGAGTTTAAGAGAATGAGGAATTTTGTTGAAGATACAGACCTGCAGGATGGAGGGATTCAACAAGAGCAGCCAATCAAGGATATAGCTATGGGGGGTGCTCAGTTTTCTCACCAAGAGTTAGACAAGCAGATGGAAGTGCAGTTAAGGAGTGTGATGCTTCAGTCCAAACAGGAGAAGGATAAGCTTCAGGAAGACTCTACTTCGGCTGGATTGAGGGCTACTAATAAGAAGTTTGCTTTGGATGCTGCACTGATGGAAGGGATGCAGTTTTCTGAAGATCTTGGTAGAGGTTACATGGATCATTCTGGAAGTGCTGCTGAGGTAGAGGAGAATGACACTGAAGTGGAGGACTCAAAGGGCTTTGCTAGACGTGTTGGGTTAAGTACTCAAGCTATTCGTCAGGTGCATATGGCTGTTTCTGCAGATGGCTCAGATAATATTGTTTCTATTGCTGATACAAGCTTGGGGGGGAAGAGGTCTCGTCTAAGGAGCAGGGTTTTGGGCTTATTGCTAGTAAGGAAATGACTGGAATTGCTGATGTAGCACATAAGATCCAGGCAACGCGGGTGGTGGTGGATGAAGCGCGTAGGAGAAGCAACAGAATTCTCTCTGAAGTACATATTATGGAAAAGGCGGTTGACAGAGCAAAGGTCAAGAATCTGGAGGTCCTTCCTGGTAATGATCTTGTGCCTACTGTTCTCAATTCTACACATGATACTTTATGTCAAATTGCGACGACAGTTGGTGTAAAGTTGGGTAATACTGATGTAGAGATTAATAGATCTATACAAGCCCTTAAGTCTATAGAGGAAGCTAGATATAACTTATTCTTAGCTGCTCAAAACAAATCAGATTCGCTGATTCAGTGTGGGGACTCAAAATTGGATAGTTTTGACTCTAAGGCCATACAGGATATGTGTTCTGATGAGGATTCCTCTGATATAGATGTAGAGGATGTAGATAGATGTGTTCGTGGTATTGCATCTTTAGGAAATTTGACAAAATGGAGTAGTCCAGTAGGAAGAGGAAGAGGTAGAGGTAGAGGGGCTATTTTTGGTAAAAGAGGTAGAGGAATGCTAGAGGTTTAGGTGAGCCTGAGAAAGTAAGATTTATTAGAGATTTGATTAGTGAGCACAAAATTCTTTTTTTGGGTATTCAAGAGACTAAGAAAGAACATTTTTCTGTTGCTTGGCTTAATCATATTAGTGGTAGGTGTACTTTTCGTTGGTCTTTTGTGGCTGCTAAAGGACAGTCGGGTGGCATTTTATTGGGTGTTAATGAAGATTTGTTTGAAATTTTAGAAACAGCTTGTGGTTGTTATCATGTTAGAATGCTGATTAGGGATAAAATGTCTGGAAAAGTGTGGAATGTGGTATCTGTGTATGGATCTCCTCATGTAAAAGATAAAGAAGTTTTTCTCACTGAATTGGTATGTATTTTGAGCTGTAATTCCTTTCCTTTTGTGGTGGGTGGTGATTTTAATATTATTCGGAAAGCTAGTGAGTGTAACAAAGTTCGAAAGCTTTCTAAGTGGTCTTTCCTCTTTAATCATTGGGAGCTTCAAGATTTAGAGGTAGCAGGTCGGTTATTTACTTGGTCTAATAATCAGCACAATCCTCTTTTTGAGAAATTAGATCGCATTTTAGTTAGTACAGATTGGGAACAATGGTACCCTCTTTCTCACATTAGGCTTTTACCTAGGGCTATCTCTGATCATGCAGCTTTGCTTTTAGACTTCGGTTTACATCACCAGAAGATTAATAGACCTTTCCAGTTTGAACTTAGTTGGTTCCTTTGAGATGATCTGTTAGAGGTAGTAAGTAAAGTTTGGTATGGATGGTATGGGGGTAGATCAGTTTTAGATTGGTGGCAGAGTAGGGCGAGAATGATGAGACGAACGCTTAAAGGGTGGAATATTAATTATGAAGGGCTGTACAAAAAACAGAAGAAGGATCTTTTGGAGCAAATAGATAGTATAGATAAGGAAAGTGAGTTGGTTGGTTTAACGAATGAGAAATTTATTCTTAGAAAGCATTTGTATATGAAATTGTCCAAAATTTTGAGGGAGGAAGAAGTTAAGTGGTTCCAAAGATCCAAAGAGAAGGACCTTTTAGAAGGAGATGCTCTTACTCCTTACTTTATGGCCAAAGCTAGTGGTAGAAAACGAAGGAATAGAATTTTGGCTTTACATCAAGAGGAAGGTCTTATCCAAGGAGATGATGATATTCTTAGATATGCCACTAATTATTATAAGGATTTGTTTGGTCTATTAAACTCAGTGATTCATGTGTCCCTTAGTAAACCTTTGGACCTAGTTTTGGATACCTATGATAAGGAGTTGTTAATACAAAGATTTACAGTAGAGGAAGTTAAATTTGTTGTGTTTCAAATGAAGCATAACAAGGCACCGGGTCCAGATGGGTTTCCTATTGAGTTCTATCAATTTTTTTGGGAGTTAATTTCTGCGGATCTTTTACAGTTGTTTAATGATTTTTTTCTTGGTAAGCTGGATATAGCTTGTTTGAATTATGGCATTATTACTTTACTCCCTAAGAAATTAAATTCAATTGTATAGACCTATATGCCTTCTTAATGTTTTGTTCAAAAATTTTACTAAAGTTGTGAATAATAGAGCTATAAAGGTCGCAGATAAGGTTATTTCTCCTGTCCAAACTGCTTTTATTCAGAACAGATTCATGTTAGATGGTGTGGTTATTTTACATGAAACATTGCATGAGGTACAGCAGAGTAAAGTTGATGCGGTGCTGTTTAAGGTTGATTTTGGGAAAGCTTATGACAACATTAATTGGCCTTTTCTTAAAGAGGTAATGGTTATGAAAGGTTTTCCTGCACAATATGTTAATTGGGTCATGAGTACTGTTACTAATGGTAGTGTGGCAATCATGATTAATGATCAAGTAGGACCATACTTTAAAACTCAAAAAGGGCTTAGGCAAGGAGATCCTTTATCACAAATTTTGTTTAACATTGCAGTGGATGTGCTAACAGTACTAGTTAGTAGGGCTCAAGAACATGGGTTGATTAAAGGTTTGGTTCCCAATCTGATTGAGGGAGGTTTAACAATGTTACAATATGCGGATGATACGGTTTTCATGTTTGAAGACAATTTTGAAAGTGCTCGTAATCTGAAATTTATTTTGTGTGTTTTTGAACACTTATCTAGTTTAAAAATAAATTTTCATAAAAGTGAATTATATTGCTTCGGTAAAGCTAGGCAAAAGAGTAAGGAGTATATGTCTATCTTTACTTGTATTGAGGGGACTTTACCGTTCAAATATCTAGGTATTCCTTTACATTCCAGGAGGCTTAGAAATAGTGATTGGAAAAGTACTGAGGACAAAGTAGAGAAAAAAGTAAGTACTTGGCAAGGAAAAATTTTGTCGTATGGTGGAAAATTGGTTCTGCTTAGATCGTGTTTAAGTAATGTTCCTTTATATATGATGTCTCTGTTTCAACTCCCTAAGGGTCCTCTCAACCGTATCGATTTTTTTCATAGGCGGTTTCTTTGGCAGTCGGGTGTCGGTGGGAAGAAACATCATTTGGTAAAGTGGGATGTCGTGTGTCAACCAAAAGATCAGGGGGGGCTTAGGGGTGGTTGATCTAGAAAGTATGAATGTTTGTTTACTTAGTAAATGGTTGTGGAAACTTGAGAATGAAACCGGTTTATGGCAAAATTTGTTAAGAGCTAAGTATTTGAAGCATTCACCTTTGTCTCAATATACTAGTAGACCTGCCCAGTCTCATTTTTGGCAGGGTTTGATGAAAACAAAAGAGTTGTTTTTCAGTTTTTGCAGGAAGATCATTGGTAATGGGTGTAGGACCAGGTTTTGGGAGGACTTGTGGATTGGTCCTATCCCTTTAGCTAGGAGATTTCCTAGGTTGTACAATCTGACTTTTAGTTCTCATATAAAAGTAGCTGTTGTTTTCCAGGAAGGTTTTAGTTGCATTAGGTTTCGAAGAGTCCTTTGGGGAGAAACAGCCACTATGTGGCAGGAGTTGCAGGATCTTTGTAGAGGAGTTATTCTCACAGACGAAGAAGATAGATGTAAGTGGTTATTGGACAAGAGTGAAGTTTTTTCAGTTTACTCAATGTATGTAGCGTTGAAAACTAATCAAGTTCAATGGCCTTTTAGAAAATTCTGGTATATCAAAGTTCCTTTAAAGATCAAAGTATTTCTTTGGTTGGCAGTTAGGAAGAGTATTCTCACTAAAGATAACCTGTCCTATAGAGGTTGGGAAGGGGATGTTTGTTGTATGTTTTGCAGGGCGCCTGAATCAGTCGAGCACATTTTCTTTCATTGCCCTTTGGCAAGGTATGTGTGGAATGTTATTAAATGTGCCGGTAATATAGACTTCATTCCGAATAATTTGGTTGATATATGTACTTGGGTGTTGAAGTTTCTTGGCAAGCTTAAACAGTTAATCGCTTCGGGAGTAGTAGCGGTGTTTTGGGCCATTTGGAAGAGCCGGAATAATGCTTGTTTTAAAGGAATACTACCTCATGATCCAACTAGTATTGTGTTCTTTATCTCACATTTGTTATTTTTGTGGGCTGGTCTTCAGAAACAAGGGTTGCGAAGCAGGCAGCGCAGAGGAGCGCGAATGCTGTGGCGAGTAGCATTTGAAGTCTTCCATAGGAGTAACGGGTGGGGGCCGGTGGTTCAGAGACTGGACCAGACAGCATGGCACAGCCATAGGGCTTTTTGTAATCTGATGGAGTTGTGTTTGTGCCAATGTTCAGATTTTGAAGTTGTTCTCTGTTGGTTTCAGATTGGGAGTTTTTTTTCAGTTGTCTGAGATTATGCACATGCTCTGTGGTTGTTTTGGTTTCGCACTGTTTATCAATTTCATGGTGAATGAAATTGGGAGCCTGAGCTCCTTGCTTCGAAAAAAAGATAATTTCTTATGAGCAAACCCTCTGAGATAACTGTCATCTAGCCTTATCATGGTGACATCTGAGACGGCTTATCCATTAGAAGTGTCCATGATACTTTTTCCAAAAGGTATGACTTTTTTCTGACTTGGAGTTTGTCTCAGGAATAGTAGCCATACCCTATAAAAAACCAGCATAACACATGCACGGACATAGACACACATATATATGACAATTCAACTCAGATCCACATTCACATGACAATTCACATCACAATCGAAGTTATATCACATCTAATTAATATTGATATTAATCAAAGTTTAAATGTACGTAGAAATAATCATTTATCTTAGAAGAACAAATTGTAACATATATAAGTTTTTGATTATCTCACTCTCAAGCACTAATTTGGCAATGAAACTTGCCATTTTCGTTGATGATATGTTCTGCAAATCTACTTGAGTTCACCTCTTTCCAAGCGATTATCTTAGCATCCAAGCTAGCTAAGAGAAAGATCACTTTAATGCATCTTCAAACCTATTGCTAAGAAAATAGATCAAAACCTAGCTAATTAATTAATTATAAATATTTTATTGCATAACAAACCTGTAAATCTTTGTTCTTAGTTACAAAATATGTGATCACATGCATGTGGTAGCAAGTAAAGAATCTACAGAGGATGGTTGTTGGTGATTGTTGTTTGCGTCGCTCTCCCTGCCCGTTGGACTCTAGCATGTACCAGTCATGCAATCTAACACAAGCCACCATCAAGTCATTCGTTTTGTTGTAATGGACCAATGGTTCCCCTAGATTGAATTTCCGGGCCAACGACATGACTAGGATATCATCTTTTTGGAAGAGGCCTGTCTAGCACTCTTGGTGCTTGCCTTTATCCTTCTTGCTTTTGCATGTTTGCTTTAGCGGCAAGGACTTGTAATGCATTAGTAGTGTGTTAGCCTCGGGCATAGGCACTATCTCGGACACTACAGGCTCTATGGCGACCTCGGGCGAGTACATATCGGCTCTGATGGTGTGCATAGTTCCATCGGGCTTGGGTTCGGCACCTGTTGTTCCAATTTGGAGAACACCGGCTCATCTATTATGATGATATCCCTCTTTGGCCACTCGATGAAAAAGGCAACATCATCACCCAGGACCCTATGCTCATCTGAGGGCACGAGAAAAGGAATGGAATGGTCTTAAACGTGTGTCGTACAATATCCAAATTGACCTTAGCCATGTTCGACGCTAAAGGGACATGGTACATGTGGTCATTTGCACTTGAAGGGTAGACATTCCCATGGGCTAGTTGCACTACAATTGTGCATCACATCACCACCTATATATGGATTCACGATTAATTACTTAAAGCGATAGCATCCCATATATTCAACATAAGGAGGATTTTTTAATTTATCTCACCGAGATGAGGTCACAAGGAAATGTCAGGTTTGTTGAGCCCTCAGCAGGGCCAACAGATGTGCAGCTATTCTGATGATTACCGAGGCTAGCGACTCCGGTTTGCTGCACTGTTAGGGATTCCCTAAACCTCTACATCTCCCTCTCCAGCTCCTGCAACCTTTGTTGTACCCTCCTACCTATCTTCTTGTTTAGTGCCTCATCTTTGGCCATCCTCCTCCTTTGGTACTCCTCATTCACGGGGAGTTCCTTCTTTCAACCGACACCACTTCCTATGCCTCACTTGCGACTCGGGTGTTCTAGGTTTTCAACGACCATGGTGAGCATATCTCCAGCTCTATGAGTTTTGGAATCTCTTTCTAAAGATTATGAACTCAGTTTCGACTTGCAATAGGGGGACAAGTTATTCAACTCCCAACATAATTACATATGGATTATAGGTAGTTTGGTATTTTACCAAGCATTGTGTTACTTTAGCCTATAAGGGGTTTGGTAAGTTTGCGTTGCTCGTCGCCTGATCTACCTATGCTCAAGCTCTAGCCCAGTCACGGGTGCATCCATCTTGAATCTCTCCAAAAATATGAAATGCTAGTCATGCCATCTCAAATACAACACAATAGATGTATATGAGCAAGTTCACAAATCATGTGCGTTCACAAAGATACAATAACTCCATGTATAATAACCACATTACAATAATTCAAATTCAATAATATATAAGACCTAAAAGTAGTTTTCTTCCTCTTAATCCACTACTTGCTTATTTCCTTTAAAAATTATCCCTTCCTCATGATCTTTGCATATGTACGGTGGTTCCTCGTCTTCTTCATCCTCGTCCAATGTTATGCCATTTGCCGAAGGAGCCATGTTGTCAAATTTTTTGTAATGTCGACTCGTAGAATACTCATTTTTCTATTCCTTACTACATGGCACCTCTTATTTGATGGGTCGATTACATAGAAGACTTTGTTTAACTTGTTTAGTTAATCTGAAGGGTTCTTCTTGGTATCCAAATCACTGGAGGTCCACAGTACACATGTTGGAGACTGACCCAATGACGCCAAAATAGAGGGATCTTGAAACGTACATTGTCGAGCTCTCAAATCTCCTTTATGAACCCATAGTATGGGCTTTTCCTCCTAGCTGTATTGACAACATCGATGGAAACACGGCTATTCTGTTATGTGCAATTGGTATTATGAGCTTTCATATAAAATATGTACCCATTTATGTCATATCCTTGTCATTTTACAGCTGAATAGGTTGGCTCTCTTGCCAACCATGTCATCGTATCCTCGGTTGACAACCTTCCAGCAAATCGGTCCTTAAACCATTGGTTGAGCTGAATATTGTGCCATTTCGTGATCCAAATATTGGATTGCACCGAATTCTGTTGCCGTAGCATTTTCAAATGCTCTTGGATGTAAGAGGACACTATATCATGAGTTACAACACCGTGAAATGGGCTCGATCAAAAACATCCTTTGTCGACTGGAGGTCTCTCCTTCCGATGGTCCCTATACCCTCTAGCCTCACCTCATGGCGTGATTAAGGCACACCTATCAGATGTACATGAGCCATATAGTATACACAGTACTCAAGCCTCTTCGGTTGCATAACCTTCGATAGTGCTCCCTTTCGGCCTAGACCGATTCCATACAAAGGAATTGAGAATCCCCATGTTCCTCTCGAAAGGGAACATACTCAGTAGGGAGATGGGTTTGGTCACCTTTATCTCTCTAACGAGGTGAATTGGGAGATGATATCAAAAAAATGACAGAGGAAAGTACATCTCGAGGTCGGATAGTCTCCAGCAGTTCTTCTTGCAAGGTGGCTAATCCTTTAGAAATGAATTTCTTGATGTTTGCGGAGTAACCCGATGGAACTTTAACACAATGCAAGCACTAGCAGGGTTCAGTCCTTTCAGCCTTAGATAGAGTATAACAAGTAGGAGGAGGAATGTTCGGTCTTTATCATTGTCCTTTAACGGTGCTAACTCAGGTCTAATGCCCAATTCGACCAAGTCAAACCATGCATTCACACCATTCCTTGATTTATAAGGAATGTCAAGTAAGAGACCTATCAAGCTGTCACAAACATTCTTCTCTACATGCATCAGATTGATGTAGTGGTGGAGAACTTTCAAGTCCTCTTAGTAAGGTAAATCCCAAAATATTGATATCTTCTTCTAGATGTCGTTCCTCAAAGTCCCTTTCTGAGCACAACATCTATATCCTTAACCATATCATATACCTCTTTCCCACTCTTAGGCTTTGGAAATAGGATCTTCCTCAATCCTCCATCAATTTGTTTCTTCATGTTGCTGTACGGGTGATTTCTCCGCAAGAACCTATGGTGTCGTATGTATATGGTCTTGCATGAGTTATTTAGCCACACACTCACGTTATCATCAAAGCATTGAGCACATGCTTTGGGCCCTCTTTATACTACAGCCCGACAGGTTACCAAAGGCGAAATAGTCACTTATGGTTAAAAACATCAAGGCGCGTAATATGAAGTTCCCTCGTTTGTCCACATTCAACATCTCTACCCCTTCATTCCATAGTGTTTGTAGATCCTCCATCATTACTGATAGGTACACATTAATATCATTCCCAGGTTGCTTCGATCCTTGAATAAGCATCGGTATCATAATATATTTCTGCTTCATAGACAACCAGGAAGGTAGGTTGTAGATACAGAGAGTCATGGACCAAGTGTTGTGTTGGCTAGTCATGTTACCAAATGGATTCATTCCATCTGTACTCAATCCAAACCTTACATTCTTAGGTTTCGCACCAAACATTGGGTACTTTTTATCGATGTTGGCATCAACTAGGTGTCTTAACTTTCCATCATTCTTACGGCCCTTGGCATGCGAACGCATCATTTTTTCATCCATAGCGTTCGCAAATAAATGCTTCAAACGGGAATTACAGAACATACCACACGCCTCCCATGTCATCGTCTTCATTCTTGCTTTGCTTGTATTGAGATGTCTTGCACATTGAACATACATGCAAGTCTTTCTACTCTTTATTGAAGAGGATATAATCATTTTTACATGCATGTATTCTTTTTACTTCCATTTGTAGGGGACAAAGCACCTTCTTTGCTTCATAGGTGGTTGTGGGCATATGGTTTCCCTACAGAAGCATCTAAGAGAGTTAACAACAATGTGAAACCTCTATTAGACTACTTATTGCTTGCCTTCAATTTAAGAAGTTCAAGAATGGATGACAACTTTGTGTAGTTCAACTTACAGCCATTATACAGAGGTTTCTCTAGGTTCTCCATCAAGGCCAGAAATTTATCATACTCTTTCCCACCGAGGTCCGTCCCTTCTGCATCGTGCAACATCTGATCCAGATCATAGTCGTCATTTGACAACATATCATTAGCATCGGATTTAAAATGGACATCATCAACAAGCATTTTGTTGACTTGATCACCACCTTCCTGTATAATCTATTCTTCACCATGACATGTCCAACGAGTGTAACCATCCATTATACCCCCACAAATCAATTGTCCTTAGATCTGCAGTCTTCCACATCTTCTAGTTCTTGCAGTCAATGCATGGCAATGGATTGAACTCCTCACCCTTTCTCAACATGTCCTCTTTGGCGGCTCTTATAAATCTAGACACACCATTAATGTACTCCACTGACACACGGTTCTGACCGTAATCCAGCTTCACTCCATCTATGCTAGAAAGAATCCAGCTTCACTCCATCTACGCTAGAAAGCATACTTACTCAACCTATTTCCACATAAATCTACCTAGAAAGCATACTTACTCAACCTATTTCCACATAAATCTACCAAACAAACTCTATACAAAACTAGATTTAGGTTTTCAAAAACATCTTCGCAGAATGGTGATTCAGAGCAAAAAGCTACTTTTAGGCCTCCATACTACCAAGAGCTACTTTACACACTAATACTTACTAATAACCATAATTAGACTAACCCTTTAGCTAGATAACAAAAAACTACTAGCAATTATCTCATTTACATAGATTTAAATAATCTTCTCTTCACCATGTACGTTGAAATATAACCTTTAGTCATAACCATAAAAAATTTATTAAGAATAAATTACTAACCTTGGAGAACTAATTAGTCGTATAACTATATTAACCCCTCCTATTCTAGGGTCTAATCGCCTAAAAATCGCCAAATCGCCCATCCGCAATGAGATAAGGATTTGAAAGAGATCTAGATCGGATAGTTTCAATATATAGGACGGCTGGCGTCACAGACAGGTAATTCACTTATACCGTTTGTGACAGTTCATAATACCAACCATCTGAGATGATTTATCATAGAGAGTTCACTTGAAAACCGTCTGTGATGTGGATTCATCAAAGACGATGGATTTTTCTCAACTTATCTAACACGGTTTAAAATTGCTGACCGTCTGCGATGTTGTGCACCATAGACAGTTTCTTCCATTCATCTATGATGAGCCATCCAGAATGGACCAATCTATAGTAGTGATAGCAGCTTCTCTCCCCACCTTTGAAGTCCTCCGAGTCTGGAAGATATCATTCTTACTGCTTAAAAGCAGAAAAGCTTAATTAAGTTGTATACGAAGGATAGTCCATGTATTTTACAGAATTGCTCTTGTTCAGTCAATTGAGATTTTTTTTAAGTCTTAGTCGATGTCTGAGTTTACTCACTGAATTAGTTTCAGAATTTGTTTATTGTTATTTTTTCTGAGGTTAAATTTTTTGCTTTTTAATTTTAATCATATAATTGAGATCCAATGGCCGACCGGTCGACCGAAACCTAGCCGCGCCCTGTATTTAACACTCCGCATCTACGCTCCATCAGACCTACTGGGATTTGAAGGGTGCAGGTACTCATTTATACCATACTTTGAGTTTTATGTAGCGAACATTTCACACAAAAGTTTTAACTATAGAGGAATTTAAGATCGGCAATGTACCTTAACACTTCGATCCAACTATATAGTCGGCATTCCTAACAGATAGCATTTGTTTGGTGTGCTCAAGGATAAGATAAATTAATGGCCCGCTTTTGTTGATGATTCGTGGAGTACTCCAGAGTAGTCTCGGCGTTCTTCGGTCCTGCCACTGTTTTAGCACTTACAACGTGGATATCCCATATGCATAGCTGTGTAAGAATGTCCGCGCAGCCGTATTGATGGCATCATATTGTGAATCAACTACAGAGAAACATAAGTTCAACCACGTGGCATACGTGGTAAGCGATCTCAAATCTTTTTGAGAAACATAAGTTTACAATAACAATTGAAACAAGAAGCAAACATTAATGATTTAATTTGTTAAACCTTTGTATATATAACGGTGCATGCATGGTATAGTTCATTGAGCTTTTTTTTGAAATAATATTTTTTTAAAAAATTTCAAAAATAATACCACATATAAAAAATTATCAAAAATGGCTTAAATCGTCACGGGTCATGGCGATTTGGGACTAATCGCCACGGGTCGTGGCGATTTCTCTCTACCGCCAGCCAAGTGGACGATTCAGTATTGAATCGCCAAGACCCATGGCGATTTCTTCTAATCGCCGGAACGCCTGGCGATTTCTCCTAATCGCCACGAGCCATGGCGATTTCGCGCCGAAAGTGCCCCTGCCCCGCCTGGCCCCCCTCCAGCGCCCCTTTTGTCGCCCGTGACGCCCGTGAAGCTTTAGGTCGCGTCCAGTCCCCTCCAGGTCACGTCCAGTCCCCTCCAGCGCCCTTTTTTTTTGCCTCTGGTCGCCCGTGAACCACTTTTCCCATTTAGGTCTCGTCCAGTGCATCCCTCAACCGCAGCGCTTTCTATTTATTCACCCCTTACCTGTCTCTGCCTCCCACCGAGTAATGAAAAATTGAAAAATCGATAGAGAGGAGAGGGATTAGGGTTTGGGAGCGAGGTGAGAAGAAAGAAGCTCTCGAAAGTGGCAAGAGGGAGAGAAGGGACATTAAAGTTCAGGCGGTGTGAGATAAATAGTTGCGTTATTATTTTGTTTAGTTTCCTAAAAATAGTAACTATGCCGTATTGCAAAATGGTAGGAATGACTTCATCTGGTGCTGACGAGATGCCGAAGCAGAAGATGTGTGCCGACGTGCCCACAGGTGTCGAAGTTCCCCTTTGCTGGTGCCAAGATCCGTGCAGACTGATGAAATCGCAAGAGTTCTCGTACACGTACAGAAGAAGATTCTTTATGTGTGCTAACTACGACGAAGAGCCACCGAAGTTTGGCATGTTCAGATGGCGTGAAAGGGTAAAACTCGCACGTACCCGCATTTGTAACACGATGCAATACTATGGTAACAGTCATTTGCTTGCAGTCTCCACCTACTATATGTGACTACATACAGTGGCTGGACGTTACCAATCGAAAGAGGCCGAGGAAGAACTCATGTGGAAGGTTGGCTGTAGTCGAGTTCGGTTTCTGCAACGCATGCACGAGGAAGAGGAGGAGGAGAAGAGAAAGTATTGGCAGGAGACGCAACGCAAAGAAAAGGAGGAGGCGGAACGTCAAGCTGCAGGGGCACGTGAGGTCGAAAGGGCGAGGAAGCGCGAGATGGCACGTCGCGTGAAGGAAGAAGGGGAGGAAGCTCACGCTCATCGTATGAGGAAGGGAAAATATTCGAAAGGCCCTGAGTAGTTATTTCAATGTTCTATTAGGTTGTTTGGCTGTATGCGAATGTTATCGTACCGTGTTGTCACGCCATGCGTAGTGCTGACGATGTATCGAACTCTAGATTTCGAAGAAATAAACAAAGTGTTCCATGCAATTCAGTAGAACTAATGATACTCGAAATACGAAGTGCTGATAGAATATAATGTAATACAGTACTAAAGTCATGGACGCCTAGCCTCGTCGTCCCCTCTTCCTGATCAGCGACGGTGAGTACCTCTGCCTAGGCTGCCCCGCTCCCGCTCTAGGAGCCCTGCCCACCCAAAGTGTCAGGTCAGCCTCTTCGTGAACCTGTGTATCCTGCATGGGCGCTGGTGGCTGAGTCTGCTACGTCGTGCCGAACTGCCCACGTGGAGTCAACTCGTCCGCCTCGTCGTCGTCGTGAAAGCTGAAGCCCTGAGTGTCGGGGCTGTTGAGGATGTAGTCAAGCGGACTACCTGGCACCTGAAGCGGCACGTGCCCTGCATATAACCGGAATTAGTGAGCACAATAACATAAGGAATAATGGTTTGTACGAGACGAGAATTGTTTTACGTTGTGCACTCATGGAGAGTGGGGACGCACTCTGCTGCCATGCAAAACCACCCGCCTCTGTGGGCCCCGGCGGCTGGGAGGTAGGAGGCTGACGGTGCCTCGTCTGTGAAGGACGCGGTGGTCTCTATGCTCCCTGGCTTGAGCTAGCCTCGGCAACGACGTCATCCCTGCGCGTGCACCTGAATACGTCCATGATCCTCCTAGTAAAATCCGCGACCCTGGACAAGCCTGCGTGGTCCTCGGTGCCGAGTGGGTGACGCTGAAGAACTCTTGTCACCTCCGTGTTTGTCGCTGTCGCCCACTGTCCCTGAAAAGTGAGAATCATAGGTGCGCACGTAAGTAATAAACAAATAGACACGGAGAAGCGAAGCACGAAATTCACTAACCGCCAAATCTAGAGTCTCAGCCGCGAGGATCGGGTACATGTCTGTCGTCTGTGCTGCCGCCTCATCAAGATCCTCGCTTCCACAAATAAGGTGGACGCGTGTACGTGGCAAGTACCATTACAAGTAGGCGTCGAAGTCCGCGTACCGGAACGGCCGCTCCTCGAGCAGGACGTTGTTTAGAGCAGTGTCCCACGCGGTAACAAAAGGGGCCATCCGTGATGCCCACTGTGTCTCCCTAGTACCCCCTCCCTTACGAGTCCACCTGTTTACGTAATAAATTTATATCTCGTAAAAGGAATAGTCATTCGAAATCTATATCTGATTCTGAAACTTGACTTACTTGTGTGCGTTCGGCTCGACGAGTGGTACGTGTGGAGGCAGGTACTGCTGGTACAAGCCAAACTGCCTCATCACACGGTGTGGTGAGTGGTCCTCCACGAAGATGTCAAAGACAATCTTTGAAGTGGTCCTCCAGTAGCTCTCGTCCCGCCGGCACAGTGAAGACATCCCCCAGTGCGGTGCACGTCGCGCCAACGCATCATGGGAGTACGGCTCCCATATGACGCTCTGCGCAGGGAGGTGCTGGAACTGCTCCGTGAAAGAGAGGTCACAGCCTCGTACCTGTGCCCTCGCCCACTGAGGCTGCAAGAAGTACGTCATATGAGAGTCATAGTCAATGAACTTACGAACTGAGGTACAAATATTATAAGCAAATACAAGCTGAGGAAGAGGCAAAGTAACTCACTGTTCTTCTTGTCCACATGGACCCGAAAGTTGGTCCGTCCTGCGGCAACTAGGGCCCTCCTCCACGATAGAACTCCGCGCCGTAAGCTGAGTCGTCGACCCATGGTCGGCCGACCGGGAAGCGCTCGAACGACTACAGCTGGAGAAGAAGCGGACACCCTGTGAGATTGGCATTGGCCAACCTCCTCTTGCATGTGCCGCAGAGCGCTCGGTACAAGCCCGCAAGTACCGCAGACCCCCAGCTCATCGGAGGTAGCTGATCCTCTGACTCAGCATCTGCGATCTGCCGTGCGATCCCGATGTAGCGAGCATCCACGCTGTCTCCGTGGGCACTCATGAACATCACGTACCCAAGCAGCCAGAGCATGTACGCCTCAAGTCCCCGGTTCAGCTGGTACATGTTGAGGTCTCCCTGAAATTTGTGCTCCAAGGTGTCCAGCTGCACGAATATGTCGAACATCATTAAACGACATACGTATCTCAAACTGACGAAGCCACATCAACCTGGGACCGTGCTTCTGGCCGGCCCTTGCCACCTCAACCTAAGGTGGCCCAGGTGGTAGAGCTGGGGCAAACCTCTCCGCCAGTGAGTCACGCCAGTGAGCAGGAGCCTGGAGCGGACCTACTGCCGCTCCCTCCACAGGTAAGCCAAGTAGGCAGGCCGTGTCCTGCAGCGTGACCGTCATCTCCCCTAGGCAAAGTGGAAGGTGTGGGTCTCGGGCCGCCACCTGTCCACAAGTGAGGTCAGCAAAGAGGCATCGAAAGGAAACCTCCTAGAACGACCCACTCCAGCAGCCGGCTGTCCGCCGTCCTCGTCGCCCACCGCCTTGACCATCCGTGCGAGTGGTAGTAAACCGGACCACGCAAGCCTGTTATAGTAGAAAATAAGTCTAGTTAGTACTGAAACACGATGATATAGATAGAACCAACTAATGTACCTCTCGATCCACGACTCGTGAATCCTCCACGCATGATCAGGTGTACGAGTACGAAACACTCCGAGATCACAGTCTCCTGAAGCCAGCAGCCTAGACCGGTGCTCTTGGTCCTCTCGCTCATCTATCAGCTCGAAGCCAGACATATCTATTCATGCGATACAAAAAAAACATTGAAGTAACACGAAGTAAATATAACACGAATACGTCAAGTAGTACATGAAATACATGCAGCACACGAAGTAGATATAACATGAATACATGAAATACACGAAGTACATGAAGTCAACAGTCCACGAAGTACACAAATCACATGGAGTACACAAAGTAAATACGACACGAAGTTCGAACGCACTAGCAAATTACATGATACAAAGAGTGCGACATATAGTACTAATGGCCTGACCCAGAGGCAGCACTAGCCGCCGCCTCCTCCTCCCTTCTTTTCTGGTCTTCTTTCATCTTCGGACATGTCTTCACGCGGTGGCCGAATTTCTTGCAATAGCTGCATTGTTTGGTTGGTCCACCAGCCTCCGCCTCGTCCATTGTGTTATGAATACGGCGAGTCCGGCGTCGTCCCACGGAAGCTCGGAGGAGGCTAAAATCGGGGACATAGAACTGTTCGTCTGGAGGTACCTGCGTGAAATTATCTACCACACGGAAACCATACAGCTCCCCTGTCCAGGTATCACGGACAGTCTCCTTTGTGAAGTAGTACGACACGAACGGCCTCGTGTCCATCTTTGTCTTGGCAGCCGTAGCAAGGACGTGAGAGCAAGGCTTGTGAAGAAGCATAGGCTTGTTGCACGTACACGTAGCAGAGATATTCGGTTCCATATGGAAAGTAACCTCCTGAGTAATCTCCTGTGTGCAAACCTCGAATCCACTCTTCTGCTTCAAACATACCTCGAACTTATGTTGCACATTACCTGTGCGTTTGGCCTTGTGCATTTGCGCCTTCTTGGCCTTCTCCTCAATGTACAACATAGTCTTAGCACAGTAAGGTGTTCCACCGAATTTTTTCATATGCAGTACAGCCTTTGCACGCCTCTCCTGAAAGTACCTCATGGTGCCGTGAAGCGAACCCTCCACGATGGCGAGCAGGGGTAAACCTCGTATCCCCTTGAGAACAAAATTGTAAACCTCAGCAAGATTGCTAGTCATGATCCCATATCTAGCGCCATCTGTGTCATGGAGGAGGGACCACTGCTCAAGTGGTTCCTTACTTATCCAATCCGAGAAGCACTTCACCCTGTTTGAAGCCTTCCTCCTAGTGTTTGGATCGTCAAATCCCAGAAGGTCACAAAGCCTGTGTGTTACCTCCCCAGGGTTACGTTGTCTAACCTCCTTCTTTGTGAACTCGTCCAGTCTGCTCCAGTACTCATCAAACTTCCGATACTGGTTCTGTTTGCATAACGTTTTGAAGAGGTTCATCAACTGCTTGTTCTTGAACTGGCGATAGAAATTGGCCGCTAAGTGGCAGGTGCACCACCTACTCCGTATGTCGTACCAACTGGAATCTTCTGGCAAATCTTCTCCCTCCTGAGTCTTCACCACTCCTTGCTGCAGATGGCGAATTGCTAGCAGCAGCCCGGCATGCTGATCATGAATAACACACACATTTGGTCGATCCTTCACAAGACCTTTCTTCAGACACACAAGGAACCACAACCAGTTGTCGTAGCTCTCGCAGTCAGCGAAGCCCATTGCAAGTGGCACTAACTGATCATTTCCGTCTGTCCCAATTGCGGTAAATAGTGTCCCCTTCAGCTGGCCTGTCATGAATGTCCCATCAATACAAATAACCGGCTGAATATGTCTGAACGCTTCTGCGCACGGGCCAAAGCACCAGAAAGCACCATTCAACATAATTTTTCCAGGCATATGTGCAAATGGCAATAAGAGACGGCTAACAAATGTCCCGTCGTTCCTTTGGCCTAGTGTGTCCAGAAGATATGGCAAATTGTGGTATGAATCGATGAATGTCCCGAACCGCCGCTCCAGTGCGATCTGCTTAGCCCTCCATGCCATGGCATAACTTATGCTATACTGGTATTTGCTCTCTATAGATGTCTGTATGAACTGTGCTGGAATGCAGACATTCTTCACTATCTTGTGATACATCAACCCAGCCACGAGTTCAGCACTGATATTCCGATGGGTGTCAGGAAATCCGCTTATCACACATGTATGCGGCACCACCCGTCGTACGACCCACTGCACTTCGTACTTCCTCAGGGACACATGCACGTAGCCCTCACACCTAGCAGACTTGCACTTCACTGAGTACTAATCCCTGTAACTTTTCTGCACTCCAAATGTCCTCTGTGTCGACATCGCCCAAAGCTTCACCGCCTCTTTCACCTCTTTCTTCGTGTCATAGAATGCGCCTTGGACAATCTCGTTCGGTTTGTATGGATACGTACCATCGCTTGCGCCCTCAACATTCATTATGGTGGACATGTCAAGATTCCACATACTAGAAATCGGATCGTCCCCTCCTTCTTCATCCTCAGCTTTGTCCTCTTCGCTGCTACCGCCTTCGACATTCCTCTGTTCCTCTCTAGCAACGGCATCATCATGCTCCATGATCTGCACTCGTTCCTCGCGTATCTCCCCCTCGTCCACCGAACCGCTGAGGTATTCGTTACCTCCTGTCACGGAAGGTCCAGCAGAAGGTCCACCGACTTCCACTACAGTGCCTTCTTTGCCAACAACTTCCTCCGCCGCTGGGCTGTTCTGTCCTCCGCCTCCGCCTTCTTCATTGCCTCCGCCTCCGCTGTTCTGTCCAACTTCGTTGCCTCCGCCTCCACCTTCTTCAGATGACACCTGCTTAGGTACTGCCTGGACCAACAGATAATGGGAACCGTTGCGTTTCTTACTTGCCCTCAACCAAGCCTGCCAGTCTTTTGTTAGATCTAGCGGGAACAAATCCCACCGGACATGCTTGCAAGACTTGCTAAAATACGCCTGCAAGGTTACACTTGCGACCTCCGGATCAAGAACAAAGGCCCGTGTGAACCATTCTTTAATATTATTGATGTGGTATCTGTGTGGATCTTGCATACGTAGTGTCGTTTGTTGGAAGCTACTAAGATCGACGGATTCAGATTCATCTATACGGACGGTACCAATACCATAGTAGACTACAAATTCTACTATTTCTGACATTCCTGCCATCTAGAACATAATATTTTAGCCTATACAGTCTAAGATTCTGCGTGCGTAAAAATTTAATCTACTCGATTTCTAAGTACAGTACGACTGGGTACAATTTGTTCTGAACTAATCATCTATATAATCTAGCAAATGTTTCTATTTAAAATATCACTCTATTTCTACACATTATGAGATCTAAATACTACGAATAGATCTACCCTAAATTGCATCTTGCTATAAATCTACTCTAAATTTACCACTGATTCTAGATCTACTATTATATCTAAATACTACGAATACATCTACCCTAAGTTATATCTTCTACAAATGTACCCTAAATTTACCTCTGGTTCTCGATCTACTAATATATCTAAGAGATTCAGAAACTTCCTCCAAATTACTGCAGAAAAATTCCACACTTTCTCCTCCTCTATCTCCTCTCTATTTTTTTCTCCTTCTCTACCCGAGCTCTCCTTTCCTCTCCTCCCGCGGCGCCTGGCTCGAACTCCTCCTCCTCCCACGCTGTCGGCCGGCGACTGCGAGCGCTTATATAGGCCCGAGGGTAATCGCCACCACCCGTGGCGATTTCCCCGTAATCGCCACGGGTCGTGGCGATTGTGCCAGGTGGCGTGGCGGTTGGCGGTT
The DNA here is from genome assembly GCA_019208055.1 of Stipa capillata. Classification (NCBI taxonomy): domain Eukaryota; kingdom Viridiplantae; phylum Streptophyta; class Magnoliopsida; order Poales; family Poaceae; genus Stipa; species Stipa capillata. Next base: position 166,781 of record JAGXJF010005541.1, on the reverse strand, counting down.
TCCGCGTGGAATTAACTCCCAATCGCCACGACTGGTGGCGGTTGGAGACTTATTGCCACGGGTTGCGGCGGTAGAATTTAATGTCGTAACGGCCCGTGGCGGTAGCCAGAAATTGCCGCCGCTTGTGGCGGTTAGCTGGAAATCGCCACGAGTCATGGCGATTAGACCCTACCGCCTCGGTATGTGGCGATTGAGGCCATTTTTGAAAAAATTCCATACGTGCTATTATTTCTGAAATTTCTAAAAAAATATTATTTAAAAAAAAGACTCATAGTTCATTCAGGATGCAAGCATGCTGCAGTAGAAAACGAAGTGTTTCAGAACAGTCCAGATCGATTCAAGTACTGGAAAGTTCCGAAAAACCAAATGTTGCAGCCTGCTCTCCGTAATGGGGGAACATGTTCCATGGTCCTACAACTTACAAAACGGCCAACGGTAAATTTCGTAAGAAATACTTTCTTACCGACGCCCCTGCCATCCAATCCTCGTAGGATCTGATTTGCTTACGAATGCAACACGCACCGGAGCCTACTTTGCAGCCATGAAATTAACCGAAGATGATCGCAAGTCGCAGCTAATATCGATCTCGTATCGCTTAATCACCAGGTTTTCAACAATACTAATGCCGGTGCCGACAGTATAGTCTCTCTCACTTTCTTTTTTTTTGTGTGTGTGTCAAAACTGGCCGCTGATTTCTTTTCCAGTTCTGACCTGCAAAATGCACCAAAAGACAGATTCGACCTGCAGCAGCGTATACTGATGCAACTTGTCCATCTTTAGCGTAAAGATATCCGAAAGGAATATCGTCTTGCATCCATTACATGCCGGTGGACGGCGCCGCTCGCTCGGCTATATATATATACATGACCGATTTCGCATAACTAAAACCACAAACGCCAGAGAGCATTCAAGGAATCCCCAAAGTGCAACTGACTCGGTATAAGTAGAAGCATGGAGAACAACCACAAGAACCTGCAGCCACCACCCGGTAATTAATGGCTGATAAACCACAATATATTTATGTGTGCTCTTATGTTGGCTAGCTAGATTGTTCTCTCTCCAGCATCAACTAAAATAATTTGTTATTTTATCCTTGAAGTTTGCTTGTTAACCTTGTTTGATTTCATCAGGCTACCCGAGGGTGGATTTGGTGCCGGGCGGCGACGACTCGCCGTGCCGGGGACGAACAAGACCACGCGGCCAGAAGACTAGTTTTATCGATGCATGGTACGCACAAACTATCTCATTATTTAGTTGCGATTGTATATTAAGTTCATATATTTCAACTATATAACTAGTCCGATAACCTTATAAACTCAAATTTTCTAACATATAGCATGCCAATAATTTCATGTCATATCTGTTTTTCAGTGTTGCCGCGCTGTGCTGCTGCTGGCTGTGCGACCTCTGCTGCGTTTAAAGCATCGGCGAGAGAAGTTTTGATCAGTTAGCAGAGCATCCAGATAATGATGTGTTGTATAATGTTAATTATGACACACTTTATGCTTGATATATAGCTAGTGGAATAATTATATCGTTGAGTTGTATCTGGGTTGTATATGCATATCATGCATGTGTTTGCGTGTATAGTCGATGTATTCTCAATTAGTAGTTCTTTCTTTCTTTTTCTTTTCTTTTTTCGATCCAGATGTGTGACCACAGGTCATTGCTTTTGCTGGTAATGTATAGCGTGCTTTGTGCCTTTTTCTTTTCTTTTCTTTCTTTTTCTTTTGCTTTTTTCGATCCAGATGTATAGCGTGCTTTGTGCTTCATATATCCATTGCTTCCATGCAAACGGTCGTCCGAGACGATTCACGAATGGTCCATAAAAACTGTCTATAATTAATCTCAAATAGATATTACTTTCAAAATAGATATTAGGGACGAGTTTTTAAAAATTATTTGTGATAAGCAAATTATTAGATGGTTTTATAAAAATACCACGTATCATTCAAGGAAACAAATCACAATTGGTTTTTTTAATAAACCATCAGTGAGTCGTAGGTCGCCTTGCGGTCCAACTTAGCAACCCTATATATATTCGCCACCACTCCACCCTACGAACCCTAAGTCTAGTGGCGACGCATCATCTCTCTTTCTCTCTCTCTCTCTATCTCTCTCTCTCTCTCTCTCTCAGCACGGTGGCCGCCACACCCTCCTCTAGATCCCGTTCGACAGCCGGTGCACCCTCCTTTCCCTTCTGCGGCGTGATAGCTAGCAAGGTGGCCCCCACGCCCTCCACCGCACCCTCCTCCCCCTCCCGCGACGCATTGCGAGGTAGAAGAGAGGTACCAAGTTCTTCAAAAGCTATAAATTATCTTTTATGCAGCATGTATCATATGTAGGCTATGCATTGCAATTTTAGCAGCAGTAGTACTCATTAACTCATGAACTTTACTTATATTTTTAGATCTTCATTACATTGCTCTATGATCTACACTGATGTCATTTGAGAGCACTTATTCTTGTGCTATATGTTTCACTTATATTTTAGAGAGCACTCTCATTTTCTCTATTTGTTTCACTTATATCATTTGGTAGCTTTTGCATTTGCTCACATGCTAGAGAGCATAAATTCATGTCATACATTTCACATGTGCATTTATATGACAATCTCTACTTCTTTGCAATATCAATAATTGGAACATCGCAAGGCCCTAGGGATCACTTTGTATTTGCAAGAGACTTCCTATGAGTCCTTTGTACCCTTAGATTATTTTCTAGTGACCAGAATGATAAAGACATCAAATACTTTGTGGTTGACATGATAACAAACGGTGCTCATAATAAAACATTGCTTTGTTATTTCTAAAGCGAGAATTGCTGGGAATCCCTACATGTTCGTTCATTAAGCTTGGTACTTATAACTTGCCTCTAGTACCGCAAAAGTTTCATTGTGATACTTGATTCCTCTCTAATTTACTTGAAACATTCTATTTTCCACTAAGCGTTGGTAGGAAGCAAACTAATAAAGGATTTACTTTCCGTTCTTATTGTGATATTAACAATTGAGTTTCATTCTTTTGCAAAGATTTTCAGGCATTACTTTATTGAAGAAATCAAGTTACAACAATCTGGTATGACTTATTCTAGTCAAAGCCACCATCAAACTTAAGTTCCTTACAGAGGCATTACTCGAGGACGAGAAGAGTTTAAGCTTGGGGGCTTCATATATTTAAAACGTATCATCTTTTCTAAGTTTAATGATGTCATTCCATAGTATTTACATTATGTATTTAATTAATTTTCAACTTAGTTAATATACTGCCAGACTACCGGATTTTCTCTCTATTTTTTGTGTACATAGGAAAAACATCATAAAAACAGAAAATCCAGCGTTCTCTGGAATGGTATGAAGGGATTACTTCATGCGAAAGGAGGCAATTAATGCAACAACCCACAGGAGACGCGATAGGCTGCCGCGGCCTGTGGGGCCACCCCAATGTGCCAGGTGGACAAGGGAAGGCTCGGTCACCGCCGCTGAAAGGATCAAGTCTATCGACTAGAGGGAGGGTGGATAGGCGATTATCAAAATATATAACTCTTTCAAAGATTTCCTCATAAATAATAGAGCTTGGCTTGAGAAACTGTGGGTTTGACACTTAGGAGAGCAGGTAATAGATGTTTCAAAGAGTTATCAGTGCAAAGAGGCTTGGAGGTATATATAGTCAACCCCTCAAAAACTAGCCGTTATACAACAAAGGAAGAACTTGGAACTTCTGACTTTGAACTTCCGATTGGTGATTGATAACAACCGACGGCTATTTTGCTGTCCAGAAACAGATCTCGAATTAACCGAAAAGAACTCGGTGGTTCTGAATTTCATAGTACAACAGATAGATACACATATCAAACATCCCAGCATGGAACTCGGAGCTTCTAGGATATAGGATTGCCTTAACAAGACATCTTTAGAATAGACATCCAGAGGCTCCGACATGTACTTGAAACTTCTGAGATTTCAAACAACTACGAAGGGATTTCATAAGAACTCGGAGGTTCCGGAAAAGATCTCAGACGGTCTGAGATTTCAAAGAGAAGTCCATAACGGAGACTTGGAGCATTTAGGAAACTTTCAGTTGCACTGATATTTGAACACTTAGGACCTTGGCAGCTTCAAAACCGAAATTCGTAGGTTCTAGAAATAAACTCGGATAGTCCCGGATTCCAAAGGAAGGCCTAGAGCAGAGACTCAGAGCATCTGGAAAATGTCCAGTTGCTCCGACATTAGAGCACACAGGACATAGACGTTTCGAGAACTGAAACTCGGAGGTTCTGGGAGAATCTCGGATGTTCTGACTTCCAAAAATCTGGATAGGACTAACAAATCGGGGGATCCTAACTCCACACACAGAACTGGATCTCGGATACTCTGATTGATCTCGGAGATTCTGAATTTTGCTGAAAAGGTGTGTAGAGGGATTTCAAAGGCCTCTTTGAATTTTGAAATTGGTTACTAATTGAGCATTCTCACCAGCTACTTAATCTTAGTATCCCTTAATAGTACGGCTTGTCCTAAACTCAATATGATTCAATGAATCATTAAAGGAGCTAGAAAAATATCCTTAATCTCTAATTTCTTCAAGCCATCTTTTCATTGGAAATTTTTTAAGGCCACCAAAGCTGGCTAAAGCACTCCTTCATGGAACTAATAACCTGTTCACACTTGATGCACACATTAGCTCCTTAATCAATTTGTCATTGATCGCAAAACCTCACTTAATGGACCTAGATGCACTTTTAATCTCCCCCTTTTTGGTGATTGATGACAACCCGATTAAAGTTTTGATTTTGGATAAGAAAGAGTTGTTTTTGACCCTATGATTTTGAGTCATCTCCCCCTAAAGGTGTGCATTATTACAAATTTGTTGAACGCAAATGCACACATTGTAGTTTAAAATGTGAAGAGCCCCCCCTAATCTTACGATCCGTGGGTATGCATAGAGTATAGAATGAAGCATTAAGTGAGACAACTATGCATGACAACGTGAGCAAGGTATTAGGGAAAACATGGCATAAGGAAACATGAGAGGTTAAGGCATAAGCATCCACCATGTTTGGAGCATAGACAAAATAACCAAGATACAAACTCAAGACTTTACAAGACACAAGGAAATCTTACAAGAAGAAGCAAGTCTTGTAACTCTCTAGCTACCCACCACACTCGACAACTCCAAAAGCAAACTTATACATCACTCCTCCTTTGGCATTAAGATGTAAAAGAACAAAACCTAAGCTTGTGGAACCTGCCCAGGCAGTGACGGAGGAGTGGAAGGAGCGACGGTCGGTGTAGCCGTTGACAAAGCAGGTAGAGGCGTGGAAGCTTGGCAGCTGACGAGGTAGTAGTCACAAAGATGGGAACGCTCATCACGAGGTGATCCGGAAGGAATCGGTGAAGATATTAGTGTCGAGATTTTCGGAGCAAACTCTAACCCTTCCTCGGAGAGCTACTAATCATCAATGATTCTCAAACGCATTTGTTGTTGATTTCAAAGAATCCTCTTCTGTTGTTGTATCATGGTCTTCAACCATGTCTTAAGATTGGCGATGGAGCTATTTTTCCGGTGAAGCATGTCATTGACGAAGGCAAGATCCTGTTTGAGCAAAGTCAAGGAATTCAAAGCTTGAGGCTCTTCAGCAAGCATGTCTTCAAACTCGGTATCATCACGAGCCTGTTGGCACTTCCAGACCTGAGCACTCATGTCATTACTCCCTTCACCTTCCTTGGCTACTTGTTCACTCTTCTCCTCTTCTAGGAGGGATAAACTTCCATGGCAACTTGCTTGCGCTTCTCTTGAGGAGCTAACCTAGCTTTCTTCATATCAGACTTGTATGGCAAGTGGGGAACCTCGCACATGAAGATCTTGTCCACTGTTTGAAAGATCAAGGTCTAGATGTAGGGAACAAACGGGAGGGACCTCGTGTAGTCAGCACTTGCCATTCGTAGCACTTGGAACATATAGTCCAAGAAGAGGAAGTCTTCACCTTGCACGATATGCATGAGAGCTCAAAACTGTGGATGAAACAGCTTGTGGATTGTCTTCGGGGTTATGGTTTGATGGAACAGCTTGTTGATTGTCTTGGCGAAGAATTTAAGATTTGTAATCTTGCCAAGCTAGAAAGAGGTATTGGGTTCGTATAGTTGCTGAAGCCGACTGACCAGAAGACAATACTCTGACTCAGACCCTTCTAGTGAGTCCATTGCATCACGAGCATGAACATATGGGTTGACCTTCCAAAAGATTTGTCGTAGCTTGGCAATGGAGAAGGTTTTGTAGTCTATGACAACCCTGGGTACATTGCCTTGTAGAGGAAGATGTCGCACGGGGGCAAGAGCTATGAAGGTAACAGCCTTGGGCTCCTTGGGCTCCACATGAAGCCTAGCCTTTCGAGCTGTGGGAACGGTTTGAGCCGGAGGCTGAGGTGGGAGCTTTCCCTTGCTTTTCTTGGTAGGATTAGCCTTTAGAGGAGCGAATTTCTTGGCCGGCAGAGAGCTAATCTGCCTATTAGCTACCCACTTGATATTGCAATGAAGTGGGGGAGGCGAAGTCTTATTTGGAACTGCTGCTTCCGCATGAGCCTCGTCCCTAGCAGCTTTTCAGCGGATTATTTCTTCACTGCCTCTGCCTTGGCGGCTTCAACTTTGGTGGCCTCGACCTTGCTGCTTTGGCCTTAGCAGCTGCGATCTTTGCTACTTCCACCTTGGCAGCTTCGGCATTTGTATCTTCCACCTTGGGTGCTGTGTGCTTAGCTGCTTCTTCTTCCTCTTTATTTTTTGCAACTTCTGCTAAAACCCAAGCTGCAATGACTTTAGCTTCCTCTATTTCTTTCCTGGCAGATTCTTCTTCAGCTACTGCTTGTTTCTTTGCTTCGGTAGCGTTGACAACTTTAGCTTGAGCTTGAGCAGCCTTGGCTGAGGCAGTACGCTCTCTCCGCAATGTCACGTCTTCCCTTTGGTGAGCCTTTATGGCTTCACGAGATTTAGCTTCATCCTCTGAGACAGATATATCCTATTCAAGCGAAGGAGCTGGGCGAGAGGGTTGACAGGTAACTAACTTGTGAGCCTTGGAGCTTGTAGTTGGTTGTGCCTTCCTCACATGGCGATGTCTATCCTTAGAGGAGTTGCTCATTTGAGGGGAAGGCAGAATAGATGACTTGGAGTTATCATTGCTCTGTCTACTCTTTGAACTCATTGTTAACCTGTGAAAATTTGAGATAAGAGCATGTGATAAGTACAGATGTAAACCCAGATGAGAGTAAAAAGGTTTTGACATTATTTTGAGGTGGAAGACATTAGAAAAACAAGTTTTCAAGGAAACAAAGACCTTTGGACACATTTCTTAGAGAACTCGGAAGTTTCAAGATTTTCTCGAAGGTTTCGAGTTTGCTCTCTATCCATCTAGTGAGCAAATTCGGATAGTACGGGAAATTTTTAGACACTCCGGGTTTTGAGGAAATTATGGTTAGAACTGACTCCGGAGGTTCCAAACTTTTCTAGGAACTTCCGACTTCCTTCTGCTCAGAGAGCAAAGTCAGAGGCTCCAAAAATATTCTAGAGGATCCGAGTTTCATTGAAATATAGGGTTTTTAAGACAAATTGAGCGAGAGATTTGAATCTATTTTGCACGATTTGTTTAACCAATTCGATTAAATCTAACACGAATCAAATGTAAAGGTTCTAGATTACCTTAGAGGTGAAGTTGTGATGTTAGAAGTTGAGATGACGTCACAAATCCGGTGGCTGTGCCCTAACTCGGCAGCTACGACACTTCTACGGTGGCGGCAAGTGTAAAAGAAGCTCAGTGTCGACGAAGGATGACTGGCAGTGGACGATGCAAGACCTAAGTAGCATCAGTGGAGCCCACGATGTTGAAGGAATGGTGAAAGTAGCATCAGCGCTGAGGATGGGATTCAATCTTGGAGGCACAAGCAAAAAACTCTGAGGCTCTAGTTCTTGGAACAAAGGGTTATGGAATTAGGGTTTGCGAGAGGGTCGTTAAGAGATGCGGGTCACTAGAAAACTCAGAGCTTCCGGAAAAATGTTGTAAGTTCTGGGATTTCTTGGAGAACCGGACATTAAACTTGGAATGACTAACTGTTACTACAAAATAGACCTCGGAAGCTCGAGAAAATTTCTCGGAGGTTCCCGGATCGTGTACTGGAATTTTTTGTAAACTGAAATCTAGAGACTTCGGGGATATTGGATACTCTGGAGCAAAGCCAAAGGGTCTAAGATCAATTCCGAAGACTTTGAGAACCCTAAGTGGCATAGAATGGTAGTGTCGGCATCTCTAGAACAATGTCAGAAGTTCTGAATTTTGCTACTGAATTTTAAAAAATGAATCTTGAAAGCTCCAAGGAAAAGTCAGAAGCTCTGAATTTCAAGTCAAAAGTTCACATCTGTAGATTTGAGTGAATTTTCAAGATAAGTTTAGATAGAGCAAGTCTAGGGATTTCCTTGTGGGTTCAATTCACATCCAATTGATGAACAACCGATCAAGCAAAGTTACAATTTGGATGGGAATTGAACAAAATCAACTCTAAATCTAGATAAATGTACACAATGTAGCATTTAAGTAGATAAGAGATAGCAAAAAAACTAAAGAACCAAAGATGGTGATGTTTGGTGGGGTTACCACTATGTATGAGCTGACTATGCACTAGTACCTCTGTGTAAAGAAAACATGGAATCCTATGATGCAAATATTCACATTCTTTGCATATTCATCTGCCTAAGGATATGTTTTGTTCACAATTTATGGATGTCGTTGTTCATTAAGAGAACACAACTCCCCTTCAGTGTGTTCACGCATCTTAAACTCCAAAAATCAAACCAAGCAATCAAGAAGTATGCAATACTTCAAGAAATTTCTGTTTCAAGAATCCAAAATATTCAACTCATTTCTCAACTCACAAAACATATGTTCATCTAAGGGCTTGGTGAAGATATCTGCTAATTATTTTTCCATCCTTATATGGCTCAAAGCTATACCTCCTTTAGTCGTATGATCCCTAAGGAAATGGTGGCGAAGTCTATGTGTTTGGTTCTTGAGTGTTGGATGGCATTGTGGCTATCTTGATTGCACTTTCATTATAACACAAAAGAGGCACTTCTTTCAAATTTACTCCATAATCCATCAAAATTTGCCTCATCCAAAGAAATTGAGTGCAACAACTACTCGCGGATATGTACTTGGCTTCAGAAGTGGATAGGGCAATGGAGTTTTGTTTCCCTGAAGACCAAGATATAAGGGATCTTCCAAGAAATTGGCAAGTGCCGGATATCCAACTAGATCGAAGATAGCACCTTTGGGATACCACAAGCCTAAGTTGGGCGTATGAACTAAATTTCTCAAGATTCTCTTAACAGCCATGAGATGGTACTCCTTAGGAGCCGTTTAAAATCTTGTACACATGCACACATTAAGCATGATATCGAACCTAGATACAGAAAGGTAAGGTAGGAATCCTATCATGGATCGATATACCTTCTGATCCATGAGTTTAGCTTCTAAGTTGAGGTCAAGGTGGCCATTGGTTTACATGGGTGTACAGATTGGCTTTACATTCTCCATGTCAAACTTCTTGAGCATATCCTTAATGTACTTGCCTTGAATTATGAAAGTCCGTACCTGGAGTTGCTTGACTTGAAGTCCAAGGAAATTTTTTAACTCCCTATCATGGACATCTCGAACTTGTTGGCCATCATTTTGCCAAATTATTCACAAAATATATTGTTAGTAGATCCGAAAATAATATCATCCACATAGATTTAAAAAATAAAAAGTTCGTCATCGATGAATTTAGTAACCAATGTGGAATCAATATTCCCAACTTTGATCCCTTTTTGAGTAGAAACTCCTCAAGACATTGATACCATACTCTAGCAGCTTGTTTGAGGCCATATAGTGCCTTATGGAATTTGTAGATATGATTAGGGTGTTTTGGGCTTTCAAAACTGGGGTCTTTTTTTGACATAGACTAATTCATTAATGGTGCCCTTAAGAAAAGCATTTCTAACATCCATTTGAGAAAGCAAGATATCATGATGATTTGCATAAGTGAGCAAGATCCTAATAGCTTCTAATCTAGCGACCGGGGCATAAGTTTCCCCAAAATCCAAACCTTCGGCTTGTGTATACCCTTAGGCCACTATTCTTGCCTTGTTTCTCACAACTTATCCATCTTCATCTTATTTATTGCGGAAGACCCACTTGGTGCCGATCATGTTTTGACATGGTTTTTCCACAAGCATCCACACTTGATTGCGCTCGAAGTTGTTGAGCTCCTCGTGCATTGCATTTATCCAATTCAGATCATCTAGAACATCTTCAACCTTGTTAGGTTCCAATGAAGAGACAAAAGACTAATGCTCACAAAAATTTGCAACACGAGATCGATTTTGAGTTCCTTTATGCATGTGGCCAAGTATTTGGTCGACGGATGATCTTGTTGCAAACTTCTGTTGATTCTTGGAAGATCCGATTGTGCTTGAGGTGGGACTTGGACTTGAGGTTGAGCTTAGTCATCATGATCTTGAGGTGCCTCCGTACTTTTGACATCGTCATGTGTTGTGGTAAGAGTCTCCACTTGAATAGATGATGAACTCTCCTTCATTTCAGTTGGCATGATATCTCCAAGAGACATGTTCTGAACAGCTTTTGCCAATTCTTCTTCACCTATTTCAATGGGGACATTTTCCATTTGAGAGCCGTTCATCTCATCAAATTGTGTGGCACATGTTTGTTCAATTATATGTGATGTATCATTGAAGACTCGATATGTGTGAGCATTTGATGCATAACCAAGGAAAAGTCATTCATCACATTTGGGAGAAAACTTAGAAAATCTTTACTTTTTGATAAGGATATATCATTTGCTCCCAAAGACGAGGAAGGAGATATTGGCCTTGTTCCCAGTGTTGACACACAATATTTCTGATACTTAATTCCTGAGATTATCGTAAAAGGTAAGGTATTGTGGTGTTTTTATAAAATTAGCATCTCTACTACTATATTTTCACAGGTTTGTTGAGTCAACTTGTTTTGCAGGAAATAAAGAATTTCTCCCAAAAACACCAAAAATATAATAAATAAGATAATCATCATCCGAATTACCTTTTCTGGACCCCGATCACCGCCAAACATCATCCGCAGAGCTTCATCAACCCATCTCTGGACGCCGCGAAAAGGGAAGGCACCAATCACCTTTTTGGGTAGGTTGGACAGCCCAATCCCTCAGGCCAGGCCAGGCCAGACCAGAGGGACAGCCGACCCAGTAAATTCACTCGGGGGACTTCCCATGTCTCTCAGGGGACTTCGTGTGTGCCAAGAAGCCCCGCGGAAGAGCTAGTCACACCTCTATCCTTCACGCCATCCGTGGACCAAGCTCCAATGTAGATTGAGGATCGGCTGACCACAGGCCCCAGACTAGGTCGACCTAGGTTGCCGACCCTGCCACAAGAGGTGCCACATGGAGGGGTTCGGCCGGCCTATATAAACCCTCCTCCACTCCATCACCAGGCATCACTATTCTCCTCTCTTTGAGGTGCCACCTCACTTATAGCCTTAGTAGTGTAGTGTAGGTGACAACGGAGTCACAAATGTAGTATAGGAGGAAGAGTCAACTTGCGAGCCAAAGTCCCTAACAAATCATCTTCGATATCTCGAGGGAGAAAGAGAGAGTGAGAGAGACATGAAGGAAAATTCATTCTCCGAGGAGGCCACCCTGTCGGCACTTCTCCAAATGTCTTCAAGGGTCTTCATCCACTCTAAAGAATAAATGTCTATTTCTCCTTTGTGTCGGTAATCCTAATATCCATTCTTTAAATTATGTATTTATTATTCTTGTTTGAGCTATATATCTATAGGCGTTTCCAACGTACGTGATATTAACTAGAGGTGATGATCTTTTTCATAAGTCCCTAGAAGGACTAAGTGCTTGTGTGAGATTTTGATTTGGTGATGGACAGTGACACTAGGAGTAATTCCCTTAGGTGAAACCATGGCATGCTCACAACATTAGTGGAGGAAAATCTCAAGTTTAGATAAATCTCAGGACTAAGTTATATAAGTTGAAATAGAACCTGAGACATAAGGAGACCACTCTACTCAATCCTTCCCTGCTGAAATCTTATCTACCTGCTATAGACTCCGGTTAGCTTGCTACCTATTAGTTGTTACTTGTGTTGGTCCGCGACCCCCCTTATCTAGTGATATTTTACCTATTATATTGTTTTATTACATAGAAATATTCTCCCTTAAGGACAGCAGGTTGGATACATATGTACGATATATTGATAATCTGATATCACTCCTTAAACCTATTTGCTTCACATGGATTGATAACCTTGGAATACTTATGAGGTGAAATGCTACAACCGCTTTTTCGTGCGCTTGCTAATATAAACATTTATAGGTCATAAGGATAACCAACAAGCATTTCTAGCGCTGATGTCGGGGAAGCAACTTTGAGCTAGAAATATCAATTATCTCCATATCTATATATTATCCAATTCCCTTAACCCCCTCACCCTGTCCTTTTCTTTTCTATTCCCTTCTATCTGAACAAGGCAGTGCATGTCTAGTTTTTCCTTTCCTAAAAGCTTTTGACTTGACCCCGAGGCGGTCTGGAGAGAATCCCATTCCAAACACAAGAAAAACCTGGACCAGCTTAAGAAAGTTCTTGCAGCAAAACCACTTGGTAATCTAGCAACTTCTTCATCTTCTTCTCTAGCTTCAAAGAGTCATCGTCCAACCCCACAATTGTCAAGACCCTCTAGCAGTACTCCACACTAAGCAACAACAATGTCCCCTTGTAGCATTGCCAGTTGTTGGTGCCGAGAACTTTGAGCTCAAGCTAGCCCTCACCCATATAGTTAGCAACTCTCCCTTTGAATGTGCTATAGATCTCCAAGAATGTTTCGAGGACGCCAACATGCACCTCAAAACATTCTTGCAGATCTATAGCACATTCAACCTGAAGAATGTTGCTGCCGACACCATTCATCTCAGGCTTTTTCCATTCTCCCTTCTCAAAAAAGCCAAGCAATGGTTTCACTCACTCCTCGCTTCTAAGGTCGAAACCTGGTATCTCCACCTCTGGGAGCTGGCTCTAAGCACTAAATCAAGTACGCGATGGTCAAGCATTTTGAACTAAACTAAAGCACTGCCGGGAGGTACCCCGAATCATCTTTCTCTTTTCTTTATTTTTTCTTTTGGAGACAAAAAAGTAAAATAATTTAACTTAATACAAAAACAAAACATACCAAAAAGCTTTCCTTCCTTTTAGCTTCGAAAACAAGTCAGATTTTAAAATAAACAAGAAAATGAAAGAAAATGAAAAGGGAGATCCCTCTCTTCTTCTCATTTTTGCTTCTAAAATAAAATAACATGAGTAAAAATATATTTTTTAATTACTTTTTTGAACCAAAGTCTTTTTTTACAATAAACCACTAGGGATGTTTCAGAGGTATTAGTTTGTGAGACCATTTTATCGGGTGTTTTTTCAAGACTCGATTTTTGTTGTCTATATATATATATATATATATTTTCCCTTCATTTCCCTAGCTTCGCAAATCATTCTCAAGAGAAGGTTCAATAGCCCTCATCCCCCCTGAAATTTTTTCTAGGCTTTTCCTTTCCTCTTCGAAACCTTGGAGGAAACCCAGAAAAATTCCAAGAGAGGGTCGGTCGACCACCCTAGGCCGGCTGGCCCTAGCATTTCCTTTCTTTCTTTTTCCTTTCTCTTCCTAGTGATTCCTATCCATCATAAGGACACCATCCTACCACTCTCCTCCAAAAAAATTCCTAGTGAATTACTCACCCTAGTCTTCCCTATATGCATCTAGGTTGTTATTTCACCAAACCTAGAAATGAAAATACTTGGCTAAAAATTAGAGGAGTAGAGTTGCAGTATTGGGGCAAGTGGGTGTTGAATCTTGTGCTGCCACCACAGCTGGCCGGACCCCTCCCCATGGTTGACTGACCTCCCCTATAAAAGGAGGGCAGCATCCTCTCATCTTCTCACACTTACCCCACTTCTCCTCTCTAGTTTCTTGCCTTCTTTGCTACACCAAGTGTTTTAAATTTTAGCCTAGTGTTGAGTTAGAGAAATGGAGATGAAAAATAAAGGAACAAGTACTGTAGGGCTAAATAAAAGAGAGTGATCTAGGTAGAGGATATTACAATCTGAATTTGGACGTAAAATTTTACAACTTCAATGCTACTTTCGGGCACTATTGTGTTGCTTTCTGTCAACTACCTTGTAGGTATGGCTGGCCTCTTTAGAAGGATTCTCGGAAGCAAGAGTCCCTCACCAGCAACATCATCATTGTCGAGCCGATGCAGCCATTCTCACACAATGGAGGATCCAGAGGTCGTCATCCTAAAGACGTTGTAGGAAAGAAAAAGGTACTAATGCATTAAAACCTACTCCTTGTTACATACTTGCATGATTGATGAAGATGTGCTAGTATCCATGGGGATTAAAAATGATGTCAAAACATCTTTAAGGTACATAGGTTAGCTAGACTTTTTCCAAATTGATGAACCTAGTTCGGACCACTTGACACATGAATTTCCTTCCACCCAGGTGCTATCAAAAAATGGCGAGCACAATCTCTTTTCTTTCCATTTCTTTGCAGTTGATTACATAGTCCCATACGCCCAACTCAGTGCTATCTTTGGTTTTGATGTTGAGGCAGCCCCCAACTTGGAGGACTACCACGGTTTTAATTCCAATGCATTTTGGGGATGTTTATCTTCTGCCAATAAGAAACATACTCGATGCTCTGATATTCACAATCCAACTTTTGTTTACTTGCACTGCCTAATTGTCTGCATGGCCTAGCTAAGAAAGACCTAGAACAGTTTGTTTAATTGAAATGCAATTTCTTTATGCCATGTTGCATGCCATAAAAATTAATCCACTTTTGGCCATGGTAGAACACTAGTTGACATTTGTAACTAAGGATAGCTCAACTAAGGACTGGTAGATTATGTTCATCTCCTACATCAAACCACATAGCATCACCGACCTAGCCTCACTATTCTCTCCTCTTTGAGGTGCCACCTCACTGATAGCTCTAGTAGAGTAGTGTAGGCAACAGTGGAGTCGCAAATGTAGTATAGGAGAAAGAGTCAACTTGCGAGCCAAAATTTCTAACCAATCCTCTTTGGTATCTCGAGGGAGAAAGAGAGAGTGAGAGAGACATGAAGGAGGGAGAATTCATTCTTCGAGGAGGCCAGCCTGTCGTTACTTCTCCAGATGTCTTCCAGAATGTTTGTCTATTCTAAAGAATAAAATTTCATTTCTCCTTTATGTTAGTAATCCTAATATCCTTTCTTTAAATACTGTATTTGTTATTCTTGTGTGAGCTATTGGTCTTTAGGTGTTTCCAACGTACGCGGTATCGACTAGAGATGATGATCGTAGTCGGTAGTGCGTTCTAACTAAAGCATGGTGCTTATGTTCATAACTCCCTAGATGGACTCAGTGCTTGTGTGAGATTTTGATTTAGTGATGGACAGTGACACTAGGAGTAATTCCCTTAGATGAAACCATGGTGTGCTCACCTCATTAGTGAAGGTAGATCCCAAATTTAGATACACCGATGCTCAAATCCTGAGGAAACGGAGATGATTGCCTGCCTTGAGGACTCCTGCTGATGAATAGTACGGCATCCCACGTATTAGGGGTATCCGTATGCAGAATCCCGTGACTTTAGGAAGGTACGGCGCACCGGGAAGGGTCCCCGAACGATAAGGTAACCCCTCTCGGGAAGAGAAGACTCCCCTTAAACTAGGAAGTCTATCCCGACGTATAAGGAGACCAGAGTCCTACTCGGGTGTTAGTCCACGTCCGGTATGACCCTGGGAACCCCCTATATAAGGATCAGCAATCCCATAGGGGAAGAGGGATCGAAGGAGATCGAATTAGGTCAAGACATCTAGTCGCAGCTCCAGGAGGCGAAGCCCTAGAAGACCCACTGCCTCGAAGGAGTCGAGCCCGGTGGTTTAGAATAGTTAGTCTACGATTAGGCCTAGGGTAGCCACTAACATACATCCCCGGTTGTAAAGAGTATTCTCCATCAATATATAGCAACAGGACGTAGGGTTATTATCCTGAGGGAGGCCCGAACCTGTATAAAAATGGCTGTCCCCTGCTGTCAGATCTCCTGGCACTTGGGCCCTAGAGGTCCCTACCCCCCAGCAATCCTCACTCCACGAATACCGTAAGATCGCCGATTCACCGATCGTCGACAGATGGCGCTGACCGTGGGGACCTCTCCGGACCAAGCCGTCCAGGAAAGATCAGAGTCGGCAGGACGCGCAACTAAGCGCGATCAGATCCCAGCGCCGTTTGCACAGCCCTCAACCAGTTCCGACCAAGGAGGAGGAAGCAAGCTCGGCAGGAAAACCGATCGCACCCTCGCCCCGTACTAGGTACTCGGACCAGGGCTTCTACGACAACTTTGGCCCTATGGATCCATACCCGGTTACGGACCGAGTGGATTTCGGAGAATACGCCCCTGAAGAAGACTCTGATGGCGAAGCAGATCACTTCAGAACCGAGTGCGCCAGGGCCTTCAGCGGGAAACTAGTCTTGAATGACGATTTCCCGGCAGGAACGACCAGCCCCATGGTAGGAGTCTCTCCTGCAAACTCTGGTCGTGAAAACGACCAAGACCCTACCCACGTCGTGTCCGATGAGGACAACGTGATGGAATACGAGTACACATCGTCCAGCCAAGGACCTCGGATGGTACTCGCGATCAACGATGGTCGAGAAGACCTCGAAGATCACAATCTGCCCGGGGGCTCACACGTGGATGCCTCCCACATGAACGGGGGCTTACCCGCCGTTGAGGAGAGAACTCCTCTCCGGAACGAAGCCTTGCCTGCCGCTGGGGAGAGATCTCCCCCGGGAACAAGGGAGTACGTGTCCCGAACTGCTCGAAGACTTGCAGAAGTGCGCAATCTGCTGTCACAGCCTCCCGTGGCGGACTTATCGACGCCCGCGGGTGTGCAATGGCTGCAATGGCTGGGGGCTGACCTCCAAGAGGCGCAGAACCAGGCCGAATCTTCTCGAGCCCAATCGGTGGCCCGTAGCTCTACTCGGGTGGACACCCCTCCTCCGCCAGAAGAGCGCGGTCGGGAGGGTCGACACCCCAGGAACAGGCCTCCTCAGGAGGAGCTACCTGTCGACCTCCGAGAACAGCTCGAAAGGCGCCGCCGCCAAAGGTGCCAGCAAGAGCAGCAGCCTTCTCGGAGAGACCACGCACAAAACGCCAATGCTCGAGGCCAATCTTCGACCTCGAATAGCGGCGAGACTGCGCCTTATCGGGGCTCCTTCAGCGGATGCCAGGCGCTATCCCAGGAGCTCCACCAGTACGTTGGCCTTCTCGTTTCAAGCCCGGCTCGTTGAAATCGTACGATGGAACCACGAACCCCGTGGAATTCCTTCAGATCTATACCACCGCGATCGAAGCGGCCGGTGGGGACGAAAAGGTTATGGCCAACTATCTTCCTACCGCTCTCAGAGGAGCCGCCAAGACGTGGTTGACGAATCTACCCCCAGGAACGATCCGTTCGTGGGGACAGCTATGCGACATGCTGCTCGGGAACTTCCAATGTACCTTCCCAAGGCCTGGTCGGGTCGACGATCTATTCCTTGTCGTCCAACGACCAGACGAGACTTTCTGAAAATTCACCAAAAGGTTTAGTGCTGTCCGCAACACTATCCCAGAGATAACCGACTCGGACGTCATCCGCACCTTCACTCGAGGCAGCAGAAACGAGATGTGCACACATGATCTGATCATGCGGCCGCTGAAAACCCACCAGGCAGCTCATGGACCTTGCCGAGAAGGCCGCTTGTGCGGAGGAAACCCTGCGCTACATCAAGCAACAGCGGGGTGAGTCGACCAATTCTCCCCTCCAGTCAAGGAGCGACTCGCGCAAGTCTAAACGCAAGAAGAAGCCCTCCGGAGGGAACAAGAGAAAAGGATCAGATCCGACGAGGTGATGGCCGAGGTTTCCGAGAAGCGCAACTGGCGGCCACGCTCCAAGGATAAACCTACCACGTCCTCCGACAAGTCGTCCAAGCCCTGGTGCGACTTCCACCACACCGACTCGCATGATCTGCGACAGTGCCGCATCTTCAAGAAATATCTTCGGGAAGAAAGAGAGAGGTTCCGCGAGGAGAACCCTCAGGTCGCAAATAACAGTCAGGAAACGACTTCCGACGACGATGATTCCACTCCTAAGCCTTTCCAGGGGCATGTTAGAGCTATCGAGCACATATTCAGGGGCTCGACCTCTTATGAATCCAAGAGGCAGTATAAGGCGATCGCTCGGGAAGTCCTCGCGAGTGTCCCGCGGGTCCCTCGAGCGATCAAGTGGTCTGAGGTCACGATATCTTTCGACCAGACCGATTGCCCCGAAAATTGCGCTCGACCGGGACGATACCCTATTGTGGTCGAGCCGACGATCAACAACTGCCGGGTGGGCCGCGTGCTAATAGATGGAGGGAGCTCCCTCAATATCCTATTCGCCAACGCCCTCGACGCAATGCAAGTGCCGCGATCATCTGTTCAGACGGTGACGCACGCTTTTCACGGCATCGTCCCGGGCTCATCAGCCACGCCGATCGGGCAAGTCACGCTCCCGGTTACCTTCGGTACACCGGAGAACTTCCGAACAGAGAAAATCCTGTTCGACGTAGTCGATTTCGAGACAGCCTACAATGCTATCTTGGGACGCCCTACTCTGGCCAAATTCATGGCAGCTACGCACTATGCCTACCAGTGCATAAAGATGCCTGGCCCGAAAGGGGTCCTCACGATAAGGAGCTCCCCAGGGAAGCACTCCTCTGCGACAAGCGCAGCCTCGACCTCGCAGAGCAGCACCTACCCTCTAGCCAGGACGCCAGCGCGGTGGCTCCTGCCGCCACGTTGTCAAGACCACCTCCACAGCTACGAGCGACAGCTTCGGAAAGTACCCCCTCCAAGTCGGAGAAAGAGTTCCATGACTAAGTTGGAACAGGAAGAAACAGGGCCTTCCCCCAGACAGGACAAAGGTTCCTCGGGAGAAGCCGCCCGATCCAGGTCGCTCGTGCCAAGAGTAGAAAGGTCGCGTCCATTAGAGAGTCCAGTACAACCGGCATCGGTAAGATCGTACAGCCGTCGCCTCCTCATCGGCAGATTCCAAAGTTGCACCAGCTCCAGCCTCAACGATCGTCAAGCTACGAACAAGTCGATGATAAGACGCTCCGGGTGCCGCCGCCCAGCACGCGCACTCAACAAAAGTTTCGTCAGCGGGTCACGACAAGAGGAGGGGAGTCTCTGGGGCAACCGACGACAAGCTAACTGAGGAGGGGACGGCCTAGTTTTGTTCTCAGTTTTCTTAGAGTTATTTTTCTTACAGTAGCCTGTAAAAGACACAGTTTTTTTTAAATAATATCAAGTCTCTAGTTCAATGTTTTTCAGTATTAATTCAGACTGCCTATCCGAGATATCTCTCGAACAGTCAGTCGGGGGCTGGATAAGAATACGGTAAAGTCGAGATACGAGTACGAGTACCGATTTCTTCGACCCGCACAAAGGAAAAAGGGTTCTGCGCTGCAACTGCCAGGGACGCAAGGAAAACCCCTTAATGCGTTTGCAGGTGACAGGGGAGCCACTGAGCCCCCCACCTGACCAGACCTAAGGCCTGGTTGACTAAGCTCCCCAGTTCCGTAGCAAGGTCCCCCGATCCCGAGTAAAGGAAGGGAAAGAAGTACGAATACGACTAGATCAACGGAGCCCGCACACTTATTCACGTCTTCGACTACTCGGAACAGAAGTGATCTCGGGTAGAGTGGAACTTTGTTGATCGGGCAAGTGTGGAATTTACTAGCCAAGTACCAAAGTCTTCCCTTAGCAGAGGAATACGGAAGTGCTGCCACGGCCACGACATGCTGTACGAAAGACCCCTTATCGCGTTTACTGATGACAAGGAGCCACTGAGCCCTCCATCCGACTAAACCTAAGGACTGGTCGATCACAGCAAGAGCGACCTACGACACTATTCGTACACCTGCACCAAAGGAAGGCAAAGGGTACCGGTTCCGACTAAAGTCTACACTTGCACCCGACAAGGTTTCACACAAGCAGATTAAAACAAGGTTTTAAAAAACCTAAAATCACACAAGTTATCGCACAGTTACTAATCACTGTCTTTATAAAAAAAAGTATGTCATTACAGAGCCCTACTCTAGGCCAGGTGCCTGAACTCGGTCAGCGAAGGCGTCCGCCGCTGGCTGCACGGCGCCGAGAAGCCCCTCTTCCTCGTCCTCGGGCAAATCGGTAGCAAGCGCCTCCAGAGACAAGCCTGAGTTCCCGCGCTTCAGGAGAGCCAAAGCAAAGGCCAGGGCGTCACGTACACCTTGCCGGAGCTCGTCTTCGAGAAGCTTCTCGACGGTAGGCTTCAGCTTGGAGACGGATGCCGTCAGCTCTGCCAGGCGGCTGACCGGAGCAAGGCCCGGAGGGACAACGACGTCGACTTCACCCAGCGCCTTCTCGAGCGTGCGCAGGGCCCGCTCGAGATCTTCCTCCAGCTTCCTCGCGTAGGATCGACTCTGTTGCAGGGAAGGCTCCAGGTCCGAGAGGCGCGCCTTCGAGGACGAAAGATCAGCCTTCGAGGCCGAAAGATCAACCTCGATCGCCTCCCGCCGCTTCTCAGAGTCCTCAAGGCGCTTCCGCAGCTCCTCGCTCTCCGACCGCCATCTCTCGGACTCGTCAAGATGCTTCTTTAGCTCTTCACGCGCCAAGTCCAGTTCCTCTTGGGCCTTCTCGAGCGGGGTGACCTGGGAGATAGCAAGCTGGAAGAGAATAGGTTAGTACAAGTAAAAGTAAAGTTACCTTATCACTAATTTCCCTTACGTTACCTACAGCAAGGAGGAGAGGCGAAGACCTTCCGGCACCAAAGTACCCGGGGGTACGACCTGCTCGACCAGGGCCGACTCCAACTCCAGCGCCGGGGGCTGTGGCTTCTCGGTGGAGGCCGACGGCGACTCAGGCGCGGGGGTCCGCTGCTCGACGGGGGCCGGCGCCGGTGTCGGCGCCGGAGGCTGCTGCTCTGTGGCCACCGGAGTCGGATTCCCGGCGGGGCGGATCGACAACCTACTCGCCGAATGAAATCAAATCAAGTCTCCAGCAAGGCAAAGTCAGAAGAGAAAGGCGGCAAAGGAAAACTAACCTCGTGCGCTTCCCCGTCGGAAGAGGCTTCCTTGCCAAAGCACTCGAACCTCGCTTGCCGGAAGCCAGCGGCGCCTTCCCCTTGTCCGCCACGGTCTCCTCCCCAAGAGTAGTCGTGGGAGGGGGAGTTGGTTCCTTGGCGAAGGGGCTGCTTGCTTCGGGCTGCCCAACACATCCTTCCTTATGGCCTCCACTCAGGAAAGAATATGGAAAAGAATAGTCGGGCAAGAGCACAAACCTGCGACTGAGGATCCCGGGCGGGAGAACCCGTCGAGAAGATCTCCACCCCCGCCTCGGCCGCGGAAGGACCTTCCTCCCTCTTCTTAGGGGGTGGCGGGGCAGTGTCATACATCTCGATTTCATCGTCCTCGATGGGAGCGCCAGCTCTTTCGGCCTCCGAGTCGAGGCCCCCGCGGCCTACGCGCTGCGGGAGAAGAAGTCCGATGGCTTTCAGTAAGGCTACTCGGACAAGCCCAAGTTAGACAAGGAGATAAGATGGATAACTCACCGAGAACACTTCCTGTCGGCCATCCGGACTCTGTTTCAAAAGGGGCAGGGGCACGTCCGTACGCCCTCCTTGGGGGGGCTGCTCGGAATAGGATGTTCAACCTACTCTGAAGCTCCTCCGAGGACAACTCTGCATGGCGCGACAAGGCAGAAGTATGTGAGAAGTCTTGATAATTAAATGGGCGCGGAGGAGGTCGCAGTACTTACCCGTGTCGAAGTCCCTTGTCGGGTCTTGGTTCTGCGGGATCACCCAGGCCGCCGCGACCCTCGATCGAAGAGGGCTTATCCGGCGTCGAAGGAAATCCTCCGCGACATCCCACGCCGTCAGACCTTTGGCAGCGAGAGTGGCGATGTCGTGGACGAGCGCCGTGAGGCGCCCAGTCTCCTTCTGGGCCTCTCCCCAGCTCTTGTTCTGAAGGGGGGCGAGTCCGCGGTAGGAGATCTCAGAATTCGCTGGGGGCTGGCAGTAGAACCATCGAGCATGCCAGCCCGACCACGAAGATTTCCAGGACGAGCCGATGTAGGCGTCCTTTCTCCCTTCTCGGAGACGGAATCCGGCGCCGCCGACGACCCTGCACCGCTGTCCTTCACCTGGCGGAGGTTGTAGAAGTACCTCCAGAGCTCCAGGCTCGGCCTAATGCCGAGGTAGGCTTCGCATAGGTGCGCGAAGACCGCCAGCATTAGGACCGAGTTCGGGTGAGATGAATCAACTCGATCTGGTAATACTGGAGCACGAGGAGGAAGAATGACGAAGGTGGGAATTGAAATCCACACCTGAAAAAGTCCGCGAAGACGACGGTCCACTCCGTGTCGGGGGTGGGGACCGTCTCCTTCACGGCCTCCCGGAAAGGCACGAATACCTCCGGGAGGATCACCTCCTCTGCCGCAAGCTTCTCTAGGGCGGCGGAATCCATCACCGATGCCTCGAACTCAGCAATGGCGGTGGTCGGGCCCTCTGAAGCTTTCCCCGCTTCCTTTGCGGGCTCAGGAGACTTCCTCGCGTGCGCTTTCTTGCCCATTTCCGCTGATCGATCGAGAGATTGAGGGGGCGAGGATTGGCGAGGGCCCAAGGAAGAAGACGAAGGAAGCGAGAAGGCTGGGAGGCAAAGAGACAATGCGTGCAAAAACCCCAATTCTTGGGCTCCTAAAGATTTAAAACGTTCGCCGGGACCGAGCGCGGGTTTTCGGCACGATCAGTTCCATCGCATTTAATGCGGACAGTTGCTTTTTCCGCATACAAGGCATATCGCAGGAAAAAAGAGGGTCTGACAACCCACGACCCGAACGAGCGCGCGACACAATAGCGCAGAGAGAGAAAAGATTCTTCATCACCACGCGAATTTTCCGCCACGATGATTCGGTTTCCTAAAAATATGCCAAGCGGACGCGTGTCCGTGATCAATGGACCAGATCGGATCAGAAAGCATTCTGGGTTTCCGATAAGGCTTTCACAATTACTCGGTAGGGGTTGAACCTACTCGAAGAAGTCGCCAACGAGAGCTACTCGGGTCGCCTACTCGGAGTTGTTCCCGACAAGGGCAGATTTCTAACAGAACCATCATGACCTCACTTCGCGTACTGATGGGGGGCTTGATGATGAATAGTACGGCATCCCACGTATTAGGGGTATCCGTATGCAGAATCCCATGACTTTAGGAAGGTACGGCGCACCCGGGAAGGGTCCCCGAACGATAAGGTAACCCCTCTCGAGAAGAGAAGACTCCCCTTAAACTAGGAAGTCTATCCCGACGTATAAGGAGACCAGAGTCCTACTCAGGTGTTAGTCCACGTCCGGTACGACCCTGGGAACCCCCTATATAAGGATCAACAATCCCATAGGGGAAGAGGGATCGAAGGAGATCGAATTAGGTCAAGACATCTAGTCGCAGCTCCAGGAGGCGAAGCCCTAGAAGACCCACTGCCTCGAAGGAGTCGAGCCCAGTGGTTTAGAATAGTTAGTCTACGATTAGGCCTAGGGTAGCCACTAACATACATCCCCCGTTGTAAAGAGTATTCTCCATCAATATATAGCAACAGGACGTAGGGTTATTATCCTGAGGGAGTCCCGAACCTGTATAAAAAACGGCTGTCCCCTGCTGTCAGATCTCCTGGCACTTGGGCCCTAGAGGTCCCTACCCCCCAGCAATCCTCACTCCACGAATACCGTAAGATCGCCGATTCACCGATCGTCGACAACTCCGTTTTATGTCTGAGAATTTCCCCTACCTGCAGTTGTTGAATCTGATTGTTCTGCGGTGGTAATGGGGCTAAACTCAACAGTAGAGAACAGGCCTCCCCTACGGTCGGTGAAGAAGGAAATTAATGGCATCAGAGCCCTATTACCTGATTTTGTTTTCGTGAAGGTAGGGCGTCAAAACGGTGACATTGCTCACGATCTTGCCCAATTTAGTAGGAAAGAGTTGAGTTGTGGTATGCGTTACAGCATCTACAATAGTGTGACATCAGCTGACTCTTCATCATGCTACGTAAAATAATTATTGATGTGGAGGAGAGAGGAGGAGACAGAACCAAACCGACTCTTGGTGAAGAGTCAGACTCTTAAATAGAATAGAGCCTCTAGAGTAAATCAAATTGTCTTTGTACGCTGTTGCATTTAATGTTGAATCTTCGTCTAGAGTCAATTAAAAAGACAACACCATTATATGAGTTATTTGATAGTCGAATGTAAATGACGTAGAGAGGTGAAGGAGTCAATAACTAACTCTACCATTGTAAATGCCCTTGTGGTTCTGTTCTACCATACAGGGCGGAAAGAATCTTTTCTGACTGTAGTGAACTTCCAATTTAATTAATATTCTTACCGTTTCAAAAAAGAAATGATCGGACATTTGGGCGACACACCGGAAATGTGTAGGTTGATGCGATTTCCCTCCTCTCCGTGCAACGTGGAGAGTCTCAACAGGTGATAGATGCCTCCTGAAAGGAACAAAAGATATAGCTTTGTAGAACACAAGCGTCTGGTTCTCCTTGCACAATTGATTCCAAATGGAATGGATGGATGAACTGGAATGAGTGTGTTTTCTCTTACCGCAGGTTCTCTGTCTGCAAAAACATGGGCGTGTTTTTTCTTACTGGAGATTTGCTATTTACAAATGTAAAAAATTAATATGTCAGTCTAAAGAGGAGAGATGAATAGATAACTAACATTTCTTATCAATTTAAATTTTTTCCTGCGATTATGAGAAATTAAAGGTTATGCAATGCATGGGGTAAATGACATTGCTATATACTAGTCACACACAAGCACAATGATATAACAACAAAAGTAATACTTGCAAGAAGTAAATGGTGGAAATAAATAATCAAGGAGACATGAGTGATTTGTTGTCGGAGTTTAGATTCTTGACGAAATCATATGTCTCCGTTTGGGGAGTTCGATCACTTTGAGAGCCGGCTTTCGTTTAAGTCTTTATGCCTCGAGGACTCACTTTGCGTCTCCTCGCCTTCTTCTTCGTGATCCTTCCCTTTCGGAGCTGGATCCCAACCTTCACAAATTTCTTCAGACTTACCACAACTTGCTTAGGAGCTCTCAAGCACACATAGCCGTCTAGGAAACACCAATCTCCAAGAATAACAAGCACGATGAAGAACTTGGAGATCAACTCGATGTTCTAGTGCTCAACAATTCTCTTCACTCACTCTTTTGAGATCTTCCTCATAAGAATCAAAGGGTTTGAGGCTTGAGGAAGGTGGAGAAGATTTCTTGACAGTAGTAAATGATTGGGCAAAGAGTTGGTAGTGTTTGGGAGAGTGGGGTATAAATAGCCCACTCAAAAAAACTAGTCGTTGCCCTAAAAAATACATGGTCGGAGTATCCAGACATCCACCCGAGTGTCCGGGATCTACTCCAACGGCTCTACTACACGGCCAGAGATTCAAACCCTAGCTTCTGGGTAGAAACACCCGAAATATCGGGAAAAAGGCCCTAAGGAGCTTAGTAGAAAACCCCTCAAGACAGCCGGAGGTGGGTCAGACACTCCAGAACTCCAGAGTATTTGGGGAAATATCCGGACACTTCGGTCCTAGACAGAGAGCCTTTCTCAACAAAGGTTACACACTCGGAGACACAGTCAGACTATCTGGATGTCCGAAGTATCCAGAATCACCCCAAACACTCCGAGTCCGAGACAGAGAGTTTCTCCATAGAAGAGGTGAGAGCCAGGACGCTTCACCCATATGCATCAGGGTTACCAGAGTTTTCGAGAACTCGTCTGAACACTCTGGACCCAAAATAGGAAGATTCTTAGGTGATTGTCTTCACACTAAAGACTCACTCGAATGCTCTGAACTTACCGGAGTATCCGAGATTTTATCCGAACCCTTCGAGACCAAGACAGAGTTTCAAAGAGGGGAGGTTGTATGCCCGGAGACTCTCCTAGAGTGTCTGGGACAACACTTGGCAAGATTTTGCACTACACTAGGAGTTATCTGGTAAAAGTCTGGACACTCTTGATGTCAGACAAAGCATGTGAGGCAAATGAAAACTTCAGGAATTCGTTGAGCCTTAAGATTTGGTTGAGAATTTTGAACATTAAGTCACCACTCCAACCCTTTAGGCACACCCTTTTTGTAGTATGGCTTTTCCTATACTCAGTGTAATATATCAAATCATTAAACCATAGGAAAATGAGTCTAAAGCATCTTGAGCTCCACTGTTCTTCTTTTCATCTTTTTAGGGGTCACCATTGTTGGTTGAAAATTGTATGTGGGACTAGAACCTGCTTAGACATTCAAGATTCACATTAGTTTCTTAATTGTTTATCATTAACCACTAAAATGCACTTAGAGGCCTAGATGCACTTTTGAGAAGTATCAATGCATAATCATTGATTCATTTCTGATGGCTTTGGAAGTTAGGAGCAACAAGCGCAAGTGGCCCTAAGTAGCTAGCTCCTCATTATTAAAAAAAAGGCTAGCTCCTATACGCTATTTTTTAGATAAAAGGGGCGAGTGCCCTAGCTTCCATATCGACTCATGCACGTAGCCCTAGATTATTTATTATAATGGAGTGTTTACAAACCGTTCAAATTCCACAAAGGAGAAGGAATAACTAATTCACACGCAACATATAACTCAAACATCACACGGTTTATTATTACACCTCAGCTCAGGACTAGGTTATATAAGTTGGGATAGAACCTGAGACATAAGGAGACCACTCTACTCAATCCTTCCCTGCTGGAATCTTACCTACCTGCTATAGACTCCGGTTAGTTAGCTACCTATTAGTCGTTACTTGTGTTGGTCAGAAACCCCCCCTTTCTAGTGATATCTCCCCTATTCTATTATCTTATAACCTAAAAACGTCCCCCCCTTAAGGATAGAAGGTTGGATACATATATATGATATATTGATAATCTGATATCTCTACTCAGACCTATTTGCTTCCCATGGATTGATAACCTTGGAATTCTTCAGAGGTGAAATGCAACAACCACTTTTCCGTGCACTTGCAGATATAATATCATAGGACATAAGAATAGCCAACACCTGGTTAATAGCTTATATGTCATCTTCTTCAATAGTTGGTGATAGTACAAGCAATTGATGGTGTGGCATGCGGTGTTGATGGCTTCCACCCAAAAACAGTCAAAGCTCTTGTACTCGTTGAGCATCGTCCTCGCCATCTCGATGAGTGTGCGGTTCTTCCTCTCTACAACCCTATATTGTTGAGGTGTATAGCAAGAGAAGAACTCATGCTTGATGCCTTCAACATCAGGAAACTCCTTGATATTGGTTTTCTGTAATTTGGTTCCGTTGTCGCTTCTCACGTTCTTGATCTTCAACTTGTACTTGTTTTGGGCTCTTTTGGCGAACTTCTTGAAGATCTTGTGTTTCTCCCCCTTGTCATGCAAGAAAAAATCCGCAAGGGACAACAAATTGTAATTCAAGGATTTAAAAGTAGATTGCAAATGGAGAGGTCATTTTCAGATCGTGATTTTACCTAACTCAATTACCTTTCCTTTTGCGTTATCACTGGATGTGATGTTTTCATGTGGTGATCCATGGCTATCAAATGATGTGAACATATCTTTTCCTCTGGTCATGTGATTTGTGCACCCGCTATCCAGCACTCAACATTTTCCGCTAGAAGTGTAGTCCTACAAAACAAATTAGGTTTGTTTAGGTACCCATACCTTTCTTGGGTCCTTAAGTGTTAAACACAAGGGACTTGGGCACCCAAATAACACTTCCCCTAACATGATCACCATTCCTTGGACCTACATATTTGGTGAAGGTTTTACTATCCTTGCCCTTTATAACTACATATGATACATCAAAAGTACCAACAAGGTTAGAGTGGCCTCTTTTAGCTGCATGACCCTCAAACTTTGAAGCTCGGATGTGCTTCTTCTTTGCTTGCACAAATTTGGTCTTGGGGTATTTTCAAAGGGTCCATGTCATCCTGTTGTTGTTGAATCTTGGGGTAAAGCCAAGATGTTCATGTTTGAAATTCTCCTTTTGGTGATTCAAGATCTTGTTGAGGGCCTTACTACCGTTATAGAAGAGAATCATAGCTAGACAAGTCCAACTCATCAAGATCTTCATTAAGTCATCATCACTATCCATATTTGGTAGGTTTAGTGGATGTGACTACCTTTGATCCCTTCGCCATGAGACAATGAGGTGTCTTGGCATTCCTTGAGTGATCAAAGGGAGACTTGGCGGGTCTTGTGTTAGCCATGGTGAGACTGGCAACTCCATCTTCATCGAGTCTTGGGCCCTGTAATTTTTTTCTTGATGTGCTTGCCCTTCCCATGGTGCTCCTTTTTCTTATGGTCATTTTCCTTTCCATCCTGCTTGTCCTTCTTCTTCGGACAATTTGTGATGAAGCGACCCGTCTTGCCACACTCGAAGCTTGCCCTCTTAGTGAGCCCTATCTTGGTGAAGTTCTGGCTCTTCTCCTTACCGAACAATTTGTTGGCACAACCCTTTTTGAATATCTTGGAGAATCTTCTTACGAAAAAGGTGATATCCTCATCATCAAGTTCTTCTTCCTCCTTATTGTCGCTTGAGTCATCCTCAATGATCCTCCCAAGCACCTCGGTGGGTGTCAAGTACTCGTATTTGGATGTTTCTTCTTTCGCAAAGGAGCATCACTAAGTCTTCGTACTTGGATGTGAGCACTCGGAGCATCTTCTAGATGATGAAGTAATCATTGACCTCCATGCTCCTAAGACCCTTGAGCTCATTCGCAATGTGATTGAGACATGTGAACATTTTATTTACACCCTCATTCTCTCCCAGTGAAGCGATCAAGCTTGCTTGGACTCCTTGATGAATGAAGTCCCCTCATGTATCTCCATGAGAGTATCACATATGACCTTGACATTCTCGAGGGTTCTTACCTAGTTGAATTCATCGATACTCAATGTGTTGAAAAATAGCATTGATTGCTTCTACGTTGAGATGAACGTTCTTGTAGTCATTTTAGTTGGCTCATGCTCATTGAGAACTACAAAACCATAAACAAAAATGTGGCATATCCTTGAACTAATGGCCACTAGATGCATCTTCATTTTATTTTCCAACTAGCATAGTTAGTACTATCAAAATATGGATCATTCCTCACATGCATCCCCTCACTAGAAGACATCCTATATAGAAGAGAATGAGGCTTTGATACCAATTGAAAGGATAAAGGCTATCCTCTAGATGGGTTGAATAGGTGATTATCAAAATTTATAATCAAGTAAAATCTTATGCATACTAGCAAGTATGAAGGGATGGAAACTACCACAAACACAAGAGAGCAAGGATTGCCAAAATTCGAGCCTTTGAAAGCCAGAACCAAAACATTCTCTTTTCTCTAGAGGCTTGCCGATGCAAAGCCTCCCTTCACTTGTGGCAGCTCTAGAGGCCCTATTTGGTTGGGCTTTTCAGCAGCTATTCACTGGAAAAAGTTGCAGCCCAACCAAGCAGCCAGCTTTTCAGCAGCTTTTGCCAATGGTAGCTGTGGGCTTTGTAGTGAAAAGCTGCCTTCTGCCAACTTTTTGCAATGTGCTAAAACTTCAATGCTCATTTTCCAAAATACTGTAGATGGTTTGGATCAACCAAAAGCCGTATGTTCACTTTCCCACAGCCACAACAACTTTTCTAGACAGCCAGCCAACAACAACTTTGTTAATAGCCCAAAGGGCCTATTTGGTTGGCTATGGCTGTTAACAAAGCTGCTATTGACTGGCTATCTGGAAAAAGCTACTGTGGCTATCGGAAAGTGAACTTATGGCTTTAGGTTGATCCAAACCATCTACAATATTTTGTAAAATAAGCTCTGAAGCTTCAGCATATTGCAAAAAGCTTGGGGAAGGCAGCTTTTCTGGGTAACTAAATTTGCACTGCAAAGCCCCACAGCCACTATTGGCAAAAGCTGCTCAAAAGTTGGCCATTTGGTTGGACTATAGCTTTTTTCGATGAAAAGCTGCTAAAAAGCCCAACCAAACAGGGCATTAGCTGTCTAGGAGACGCCAATCTTCAAGAATAACAAACTTCAATCAAGTTAGCTACGAGATGAACTCTTACTTGATGCTCACTAATGCTCAATCTCTCTCTCTCTCTCTCTCTCGCTCTCTTTGAAAGCTTTCCTCATGAAGAATAAAGCTTTGGATTGATGTCGCGGGGATTTCGCGGCCAATATCCATTTGTAATAGGTTTTGGGGGAGCACGTAAGGAAGATTCAGGTGGTGCACGCAAGAGTTTTTACCCAGGTTCAGGCCCTCCAATGGCGGAGGTAATACCCTACTCCTGCTGTTTGTATTGCTTGTCTTGTGTGAAAGAGATTACAAGAGGTTGAAGATGAAGCTAGCTTTTAACCTATGGAAAAAGAATCCAGCCCCCTCTGCATGGGGTGCTCTGCCTTATATAGGCTATACATCAGCCGACTCGGCCAGTCGGCTGTGCTACAGTAACTGCACAAATTAATTGACGTATTCATTTTGTGTAACCGTCTGAGTAAACGCTAGTTTTCAAGTTGGTGAAACGTTTGCCTTGATGAATTGGTAACGTCTGACTTGATGGCACCCGGACATTACACCCGTACGGGCCTTACTTGGCCTTTATCCGAGTGGGCCTCCATGGAGCTCTCCGAGCCTGTTGGGCCGACTCGTTCTGCTGGGCCTACCCGGATGGGTTCCCCCCGTCAGTAGCCCCCGAGTGCTTCAATGTCCTCGACACGGATGCCGACTGACGAGCAAGTTGCGCATGCCCAAGTCGCTGGTGGAGAGACCTTGATGGACTCCCATGATACCTAAAAAAAGGTTAGATTTGTGCTAAGTACTAGGAATTCGGTGATACCCACGTTTTCCGGCTGGGGAAGTCGGCTAGTGGCCTTCCGGGAGGCGTATCATGAATTTCGAGTGAACCCGAAATAGCGCCTGGCATGTCCGAGTGGACCGTTGCCATCTTGTGCCCGCAGGGGGGACGCCTTCGATCTTCAGCTTCGAAACCGAGTCCTCGAACTCCGGCATTGAATCCCAAATCAGTGAGCCATTTTGCGCCGCTGTGGCATCCAGCTCTGATTCAGGGATCATGTTGCTCCGCTGTGGATGCCGGGTTCGTCCTTAGCTTGGGTGTTGCCGAGTGACCTGCAAACCCTGTTGGGTCGGTCATCGGCACCCTTTCGCAGAGCCAGTCTGCTTCCGAGTATGGCGGCTTGTGCGCCTCGGAATTGTTTGATGGAGTCGGTACAATTCATGACGTGTCCCAGCAACCCAAGCCGATTTCAATCCGACTCGGCTCCCGAGTGATTCGACTCGATCGAATCAAACCCGGTCGAAGCCGGCTTGTGTCACACGGTATCGTCTTGACTGTACTCTACGTCGCCTCAGCATTTAATGCGCGCAGTCGGTTGGACAGAGCGCCTGCAGTGCTGCAGCGCAATGATTTCGCCTCGAGTCTCGCCCGAAGCGTGCCCGAGACATCCGCTGCCGCTGATCTGACTTTCGCGTGACGTCCGAGGCGACGGTTCATCATGACTGACGCCCGAATCACGCGGGCGGCGCGCGCGGGATGGAGGCTGACGTAATGTCCGCCGGTCACGTCGCCTGGGACACCGCGCCGTGGCGAAAAAAGGCGCCCGAATCCCGCGGGTTCGCGCGCGCAGGACGGCAGTTGCCGCGGCGGTTTGCCGCCACGTCGGATGCGCAGTTGCCACCGGTTTGCCTTCCCCCGGCTATAAAAGAGTACGCAGAGCGGCCGCGTTTCTCATCTGTTCTTGCTTTCCTCGCGCTCAAAACTCTTTGCCTCCGGAGCTCCGCCACCGCATACTTCTTCCCGAGAGAAAAACTCGCTCGTCGCCGTTCCTCAGCCGTCGACCATGTCTCGCGCCGGCAAGGGCAAAGAAAGGCCGACACTTCCTCCTCCGCCGCCGCCGCTGATGGGTGGAAAAAAGGAGACTGGGTCCCGTCGGTCGTCACCGACCAGATCCTCCTCAGGGTTCGCCAGCGTCAGTCTGCTGCCACCCCGCACCATCGGCAACTAGAGGGCGCCGTTCCAGGAGGAGAAGCCCGCTCCGCACGCGCACGAACGCGTGATGCTCGTCCCGTTCATGGAGCGGGGCTTCTCGCTGCCGCCGCACGACTTCTTGCGTGGCCTCCTTTTCTTCTACGGCCTCCAACTCCATCACCTGAGCCCCAATGGCGTTCTGCACATTGCGTGTTTTATCACGCTGTGCGAATGCTATTTGGGGACTCGGCCGCACTGGGGGCTGTGGAAGAAGATCTTCACGGTGAAGGCGCAGCCTATCAAAGCTGGCGGCCGACTGTCCGTCTGCGGGGGAGCCGGAATCCAAGTCAAGGCCGGCGCCAAGTACTTCAACGCTGCAGCTCCCGGACACCGTTCGAGAGTGGCAGGACGGGTGGTTCTACTGCCCGGACGAGCGCATGCCGACTGGCCACGAAGGGCTTCCCCCTGTATGCTGAAGGTCCTCCCGAGTGGCGGAAGTGTTGGAGCGCCAAGCCTTCCAGCGAAGAGATGCCCGAAGTCGACCGACTCCTGACGAGGATCGCGAGACTCCAGGAGAAAGGGCTCGCGGGCACCGACCTCATCTCCACTTGGCTGACTCGGCGCATCTAGCCTCTTCAAGCCCGGGCGCACCCGATGTGGGAGTACTCGGGCTCGCACGACTCAACGAGGGTGTCGACCGAGGATCTTTCGGACGACATTTTCTTGGAGCTCCTCAAGAATTTGACCAAAGAGCGAACTGGGCTCACCCGGGCGCCACGTGTGATTCCATATTCGAATGCCAACCCTCCGCCGACTGTAAGTGACTTATATTCCGAGTCGGGCTCTTGAATTTTGTTATTTATTTATTTGTCCTAACACCAAGTCTTTCGATGCTGCAGAACTTCCTTGACTTCAACTCCATGCCGCCTCTCCCCGAGCAGAGTTCGGCTCCGGCGGCATTAGACGACACAGAAGTCGACGAGGAAGCTCCCGAGGGAGGTATCCAGATCGACTCGGATACCGAGTCGGGAGGGTCCTTCCAAGTCATCAAACGGAGCCGTGACGACGACGGCTCCGGATCCAAGACCCCGCAGGCGGGGGCAGAGCCAGCTCAAGCGGAGCCGGCTACCAAGCGGGCACGAGCCGCACCTGCCGGCACCGCGGCACAGGCTCCGGCTCCTGCTACTAAGCCGAGTGCGCCACAGCCGGCACTCGCCGGTTCCTCCGGGG
Organism: Stipa capillata; assembly: GCA_019208055.1. Lineage (NCBI taxonomy): Eukaryota > Viridiplantae > Streptophyta > Magnoliopsida > Poales > Poaceae > Stipa > Stipa capillata. Next base: position 133,342 of record JAGXJF010005541.1, on the reverse strand, counting down.
TTCCACCTGCCCCGGGGAAACTGAAGAAATAGATGATCCCCACAACCACCAGGTACGAGTCCTTTTGCCTCATACTCCAGTCGAAGTAGGTTGGTAAAGATGCTGAAGTCGGTTTTATTTTTTACATTGCAGAGTCCAGAAGAAGTTCTCCGACAAAGGAGACTCTTCAGCCAGCACACCCACGGCCTCGACTCCAGTCCCGCCACCAGAGTCGGCTCCCCCGACTCCGACTACAGCCGAGCCCAGCGCTCCGACGCCAGCCGCCCCCGCTGTGGCAAGAGAGTCGGTCGCGGGTGCCGCACCAACCGCGCCTCCGGCAGCGGCCACGCCTCCGGCTGCGGCTACGCCAAGCACGCCACAGCCGGTTGCTCCCACGCCACAGCCTGCCGCGCCCTGCGGAGGTGCCAGAGTCGAATGTGGGCGCCGGGTCAACCGAGGCTCTGGTTGACGACCCGCAGCTTCCGCCAACTCCTGTCAGCGAGGAGACGACGGAGCCGGCGGCTACGGCTGGTGCCGACTCCTCAGAGCCGGCAAGCGGAGCCAGAGGCCAACTCGTCACCGAGTCGCCTCCAGTGGCCGAGCAGAGCCAGGCCCCGGCTCTGACTCCCGCGGCTGAAGAGCTGACGCCGGCTTCGTCCAGAAGCCTCGTCCCCGCGCTGCTGCTGCCGAGTTGCAGCACGGGGGACTTGACGGCTGCGGAAGAAGCCACCGACCGCGTCGCTGCCCTTAGCTCCAAGCTTAGGGATTTCGCCGATGCGGCCAAGTCCTTGGCGGACTCGGCCGAGGTTCTCGAGTCCTCCATCGGGGTGAGTTTGTTTTTCAAACTTTGTTTGGTTCTTAACACTGGGAGCACGTTCAGTGCACCCAGTGGGTGTAGCCCCCGAGTCTCCGACCGACTGGTGAGTCGGTTGGAGACTTATGAATTCGGGTTACGCTAACAAATTTCTTTGACCAGGCTGCGATCCGACTGGGCGGGAACGGCCCGGTCCTCATGGAAAAGAACGGCTCCCTGGAGAAGGCGCTGGCCGAAGAGAGGGCCAAGAATCGGTGGCTCGAAGAGAAACTCGCCGCCATCGAGAGTAAGTATCCGGGTCTTCTGCTCCTTTGCTTTAGAAGCTTTGCGAGTATTGACTTTATTGAGTCGGCAGACGTCGAAGCCGAAAACGCCCGACTCCGGAAGGAGATGAAGGCGATGATCTCGATGGCTAAAGCCTCTTAAATGCTCAACGCCAAAGTGGTCGAGTATGAAGACAAATTGCGCAAAGCTCTCAACCAAATGCAAACCGCCACCAAGCTGCAGTCGGAGCATTCAAAATTGGTGGCGCAATTTGAGCAATCGCAGGCCGCAAACAAGAAGCTGCAGGCGGCCGTCGACGAATTCTCCAGGAAGATGACCGAGTCACAGAAGCGACATGCCGCGGTCATCATCGACTGGGAGAAGCGCGAGGGAGAGCTCATAAGCCAACTCAAAAAGGCTAATGAGACTCTACTCGGTAAGCCCTCCGAGTCCTTTGCTTTCTCTTTTTGCACGCTTCATTGTTCATTTCCTTTGCAATAATTTGCACCCAGATGCTTGCCCAGAACTGGAGGAGCAAGCGAGGCAGGCAGCGCTCCGACTTCGCGCGCTATCTCAACCGGCGGGGTCAGTTCTCGACGCACTCTGGACACCCGAGCTAATGTCCGGCTGCGTCGTGACTATGGAGGACCGACTCCTTCAAGTCAAGAGTTTGGTGCAGAGTATGAAGTCGGCTGCTCAAAGCCTCTGCACCAAACTATGGCCCGGAGAAGAGCCGGGTTCCAGCATCTTCGCCCTCGCCAACAAGCTCTCGCAGGGCTCGGCGGAGGTTGAGAAGTGGAAGGAGTCGGCAGCTCGCTCGGGAGCCAGCATGGCGCTGGCAATGGTGTTAGCACACCATCCCGATGCGGATGTCGACAGCATCTCCGCTGGAGCCCCAGTCGACGAGGAGGGTCAGTCTGTGAACCCTCTGGATCTCCTTCCCTGAGTCCGCACCGCAGCCAGCCGGATCGCCGACTTCACCAACCTGGATGAGCGCGTAGAAGCGACTCCAGAAGAATAGAAAATTATCATGTAATATCTCTCGGTGTGCCGAGTAGAAAAAATATAAAGACTTTTGCTTTGAATGAAAATGCTTTTCGATTCATTTTGATTTTGTACAAGTTATTTGATTCGTCCGAATTTGGTTTTTTCCGCCGAGTCGAATCCTTTCGCGTGCAGGCCGACCTTTAGCTTTTGCTCTTGCCAACCGGACAGCCGGGTTTGCGACTGTAGTTGGAGACGAAGAGTGGGCCTTAGGTACCGTACAAGTTTACTTAGACGCTCGTGTAGAAACAAAGTTAGGAGATCTGAAATAACTTGTGCCGAGTGATAAATCACCCAGTGGGTTTGTGGTGGCTTCCGTGGATTGTCCGAAGTGAAGCCACTCGGTTTTATTAGACGTAGCCCCCTGGGGGTTGCCCGAAGTGACCATAGTCGAAAAATGAAAATTAAATAAACAAAGTGCTTCCCGAGTGCCGCTCGAAGGAAACAACTATTTATTCATAATGAAACAAAGAACTGTTGGAAGTACAAAGTTTAAGTGTAAAAGGGACGCAGCTGTGCGATATTCCATGTCCGTTCAGTGATCGAGCCGGTTGCCGGGTCCTCCAGTCGGTACGCGCCGTTGTGAAGCACCTGGTTGATGATGAACGGACCTTCCCAAGGTGGAGACAACTTGTGCATGCCCGCCTTGTCTTGGATCAGTCGAAGGACCAAATCCCCTTTGTTGAAGACTCGGCCTCGAACTTGCCGACTGTGGTAGCGGCGCAAGTTCTGTTGATAGATGGCCGAGCACGAAAGGGCGAGTTCCCGCGCTTCTTCCAAGAGATCGAGGTCGTCTTGTCGTGCCGACTCGGCATCCTCTTCCACGTATGCTGCGATTCGCGAGGAGTCGTAGAGAATGTCACTCGGTAGGATGGCTTCGGCTCCGTAAACCATGAAGAAAGGCGTGTAGCCAGTCGACCGGTTTGGAGTTGTCCTTAAACTCCAAAGGACAGACGGAAGCTCATCGATCCAGGAGCCGGCGGCCCGTTGCAGTGGGACTAACAACCGGGGCTTGATGCCTTGGAGAATTAGAGCATTGGAACACTCGACTTGGCCGTTCGACTGCGGATGAGCCACAGAGGCGAAGTCGAGCCGGATTCCATGATCTCGGCAAAAGCGGCGGAAGACTTCAGAAGTGAAGTTCTTGCCGTTGTCGGTGATGATGCTGTGAGGGACGCCGAATCAGAAAACGACTCCCTTCATGAAGTTGACGGCAGTCGGACCATCAAGTTTCATGATTGGCTTGGCTTCAATCCACTTCGTGAATTTGTCCACTGCCACAAGGAGATGAGTGAAACCTCCTCGGGCTGTTTTAAGCAGACCCACCATGTCGAGTCCCCACACAGCAAAAGGCCATATGATTGGGATGGTCTTGAGCGCGGTAGCCGGCATATGCGATTGACGAGCATATCTCTGACACCCTTCGCAAGTTCGGACAAGTTCCTCCGCATCAGCATGTGCACTGAGCCAGAAGAAACCGTGTCGAAAGGTTTTGGCGACCAAGGCCCGTGACGAAGCATGGTGGCCGCAAAGTCCCGAGTGGATTTCCTCGAGCAACATTCGGCCTTCTTCCGGCGAAATGCAACGCTGGAAGATTCCAGTGGTGCTGCGCTTGTAGAGCTCACCATTGATGATGGTGTAAGCTCGAGCGTGGCACACAATGCAGCGTGCCTCAGTCGGATCCTCAGGTAGCTCCTTGCGTAAAAGGTAGGCAAGGAACGGCTGAGTCCAGAGGGGAATGACTGCTAAGACGTCTTCCAGGGTTGGACTGGCCAGTTCATGATTTGGCGACTCGGCTTTCGCTGACTCGGTCGCCGACTCCAACTTGACGGATGGCTGGAAGAGTTGCTGAAGGAACACTCCAGGTGATACTTTTTCTCGTGCCGAGCCGATCCTGGCAAGGGAGTCGGCTACCTCGTTATCAGTTCGGCGAACGTGATGAAGTTCAAGGCCATCCAAGTGTCCTTCCAGCCGGCGCACAGCAGCACAGTAAGCCGCCATGGTGGGATCCTTGGCGTCCCACGTCTTCATTACTTGCTGCACCACCAGATCCGAGTCGCCACGGCAAAGGAGTCAGCGAATGCCGAGTGAAACTGCAATACGCAAGCCATGCAGTAACGCCTCGTACTCCGCCACGTTGTTGGAGGCGACGAAGTGGATCTGCAGCACGTAATTCAGCTTGTCGCCTTTGGGGGAAATAAGGACGACTCCAGCCCCCGTGCCCGCGAGCATCTTCGAGCCGTCGAAGTACATGACCTAGTGCTCCAAATGCACCTGAGTCGGAAGGGACTGGCTTTCAGTCCACTCGACGATGAAGTCTGCGAGGGCTTGTGACTTGATTGCCTTGCGAGGCTCGTAGCTGATGTTATGCGGCATGAGTTCTATCGCCCACTTAGCGACTCGGCCCGTGGCATCCCGATTGTTGATGATATTAGACAAAGGGGCATGACTAACCACGGTGACCGAGTGGGCTTGGAAATAGTGCACCAACTTCCGAGTCGTCAGGAACACGCCATAGACGAGTTTCTGGTAGTAGCGGGTAGCGCTGCTTCGACTCAGAGAGGACTTCGCTGATGTAGTAGACGGGTCGTTGTACCTTCTGGACTCGGCCTTCTTCTGCACATTCCACCACTAGAACAACGCTAACCACTTGATTCGTGGCCGCGATGTACAGCAGCATGGGCTCTCCCTCCATTGGTGCAGCAAGAATTAGAGGTGTTGACAGAATGCGCTTAAGATCCTCGAAGGCTTTTTGAGCTTCATTCATCCACTCGAAGGAGTCGGACTTCTTGAGAAGTCGGTAAAAAGGCAAGGCCTTCTCACCGAGTCGGGCTATGAACCGACTTAGAGCAGCTACACACCCAGTTAAGCGCTGGACAGACTTCAGATCCTTCGGCTTTCCCATCTTGATGATGGCGTCAAGCTTGTCCGGGTTCGCTTCGATTCCTCGCTCGGAAACGATGAAGCCGAGTAGCTTGCCGGCAGGAACTCCGAAGACGCACTTCTCCGGGTTGAGCTTCATGTCGAACCTCCTGAGATTGGCGAAGGTTTCGGCCAAATCAGTCAAGAGGTCTGCGGTCTTCTTTGTCTTTATCACAATGTCGTCGACATATGCCTGGACATTTCTGCCTATCTGGTCATGCAAACACTTTTGCATACAACGTTGATATGTTGCTCCAGCATTTTTCAAACTAAAAGGCAAGGTGATATAACAAAAAGCCCCAAACGGGGTAATGAAAGAAGTTTTTATTTGATCTGATTCTTTCATTTTGATCTGGTGGTAGCCTGAATAGGCATCCAGAAAACACAAACGTTCGCAACCGGCCGTGGAGTCAACAACTTGATCAACACGTGGTAAAGCGAACGGGTCCTTGGGGCATGCCTTGTTTTGGGACGTGTAATCCACACACATGCGCCAAGTTTTGTTCTTCTTAAGAACCAGGACTGGGTTTGCCAACCAGTCCGGGTGAAGAACTTCCTTGATGAACCTGGCTGCGAGGAGTCAGGTGATTTCCTCCCCGATTGCTTTGCGCCGGTCTTCAGCGAAGCGGCGGAGAGACTGCTTCACTGGCTTCGCGTCCTTGGCGACGTTAAGGGAGTGCTCGGCGAACTTCCTTGGAACACCCGGCATGTCAGCTGGCTTCCATGCGAAGATGTTCCAATTCTCATGAAGGAAGTCGACGAGCGCGCCTTCCTATTTGGCCTCGAGGTCAGTCCCGATTTGGACCGTCTTGGACGAATCCTCAGGATGGACCTGGACACGTTTCGTGTCCTTGGCCGACTGGAAGGTGGACTCGGTTGCCGCCTTCTTGCAGGGTGGAGCTTGGTCTGAGTCGACAGACGCCTGGATGCTCTCCAGCTCCTGAGCCGCAATCAGGGACTCAGCTATGTCCGCGCTGGCGAGGTCGCACTCGTTGGAGCGCTCAAAGTCGCCAGTGATGGTGATGACTCCCTTTGGTCCCGGCATCTTCAGCTTGAGGTACGTGTAACACGGCCTAGCCATGAACTTGGCATAAGCCGGCCGGCCAAAGATCGCATGGTAGGCGCTCTTGAAGCCGACTACCTCAAAGGTCAAGGTCTCGACCCGGAAGTTTTTTGGTTCTCCAAACACAACTTCCAGGGAGATTTGACCCAGAGGCTTGGCACACTTCCCAGGCACTATTCCGTGGAACGAAGTGCTACTAGGACGAAGCTGGGTCTCCGGAATTTGCATCTTCTTCAGGGTATCCATGAAGATTATGTTGATGCTGGAGCCTCCATCCATCAGGACTTTGCAGAGTTTGAACCCATCGACTTACGGATCCACCACCAAGGGATGCTTGCCCGGGTGAGGGACTCGGTCAGGGTGATCGAGTCGGCTGAAACCGACTGGCACCTTGGACCAGTCCAACCATTGAGGAACCGCGGGTGCCGTCGCGTTTACCTCACGACAGCGCAGCTTCTGACCCCTTTTGGAGTCGGATCCTTGGAATATCATGAGTACACCCCTTTGAGGGGGGTACTGTGCGGCGCCGCCGCTTGCAGCGGAGCCTCCTTCTCTACCAGCATCTGGCTCGGGTTGCTTTTCCTCCCGGTGATGCTTCAGGAAGCTGCATTCCCGGGTCAAGTGCCCCGCCTGATAGTCAGCGGTGCTGTGGAAGGAGCAGGGCCTATCGAGGATTTCCTCGAAGGTTAGCTTCGGTGCTTTGCGTTGTTGCCAGGGGCGCTCTTTCTTCCGGCCAGCGTCGCCACGCTGGGGGCCATGTTCGGCGGCCGCAACCAGGTCGGCTCCACTGACCCCATCTCTGCCGCCAGCCTTTCGCTTCGGGGGGCGATTGTCCGCACGCTTTCGACCCGAGTCGGTTGGGACTTTCCGGCTTGAGGACTCGGCTTTTGTCTTGCCTATGTCCTCGTACCGCATGGCCTCCTCACCCGTCGCGTACTTGCTGGCGACTTCCATGAGTCGGCCCATGGTCTGAATGTTAGACCGGGCCAACTTGTGTTTCAGGAGCTCATACTTAACTCCCTGGGAAAAGGCCTGAATGGCTTGCGTCTCAGTGACGTCTTCAATGGAATTGCGCAGTCGGGTCCAGCGCTGAATGTAGTCGCGGACCGACTCACCTTTCTCCTGGACACAGAGCCACAGGTCTTGTGCATTCCCGGGGCGCTTGTATGTGCCCTCGAAATTTTTTACGAAGGCTTCTTGGAGGTCCCTCCAGTCATAGATGCTATCTTCGGGCAGACTGTTAAGCCATGCCCGAGCCGACCCTTCCAGCATCAGGGGTAGGCTTTGGAGGGTGACACGCTCGTTGCCTCTTCCAATGTTGCACGCGACCAAGTAGTCGGCAAGCCAAGTTTCCGGCTTGGCGGTGTCGTCATACTTGTCAACGCCGCTGGCGATCCGGAACCGGTCCGAAAACGGCTCAGACCGAATCCGCCTACTAAAGCACAACGGACCGGTGGAGGCGGAGCCACCCGGCTGGTTGACTTCATCACCGCGACGTTCGGCCCGCAGCCTGGCCGCCCGTCGCCCCTCGATGTCGTCTCGAGCGTCACGGGCATCGTTTGCCCAGGCTCGGAGGGAGCCGGCTTGATGTCGCTCCGCCTGGAGTCGGTTGATCTCCTGGCGAGCGTCAAGCCGATTCGTGGATCGGCTCGGCTGTGACGAGCCCACAGTAATGGGGCGACTCGGAGTCGCCGAAGGCCAACTCCGAGTTGCTCGGGAGGCCAGTCGGTTGCTGACCGACCCGGCCTCGTGCTGCTGCTCCACCGCCGTCTTCATCAGGGTGACGACTCAGCGGTGAATCTCTGCCGCGCGGCCATCCGCCGGGGGCGGCAGTGAGTCGGCCAGTGCGACAGCCGCGATGAGATTCTGAGCCGGTGTCTGATAGATAGGGACACCGTCCTGCTCTCGCCTGAAGAGTGGGGCCCGAGTAGCCCGGCTTTTCCGGGCGGCTGATGAAGCACGCCGGTTCGTGCGACTGCGTGAACCATGGGGCTCATCTTGTTGCCGGTCTCGCTGTTCGAGAGCCGCTCTCTCTTGATCGGGACGTTCTCGCTCAGCAAGGAGGGCTCGCCGAGACGCCTCCAAGGCTCTCTCGGCTTCCAATTGCCCGTCGATGGGCGTTAATAGGTGCTCGTTCGCCGCCCTGGCCGCCGTAGTAGACGTACCCGCGTCGTCTGTGGCGCCGGGCCCAACCACGTACACCTCTGCCGAGGCAGTTTGGCTATACGAACTCTCATCCCCGTCGGATTCGGAATCCAAGACGGGAAGGAGGGATTCGGCGCCCACCATGGCGACGAACTGGGAGCGCCCCGCGTCTTTGCCCAGAGCGGAAGGAGATCCGAGCCAGAGCTCAGGCTTCGCTTCCACCGCGGGACAGGGACGCGGATCTTGAAGGCGCAGTTGACCGAAGACGTCGGCCACAAAATGAAGGCTGCCGAAGATGAACTCCGTGCCTTCGTCATACGCGGCGAGCGGCGCATCGCCGGTGATCAGCTTGCCGCCAGCTGCGGGAGAGGATCCCCCCTGGATCATGGCTCCAAAACGCGCCGCCCCTACCTGGCGCGCCAACTGTCGCGGGGATTTCGCGGCAATATCCATTTGTAATAGGTTTTGGGGGAGCACGTAAGGAAGATTCAGGCGGTGCACGCAAGAGTTTTTACGCAGGTTCAGGCCCTCCAATGGCAGAGGTAATACCCTACTCCTGCTGTTTGTATTGCTTGTCTTGCGTGAAAGAGATTACAAGAGGTTGAAGATGAAGCTAGCTTTTAGCCTATGGAAAAAGAATCCAGCCCCCTCTGCATGGGGTGCTCTGCCTTATATAGGCTATACATCAGCCGACTCGGCTAGTCGGCTGTGCTACAGTAACTGCACAAATTAATTGATGTATTCATTCTGTGTAACCGTCCGAGTAACGCTAGTCTTCAAGTTGGTGAAACGTTTGCCTTGATGAATTGGTAACGTCTGACTTGATGGCACCCGGACGTTACACCCGTATGGGCCTTACTTGGGCCTTTATCCGAGTGGGCCTCCATGGAGCTCTCCGAGCCTGTTGGGCCGACTCGTTCTGCTGGGCCTACCCGGATGGGTTCCCCCCGTCAATTGAGGACTATGGTTTTCAAGCTTAGGTAATAGAATTTTTAAAGAGTTATTAGTGCAAAGAGGATTTGGGGTATATGTAGCTAACCCCTCAAAAACTAACCATTATACAAAAAGCAGAAGAACTCAGAACTTCTGACTTTGAAGTTGGAAGTTCTGGATTTTGAAAACAACGGCTATATTGTTGTCCAGAAATAGATCTCGCCCGAAAAGAACTCGAAGGTTCTGACTTTGGAGCACAGCGAACAGATACACGTGTCAGAGGTTCTGACATAGAACTCAGACCTTCTGGAATATAGGATTTCCTTAACAAGGCATCTCTAGAACAGACATTTGGAGGCTCCGACATGTACTCAGAACATCCGAGATGTCAAACAACTTCGAAGAGATTTCAAAGACCAAGAATTCAGAGGTTCTAGAAAAGAGCTCAGGCAGTCTGAGATTTCGAAGAGAAGTCCTTAATAGAGACTTGGAGCATCCGAGGAACTTCCAATTGCTTCGACATTTGAACAATTAGGACTTTGGCAGTTTTAGAACTGAAACTCAGAGGGTCCAGAAACAAACTTGGATGTTATGTGATTTCAAAGGAAGGTCCAGGACTGGGAATCGGAGCATCCCGAAAAGCTCTGGTTTGCTCCAACATTAAAGCATACATGACTTAGATATTTCGAGAATCTAAACTCAGAGGTTCCAAGAAAATCTCGGATATTCTGACTTCTAGAAAGCTGGATAGAAAGGCATCTCAGAGGCTCCGAGTTCCCTGACTCCACACACAGAACTAGATCTCGGATACTCCGAGATTGATCTCAGAGTTCCAACTTTTGATGAAAGGTGTGTAGAGGAATTTCAAAGGCCTCTTTGTATTTTGAAATTGGTTCATAATTGAGCATTTAATAAGGCACTCTCACCAGCTACTTAATCTCAGTCCCCCTTAATAGTACGACTTCTCCTAAGCTCAATACGATCCAATGAATCACCAAAAGAGCTAGAAAAATGTCATTAATCTATAATTTCTTCAAGCCATCCTTTCGTTGAAACTTTAGGGGGTCACCAAAGCTGGTTAAAGCACTCCTTTATGAAACTAATAACCTAATCACACTTCATGCACATATTAATTTCTTAATCATTTGGTTAATCACCAAAACTCACATAGGTGACTTCGATGCACTTTCAGCCGCCCTTTTGTGAGTAGATCCATTTCGCCTAGAGAAGAGTTGCTGCATGGGTTTTTCTATTTTTATAGAAGGTTTCATGATGTGAACAAGGGAGAGAGGGGGTGGCGGGATAGGACCAAAGGCTCCCGCCAGGAGCCCTAGCTTTCCATCTTCATCATCACCAAGTGCAATGGGATGCCAACCCGATCATGGTCCCTCAGTCCACCTAGCCAAAACCACCATGCTGGCTGTTCCTCACCGCCCTCCAACCTCGTCACCGTCACCCAGATGTTGCTGATAGCGTCTTCAGCAAGCCTGGAGGCAACAAGGATGGGGTTCAGCTCCAACAGGGGGCTCCTCCCCTCATTTATAGAGCGCGAGATCGTCCTCGACATCCGTGCAGAGGGGCTAGACAAGAGCCAGATGGTGATATGATCAACATCTGTTGGTCTCAACTTTTAGGCTAACTAATGCCATCGCTGAAAGGGCTAGACCACCCGATGCACATGGAAGAGGAACCTTAGGGCTTGTTCTGGCGCAGAAAGAAGAGAAAGAAGGGCCATCAGATCTAATTGAAGGTGTGCCGCGTGCACCATTGGATCCCCCTGGTGAGGGCACCTCCTTGTTGGGCCAAAACCTTGGACCCTCTCAGTGCACTGAGAGATAACCTAGCGGGCAAGGTGAGGGGGTAGTTTCTAGGGCTATGAGGCCTCGCCCCACATGGGGAGATGTAGCCTAGAGGTAGGATCCCCTGCTCGGGGGACCGAAGCTAGACCAGACCAACACCGTCGGGACCAACATGGGCAGATCTGTGTGCCCCTTAGGCCTGGGTGAAAAAGCAACAGGTTCTCGTGGCCTGATCTGTTTTTTTTCTTTTCTTGCATGTCTTACATAAAATTGCAAGGAGAAATCAAGGGGATAAGAAACAATGAAGGGGAAATTCAAAAAAGGAAAAAATAAGATCCGCAAGTTTCTGAACCTATAGTTTTGAAGTTGCAAACTCTAGCTTCGCTTTCTTCAAAGGAGTCATTTTCGCTCTTTTTTCCTTCGGCAAGATGGGTACATCCTTGATAGTCAGAATCAAGTGATTGATATTCAATCCTAGAGCCCAAAGAATATTCAGTAACTCTGGAAGGTTGACCTGCAGCCACTACCATGATGGAGGCTCATGTTGGGATATTAACGTTCCCATATGGGCCAGCCCATGAAATCATACGTAGTGCTTATGTGGCAATAAAGTCAACTCAAGAGGCAAGTCAACAAGTCAACCAAATAATTAGCAAGTAAAAAGTGAAAGAGAGGGTCATTAGGAGGTGTACGAGAAGGTTAGTCCACCATGGACCATGCACCATCCCACCTCCCTAGTCCATCATGAACTCATGCACCAAGTTTTACCCTTCTACTCCTTTCTTTCCAATCCCTCAAGGGCACCCATGATTATTTGGTCATGACGAGCCTATATAAACCCCTCCATGAGGGTTGTAAAATCATCCCATAAATGAGAAATCTCATGGAGGGAGGCCTAGAGCTCCAAGTCACGGGTGGGGAGCTCTGGGGGTGGCCTTGGGAAGTCATCGACGCCCAAGTCGCTAGCCAAGTCACGAACGTGACTCCTCTCTTGACATAGGACTAGGCCGTGCTCCATGAGGCGACCGACCAATTCAATAAACATCGACGTGTCTCATATTGTCGACTGTACGGTGACCTAATAAGCTCGTCGATACATGGCTCATAACTATTGCATCCATCGAGCTATTGGCACCCTCTCTTCTGTGTTATTTCCATAACGACAACAAGTTACGATGGCAGCTCTAAGTGGTATGATGGTGGCTCATGGCAACCATAGTAGAGTAAATTGCACCATGATTCACTGGACTTTTCATGTCGGTTTTAGATAGGTGACTAGACTCTAGAACTGTTTGTTTAGATCACTATACTTGGTTAAGTCAAGGTCATTAATAGGTCATATGGGCTACAGTGGGTGACATAGCGTGGGTTTGATGATGTGGACTTCTTTTTGTGCATAACCCCCTCGTCAAAGATATTTCCTCTCTCGAGTGAATCACGACCAAAACATAGCATCAAGTTATAAAAGAAGAACAATGTATCGTGCTCTGTTTAGGGCTCTTTGATTTGTATGATTCTGAAAACATAGGAATAGACAAAACACATAATATGATAGGAGTGAATGTGTAAACTAGAGCACTAAAGAACACAAAAAAACTATGAAATGAGTTGTTTGAATCGCAGTAATCGTAAAAGCACTAGAGTTCAACTAATGATGTTTTAATGGTAACTAGATGAGACCCATTAGTGACACATATGGTGTGCTTTGCCTTGATACAACGCATTTGTCAAGGCCCTGGAATCACATATGACTGAAGGAACGACTTGTCGCCAAAGACTAAGCAACCAGTCAACCCGGTGACACGGTACCTACGCCGTATGCACCAAGTTGAGTGGTCCGACACCTGACCAATGCACCATATGATCACTAGAGCCGTATGCCTTCACCGTTGGTCAAGCCGGGTCGGCCAGAAGCGATCAACCTTCCAAAAGCCACATACAATTCCACGGTCCTATGAAGGTTTAAAGCCATTCTCGAATCCACTAAGCACAACAAGATCGGAGGAGCCTGGCGATCATACCCACAACCTAACCTAGCCCGGAGGCTAGTGGGTCGCTCGAAAGCTCGGTATGATCCACTCACACCTTGCCTAGCCAGCACAGCCTCTCAGCTAGTGGGTCACTCAACCAGTACTTGTCCCACTTAATGACAGAAAGAACAATGGTACCTTCACGATAAACCCATACACTTCAATTCATACACACATGGTGTATGGGCAGCCACAAGAACAACTTTAATATCAAAACAAAACTCTACAAAGCGGGAATTACAAGATAATAAACAAATCCCATACACAAGGCAGATACTTAACTTGCATACAACTCGATCTGGGGGTTGTTCAAGTAAAAAAAGGATAAAAATCAGCAGTAGAAGTTAATATAAAGCACCGAGATGATATCCCCAATCATCTCCGAAAGTTCCACAAAAGCAACCTCATGACCAAATTGAGCAAGCCTTGCAACTAAACATCCAAATCAGCATATCTGAAATCATAATAAGCTATAAATCTGGAACTGCCTACCGGAATGGAATTCTCGAGTGAGTACTTTCGTACCTTCAAGATGCTAATATGCTCATTCCAGGTTAGTCTAAAGTATGGCATGGTAATTTAATGACAACTGCAACAATGTAATTCAATTAAGCAGAATAAACTAAAGATAGTATATCTCTAGCATCTAGTTAATGAATTGCAAAGTATGAACCATTTAATCAAGCTAACAACTTGACATTTCATCCAATTAAGCATCATAACCAGATTTGAAATTTTATGATTAACCATCGTACAAACTTCCAAAATTACCACAATCAGGACACAATCATCTATAAATAAGACTAGAGTTGAGCTACATCACCCAAAACTCTTTCCAAGTGTTAAACAATAAGCTCCAACCAATTGTAGATTGCAAACATGATCAAGCATCACAACCAAATCATTTTATTCCCTCTAAGCCCTCAGCTTCGAGGGATTCCAGGATGAGTTTAATCTACCAACATCCCGAATCAAGTGTAGTTGAGGGAGGTTTAACTATCCTCACCTTGAATAGGAGTGCCCTGATAGTGTCGAGGGTGTATGGTGGGGCCCTCCATCGCCCTACCTGACACTTATCACCACACTCTCGCAGTGGCTTAAGGAGGGTTCTAACGATAACATAGCACCCGGGTATCGTTGAGAAGGACAATACCGGCCCTCTGGACATTGGGTAGGCCGGGCTGACTGCTCGAAGTCCGACTTCTACACGGGGGCGCCTTATCGACTTGGAGTACAAGATAGGGATAATTACTAACCCGGCAATCTCAGATTCTGTTGTAACTAATTAGGAAACCAATCTGTAAACCGATCCAGACTCTTGTAACCCTACCCCTGTCACCTATATAAGGCCTGGTAGGGATCCTCCGATCGGTAGACACACACGTCTTCATAAGTTCTCATACTTTCCTACACATATAGCCTGAGCAACCTAGAGATCTATTCTCGAGGTCTTGCGACACTCGGGATACAAGCAATATCATCCACCAAACACAGGATGTAGGGTATTACCTCTCCTTGAGGGCCTAAACCTGTCTAAATTTTGTCTCCCGTGTGCACCCATCTAGATCTGCTACGCATACGCTGCCCTATATTCAACATTGCCGGATCTAAACACCGACAGTTGGCACGCCAGGTAGGGGCGTGTGTGCGTAGATCCATCTGAACAGATTCAGATGGGTTTGCTCAACAACAACAGCGGCTTCGTTCCAGGCAGCATCATGAGATTCGCTTCCCTGGACGTAGTCCCTGATCCAGGATAGCTTCTCCGATTCAGAAAGCTGGACTTCATCGCTGATAAGCTCGGCAAGATTCACCTCTGTGACTCGGCTCCCCGTTGATCCACGAAGGCATCGTCATCATCTCCACTCAGACTCACCCCCAAGTCCACACCTTCGGCTCCTCTTCCCAAGGGCGAGTTTGGGCCGAAGTCGGATCTGCTATTTGAACACGGGTTCCCATCCGTCGAATAGGGATACAACTGGTTGGCACAATCGAGTCTCTCCTGCCCATCCTTGAGTACGACTCGGACGGCCTCGAGAGCTCGGGAAGCCACCATCCTTCTCGGGAGGTCTTCATGGCTAACGCGGACGTGCTGGTCGACAACGACAACTAGTCCGTCCCTATCCAAGAGCAGACTCCCGAGCAACTAGCAGCCACTCGGCTTCGTCTTCTTGCCAAGAAGGAGGCACTAGTCGAATAGCAAACCGCGCTGGCCCGCCAGCGTGGAGAAAGAGAACGCAACGAGGACATGCGGGATCGTGGACACCAAGTACACAATGCGCTCCGCATGCGTGAAAGGGACGGTGTCCCGATATTTCCACTCCCCAGTCACAACATCGTCACCGCCACAGTGGCGGCACGTGCCATCAATATTCCTGAGGGCACCCCGGGCCACGATGAGCTCCGATGGCTCTGGATCCTAATGGAGGAAGCAACCCTCCAACAGGCCGAGATCTTCGGGGACCATGCAGCCTCTTCTGCGAGTGCCCGGAATCGGCGTTCTCCCCCTCCGGGGAATCCACCAGCTGCAGCAGGTTGTCATGCCAACCCCAACCGTCATCACCCCGCCGGATCGGTCCGCAGCCGACTCGGGCCGGATCATGACGCACGGGGTACCATTGCTACAAGAAACTGCGCCCGTCATGGCGCAGACAGAAACGCTCACCCAGCCGGGTCGGTACGCAGCCGACTCGGACCAGATCGCGATGCGCGGGACACCCTCGATGCTAGTCGCAATGCTCGTCAGGATGTGGGAAGGAACAACCGCAGCGGTCATCCCGGTGACAGTAGCGACCGTAGCGCTACAAGCCGGCGCAGCTCTCTAGCTCCTTCTGGCATGGCCTACGTAGGCCCGAAGGCATTCAGACCTCGCATCCGCGACGCCGTCTTCCCATTGCGATTCCAAGTTACCGGAATCGACAAGTACACGAGTGAGACTCGGCCAGACATCTGGCTGGCCGATTACCACACAACGTGCAGGACCAATGGTGGCAACGACTATGTTGTGATTCAGTACATGCCCCTATTTCTAGCTGACTCGGCTCGAACCTGGCTCACCAGCCTACCTTAGGGTTGTATCCAATCATGGACCGACCTTGAGACCCTCTTCGTGAACAACTTCCAGGGCACCTACAACAGGCTCGGGAATGCGTGAGACCTCCACAGTTGTACTCAAGAGGCAGGAGAAACCCTCAGAGAGTACATCCAACGCTTCGCCAAAAAGAAGAACTCTCTACCGGAAGTCCGGGAAGGTGACATCATCACCGCCTTCTCTAAGGGTGTCCGGCGCAAGAATCCTCAGACTACGCGCGAGCTCTTCGACATCGCCAACAACTTTGCTACCGGTGAAGAAGCTGTTCGCAGCGCGGCCAAGGATGATAAGGGAAAGGGCAAGGCTCCCGAGTCCCCCAGGGGGAAAGATCATCCCGAGTCATCCAGGAAGAAACACCGGAAGCGCAAGGGCGAAGACTTCGTTGCCATAGCTGAGCGCGCCCCGCAGCGTCGCCCTCAACGTGACAACGCAACCTTTAAGGAGATGATGAGACAGCCGTGTCACTTCCATGGACCGAAATCTAACCATGTCACGCGCGATTGCAATCTCCTAAAGAACCTGAACAAGCCTTCCCCCCCGACCAGAACAAAAAGGATCCTCCTCCGGATGAAGGCGAGGAATTCCCAAAGGAGACCGCATGCCTCATGATCTTCGGTGGCCTAAATGGCTACGAGTCCAAGCGTCGCAAGAAGCTCACCGATCGCGAGGTCAACTCGGCTGAGCCGGCTGTACCCCAATACCTGCGATGGTCCGAGTCCATCATTTCTTTTGGTCGCTCGGATCACCTAGACTACATACCTCACCCTGGAAGGTTTCTGTCAACGTACAAATGCCGGTATCGGTGGTCCGGAAGGACCCCCATTGGGATTCGACCGGGGAGGCGCAGATCTACGGAGCTACACCGGAGCTAGAGCTTGGCAGGATATGAAAATAGGAAAGACACGGTGATTTACCCAGGTTCAGGCCACCTTCTAGGTGTAAAACCCTACGTCTTGCTTTGAGTGTATTTGAGAATATTTGGAGAGATTACAGTGAACTAGCAGCACCGGTGCTCTAGTTCTTCTTCCTCTAGGGTTTGTATGTCTAAGGTTGCATTGTCTAAGAAAAGATCTCAGAGTTCGATCCCTTTGCATGGCCGCGGTTCTCCCCTTATATATCTGGGGGTCACCATAGTGGCCGAAAGCTAAATATCTTCCCATCAAGCTTGTCGCGGAAGGAACGGGCATGGGCAAGCCACGCCGGTGGTTGATATTCGCTGTAGCGGAACAGTGCCGGTCACGCCTTGGTTGGAAACCGATCTCATCATGATGAGGCCGTGTCAGGAGGTGAAGACTTGACGTCTCCTAACATGGACTATGCTGCAACTACCCGGGCCCCATGGACCAGGTGCAGAGGGCATGCGTATGGGCGTGCGGAGGCGTGCCCTCAAAGTCAAAAAGGATGTCAGACCTCTCCATCCCCTCCAAGACTGATAGCTGACAGGGCTTATCACTTGGGGGGATGGGAACCGGTCAGGACACCGTCTTTGGTCCGCAAGGACTTGGAGGAGACGGGCATTTTAATGCACCCGACACATGCATTAAATACGCCTGTAGGACCACGCGGACTGAGGTGGGGCCCACAAGGGGTGCTCGGGGCTCCCGGGATCGGAGGCCCCCGAGCACACTCCTCAGGCCGCTCCATCATCCGGGCGAGGCACTCGGCGCCCCGAACGAGGGCCAGGTCGCCTCGGGTGCTCGGGGTGAGCCCCCGAGCACTTGTTCTCGGATGCTCGGGGTGAGCCCCCGAGCACTTCTGTTTGCTTCATCCCGGGCGGGAATCAAGTCGCCTTGGGCCCTTCGGGAAGCGCCCTTTAGGGATGACTCGGGGCACCCCTCGATTTAGCCGAGTGGAACAGTGCTCGGGGTGGGCCCCCGAGAACCTCTTCTAAACTCCCACGTCCTTGGTGACGTGGTGTCAAGTTGGGCCTTTGCTAGCGGTTTAGGGGACTCTGGGCCCTGTAACGCCGACAGTTTCCCTTGGTGGTGGACCCAATTGTTTGTGGGGTTCACCTCACCAAGGTCCTCATGGATGGAGGGAGTGGTCTGAACATCCTCTACATCAAGACCTTGGACGACATGAAGATCTCCCGTTCAGAAATCAAGCCCACCGGTGCACCCTTCCATGGGATTATACCTGGCAAGATGACGAAACCACTTGGGTAAATCAGCTTGCCTGTCACTTTCGGTACCCACGACACCTTCCGGACGGAGACCCTCACCTTTGAGGTTGTCGACTTTCCGGGCTCGTATCACGCCATCCTGGGGCGTCCCTACTACGCCAAATTCATGGCTATTCCCAGCTATGTCTACCTGAAGCTCAAGATGCCGGGTCCCCACGGGATAATAACGGTGCTGCTTCCAGCACGCCTACAAGTGTGACCTGGAAAACTGCAACCTCGCTGCAGCCCAAATCGCAGCAGCCGAGCTTGACAACCTCAAGTCAGCTGCGGTCGAGGAAGCACCTCCGACCAAGAAAGCTTTAGCATCGACATCCTTTCAGTCGGCACGGGACACCAAGGTAATCCAGCTCGATCCGGAAGATTCCACCAAGACGACGCAGATCAGGACTGCGCTCAGCGACAAATAGGAAAGCACGCTCGTCAGCTTTCTCCGTGATAACCGGGACATCTTCGCGTGGACATCCTCCGACATGTCCGGAGTTCCGAGGGAGGCTGCCGAGTACTCTCTTAACGTCCGACTAGATGCTAAACCGGTCAAGCAACTCCTGCACCGTTTCGCTGAAGATAAGCGTAGGGCTATAGGAGAAGAGATAGCCAAGCTTCTAGCAGCTGGCTTTATTATCCCGACTAGCTAGCGGACCCAGTTCTTGTTCGCAAAAAGAATGGAAAATGGAGGATGTGCGTTGATTACAAAAGCCTTAACAAGGCATGTCCGAAAGATCCATTCACACTACCTCGCATCGACCAGGTGATCGATTCCACGGCCAGTTACGAAATTCTATGTTTTCTTGATGCCTACTCGGGCTACTATCAGATCAAGATGAAGGAGGAATATGAGATCAAAACATCATTCATCACCCCATTCGGGGCCATCTGCTACATCTCCATGCCTTTCGGCCTCAAGAACACCGGCGCCACGTACCAACGGTGCATGCAGCACTGTCTCCAGGAACAGATCGGTAGGAACGTGCAGGCCTACGTCGATGATGTGGTGGTCAAGTCCAAAAAGAAAGAAGATCTCCTAACCGACTTGGAGGAAACATTCTCCAACCTTAGGCGATTCAGCGTGAAGCTCAACCCAGAAAATTACGTGTTTGGAGTGCCTTCGGGAAAGCTACTCGGTTTCATCATTTCTGAACGAGGAATCGAAGTTAACCCGGATAAGATCAACGCCATCATGAGGATGGGGCCACCAAAGAGCCTTAAAGATGTCCAACGGCTGACCGGGTGCATGGCGGCCCTTAGCCGATTCATCTCTCGACTCGGCGAAAAAGCCTTGCCCCTCTACAAGCTCATGAAGAAGTCGGACACCTTCACCTGGACACCTGAAGCTCAAGATGCTCTCGACGGGTGGAAAAAGTTTCTGACCACACCCCCGGTGCTAGTTTCCCCAATGCTCGATGAGCCGTTGCTCCTCTACATCGCGGCAACTACCCAGGTGTCCAGTATCGTCTTGGTCATCGAACGCCCTGAGCCAGGCCACATCCAAATGTTCAGCGCCTGGTCTACTTCATCAGCGAAGTATTGTCCAAGTCCAAGGCACGGTACCCACAAATACAGAAGATCATCTACGCAGTGTCCATACATCTCGAAAGCTAGTCCACTACTTCCAGGGACACCCGATTACGGTGGTCAGCTCCTTCCCGATCGCCGACATCATCAACAACCACGACGCTACAGGAAGGATCGCTAAATAGGCAATGGAACTAATGGCTTTAGCATAGTTTACGCCCCCCGCACGGCTATCAAGTCTCAGGCTCTTGCCGACTTCATGGCCGAGTGGACAGAAGTCCAGTCCCCGCCCTCTATCATCGACCTCGAACATTGGACACTCTATTTCGACGGCTCACTGATGCTTCAGGGCGTGGGGGCTGGCGTTGTGCTCATTTCTCTAAAAGGAGAACGGTTCAAGTATGTGCTACAAATCCACTTCCCAGCGTCCAAAAATGTCGCCGAATATGAAGCATTACTACACGGTCTACGCATTGCGACCTCACTCAGGATTCGCCGGCTTCTTGCCCGTGGAGACTCCGAACTGGTGGTCAGGCAGGTGATGA
The DNA here is from genome assembly GCA_019208055.1 of Stipa capillata. Lineage (NCBI taxonomy): Eukaryota > Viridiplantae > Streptophyta > Magnoliopsida > Poales > Poaceae > Stipa > Stipa capillata. Next base: position 113,019 of record JAGXJF010005541.1, on the reverse strand, counting down.
AGAACTGGTCATGCAGAGACCCAGCCATGGAAGCCTACTGCCAAGAGGTGCGCAAGTTGGAGGCCAAGTTCGACGGCCTCGAGATCACGCATGTCCTCCGACGCGACAACGAGGCCCCAGACGCACTCGCCAAGCTGGGGTCCAGTCGGGACACCGTCCCGGCTAGAGTTTTCCTCCAGGAGTTGCACGCACGCTCCATCAAAACGGAGACAACGCCCGAGACTGAGGAACCACAAGCCAAGGGATCTGCTAGCACTCAGCAGACATCCCGCGAAGTTCTGGTCATCGATCCCGACTGGACAACACCCTTCCTCGACTACCTCCTGCGAGACATTCTCCCGTCGGAGCAGACCGAGGTGCACCGCCTCTTGAGACGCGCCAAGGCCTACGCCATCATCGAAGGTGAACTCTACAAGAAAAGCACCTCCGGAATCCTCCAGCGGTGCATATCTCAAGATCAAGGGAAACAACTACTACGTGACATTCACTCAGGAGTTTGCGGGCACCACGCGGCACCAAAGTCACTAGTCGGGAAAGCTTTTCGACAGAGTTTTTACTGGCCGACTGCCGTGTTGGATGCCAAGCACATCGTGCGCACTTGTGAGGGCTGCCAAGACTTCGCCCGACAGACACACCTGCCGGCTCAGGCACTCCAGCCTATCCCGATCACCTGGCCTTTTGCCATCTGGGGTCGGGACATGGTTGGTCCCCTCAAGAGGGCCCCCGGGGGCTACACCCATCTCTTCATCACCATGGACAAGTTCACCAAGTGGATTGAAACCAAGGCGGTCGCTACGATCACTTTCGAGCGGGCCGTCAATTTCTTCCAGGACATCGTCTACCGTTTCGGCGTCTCCAACAGCATCATCACGCACAATGGCACGCAGTTCACCGGTGCAGCTTTCCTCAATTTTGCGATGACTACAACATTGGCCTCGACTTTGCCACTGTGGCACACCCACGCACCAATGGACAGGTCGAACGAGCCAATGGTCTAATTATGTAAGGCATCAAATCTCGGATCTTCCAGCACCTAAAGAAGTTTGCGGGCAAGTGGGCAGCCGAGTTACCCTCGATGCTCTAGAGCCTGCGGACTACTCCCAACCGATCAACCGGCTATACGCCTTTCTTCATGGTATATGGAGCCGAGGCCGTCCTGCCGACTGACCTGGACCATGGATCTCCGTGCATCCGCACTTACACCGAGGCCGAGTCGGAGGAAGCAAGACAAGATGCCATTGATCAGCTCAAAGAAGCACGCGAAGTTGCTTTCCTTCGGTCGGCAAAGTACCAGCAGGGTCTACGGTGCTATCACAGCTGGCACGTACGCGGCCTCTCGTTCAATGTTGGCAACTTTGTCCTACACCGAGTCCAATCCAACATAGATAAGCACAAGCTCTCCACACCATGGGAGGGTCCGTACGTGATCGCCGACGTGCTACGCCTGGGGGGCTTACCGACTGAAGGACCAAGACGGCAACATCATCACCAACGCATGGAACATTGAACAGCTACGTCATTTCTACGCTTAAACTCTGTACTTCAATATTATGGACAAATGAATAAATATTTCTTTGCTCCATTTGACATAATCCTCAGAGTTCCCGACTAGCCCATTATTTGCACCCACAGCCACGCATAATGGACACTCGGGGGCTACACCACCCTGGGTGCATCCAACCGCACTCAGGCTTTTCACCTTCGCACAATTATTCTAGTACTGTGTACAAGGCTCAGTGTTAACCCTTTGTCTTCGACCGCCGGTTTACGCCACAACCCTGCGCTACGCGGGAATATAGCCCACGGCTACTCTCTGCGCAATGGGGGCTATAACGGGTCGGCAAGGGCACACACATAAGAGCTAGATCACACACAAACAAATAATTAAGAAGGAAGAAAATAGCTTAACAGAGAACAAAGTTTACCCAAAAAACATGTATCCACGAATTACGCTCAGGCTTCCCCGAGTACTGGACACGCATGTCAAACCGTTCATCTACTCTATTTCTACCTCTACATGTTAGCCCGATTGGCTAGATTGTTCGCGGCAACGGAGACCTCTTCCGCCAGAGCCAAGATATCTTCTTCCGGGAAGTCGGCCGCGAGTCCCTCCTTGATGTCTCTCATATCAATCAAGGGGTAGTGGGACTTAGCCACTACCAGCGCGAACTCGACGTCAAGTCGGGTGTGCTCCCTCTGCAAGACCTTCGCTTTACCAGGCGCTTGCCGAAGGCGATCAATGACCGTCTCCACATGATCCGGGGTCGGGTCATCCTCCCATAGCGCGTCGCAGGCGACCCGACCAGCCCTCTTCAGAGACTCCGCCGCCACGTTGATCTTCCCAATACGAGTTTGAAAAGCTGCACGGAGTCAATAACAACACTAAGCAGGACGATTGGCAAAATCTCCAACCGCACGGATAATGCAAAGGCCCTTACCAGCAGTAGAGTCGGCGGCCCAATTGTTCACAGACTCCGCAGTTTCCAGGGCTCTCCTTAGGCGGTCATCGGTCACAACCGCCTCCTCTTCAAGCTCCTGAATGCGAGTCCTCGCCGCCTCGAACTATTGCCGGAGTTTGACAGTGCTTTCAAACTCCGCCTTGAGTCAGGCGGCCTCCTCCCTGTGCTTAGCAGTGCTCTCGAGCTCCGCCCTGAGCCTGGTGACCTCCTCCCCAAGTTTGGCCGCACCCTCAAGCTCCGTCCTAAGTTGAGCAGCCTCCTCCTTCAGTTCAGCGGTACCTTCAAGCTCCTTTCGGAGCCCGGAGGCTTCATCTTCAGTGGTTGTAGCAGATAAATCAGCACGGTGACAGCGCAATCAGAGGACAAACACAGAAACTTGTTTTCCTCACCTCGAGCCCGGGTGGCTTCTTGGGATAAGCCCCTCCTTAGGGCCGCAATCTCGACCCCCCCGCGCACGGGCCGTCTCCTGCGTCGCTTGGAGGGTACCCTTCAAATTGTCCCACTCGGCCTGGCGCTAGCCAGTCAGTCGAAGGCCGGCAGCTTTTCCTGAAGGAACCCGGTTTTATCCCGAACCTTCTGGCCAAGGTCTGCATACACAACACAAGAAAGTCAGCTCCATGAAGAAGAAAATATCAAAGACCCTCCGCTCGGTTCCATGAACCGAGTGGAGGCTCGGGGGCTACACCCATTGGGTGCACTGATCGTGGCCCCAGTGCGAAGTCCGCAAGCTAATAAAGAACCTCTACCCGACCAAGTCAGTCCGACAGAGGCTCGAGGGCTACTCCCCATTGAGTGTGCCACCCGTGCACTCATGGCGAAAAACAAAGAAGAAGCATAAATGGCAGAAATCGTACCTGCATCAGTGGCCGGATCTTGCCGTTGACCAGGTTGGCACTCTCGTTCACTGTCTTCAACAGCGTCGGGAGTGTCTCTCCGAGTTTGGCGGCGGCGGCCATCGCCTCATCCCACTCCTCCAACTCACAGACATCGTCGATCTCCTAAGCAACCTCGCCCCGAGGGACCTGCCTGGCGGATTTGAAGAGGCTAAATGGCCATCTGGACGCCCAGCGGTGGCAGCGGCACGCAGTCGATCTCCAGCTTCACCACCGGTAGCACCAGGTTTCCCCAGTGATCCGCCGGAATGGCGGGCGCCCGCTCCGGATTTGCCTGCTCAGTCACAATGGAGACCTGCGTTTCGGCGTTGGGCTCCTCTGACTGAGCGATAGACGGCGGAGTCGGAGGTGCGTCACCTTGGCGGGGAGAAGATCGCTCTGAGGGAGCGTCTGCGGCCCTCAAGGGAGACAAGGATCGGGCATCTGGCCCCGATTCATCCCCATCCCAGGCAGGATCCGAAGCACCTGGTGTATCCCGTGGGACGACCGTCTTCATCGGCCTGCAACAAACGTCAAAGTTATTTTCCGCAATACAAAGGGAAAGAAAACTCATGTTGTTACACACCTGGAGGATCGAGGATAGGTCACGCGCCTCTTAGGCCTTGGGACTTGCTGCCTGGGAGTGGCGGTTGCCGAGGCCGGCGGCACCGCAGAGTCACTCTGCCTGCCAAAAGCGGCGTTCGCCGAACATTTCCTCCTCTAGATGAGAGGAACCTCATCATCCTCCTCCTGGTCCTCCTCCCCAGAAGCCGCTGTTGCCAATGGCGGAGGAGCGTTGGGCACCTCCAGCGCAGGTGCTCCTCCCCCTGACGACCCGGCACCAGCAGACGATGGTCGGGCAGTTCCCTGCGCCGGCTGCCCTTGGCTTGGAACATCAGCGTATTGGGGCTGATTCCAGACCTCGTTCTCTGGGAGAGGAGCCAAAGAACTGAACCCAAATAGATCCTGTGAATTGGAGGACACAAACGAAGGCCAAGTATGACTCGCCTGAAACACAGACTGCAAATGACGACATCAGAGGATTGATTAGTCACCTGGTTCGGGGAGTTGGCACGGCTATAGGGCGCTGGATGTCCGGAAGTGTCCAAGTCCACTCCCTAGGCCATCAGCTTCCCGACTCGTCGCCTGACCTCCTCCTCTGGGAGCTCGACAGTAGACTCCCGGGTCACATCCCGATGGTCGGTGTACCGATACATCGGCTGGACCCTGAGCTTCGTAGGCTGGATTCGGCGCCTGATGAAAGTCACTACGACGCCGACCCCGGTGACCCCCGACTGAATCACTTGGGAGAGGTGGGCCATCAGGACTTCGACTGCGGGTTGTTCCCACTCCTTCGGTAGCTCAGCCTAGCTCACTTTGACCTAGGGGGCTGACCCACAAACGCCAGGAGTGATGGCTCGGGGTTGTTGCAGTAGAACCAGTTCGAATGTCATCCTTTGTTGGAGGTTTGAAATGGCAGCTCGAGCTAGCACTTGACGGCTTCCGATGTCAGCTAGAACCCGGTGCCTCTGACAACAGCCGAGCTATTCTTGCTCGGCTGCTTCCATAGCACAAAGTGCGGCTCGATCCCGAGGAAGCACTCGCAGAGCGTGATGAAGGCAGCTACGTGAAGCATCCCATTTGGATTGAGATTGTGTAGCTCCAGCCCGTAGAAATAGAGAAGTCCGTGCAAGAACGGATGCATCAGGACAGAGAGACCCGGTGGAAGAATGAAGAGTGGATGACGAGCTCGCTGGTGTTGGGAGTCGGCACCTCTTCCTCGGCAGCAGGACGCCACTCGATCAGCTCCTTCGGCGGCAGTACTCCCGCCTCCACCAAAGGCGCAGTCGGGCCTCCGAGGCGGTGGATTTGGACCAAGGCGCCATCAAGCTAGCGGGGGAGAAGCTTTTGCTAAAGGAAGCCCACACCACCGCATCTTCCTCCTCCTCAAGCGGATCTGCTTCCCAGACGGAGGCGGGCATTCAGCGGCGGCGGATCCGATCTAGGGCTTCTGCGGGATACCTGATCGGGTTTCGGCCGGCTAGGAGGGGGAGGCAAATGCATGGAGTAGTAGCAAAGTGAAGTCTAAGTGGCGGCGAGATGGATTCGGGATCGACGGCGATGCGGATTTGCGGTACGGCGGTGCTACCCGCTCAGAGTAGCGGGAAGACAAAAGGTTTCGGGTGCGCAGAAGAGACAAAAGCGTGAAAGGATACCCAGTGTGAACAGACTAGGCTTTAAAGAGGAGAGATACCCTGGCAGGGGCAAAATTTCCACCCCAGTGGGGCAGTCCTTCCATTTGCACGGCGTAACTCTCCCGCACTCACCGCGTGACTTTTCCGCTTCAACGGCACAAAACTTCCGTTTCTGGATCCCGCGTGATCGGGGTTTCAACGGTTAGCCCCCCGGGGATAACGGTCATTTTGAATACACCCCCCATAATGAGCAACTGTAACGTACCTTTAAATGGGTCACTAGTCGGTTACCGAACAACTTGGAACCAAACGTTATGGTTTTGAAGGGTTTCAAGGATTGGCCTCTAGGGAAACGCAATCATTTGGATACACCCGAGTGAAGGGTAGTTGTGGCGCCCCTTCAGTAGGCCACTAGTCGGACACCGAGCAACTCGAAGTTACCGGTTTCTCCACCCGGATATTTCGGGAACTTTACCCTGGAATCTCCGGGATCCGGAATTTCTAGATTCAGTGGAACGTCCGGGCCTTAGGCTCCGCCACTCGGTACCGAAGCGCTACAGCATGAGTTCTGGTTTTGACACGAATTTTGAGGGCATCCCCCCCTCCCGGAGGGAAACTAGCTGGACCCGAACCACTCGGTGAAAGGACCGAGATGCCGACTAGAGGGGGGTGAATAGTTGGCTTATAAAATTTCCCTCTTTTAATCTTTTGTTTAAGTTGTCAGATTAACTTCACAAGTTAATAGTGGACAGCTGTGACACAGATGAGTGACACATGTGAAAACTATGTGTAAATTAATACACAGCTGTCACACAGGTGGAAGACACCGGTGAAGAGTAACCTAACACAGGTGCTCTACTTAGACTGCCAGAGACACAGGTGCTGACACAGGTGAATACAGGTGAATGAGGTAACTGTGTAACAGATGATCACACACAGGTATAAAGGTAATCTAGCACAGGTGAAAAGGTAAACTTAGCAGATCAAGTCTAAGAGACACAAGCAAGCAAGGATTGACAGATATGCATGCAATACAGGAAAGTAAAGGAGACTTAGGGGTTTTTCACCGAAGTTCCCAACTCTTTGCAGAGAAGGTACGTCTCCGTTGGAGAGACCACTCCTAAGAGCTGGCCAGCACTAAAACGTGCTTCTTCTCCGAGTACCTGATCCTTCAGGACTCTTCCTTTTGCTTGTGGAGATCCTTTTGCCTTGCAGTAGGTAGACCTCAGAACATCTTCACAAACTACTGGTTCAGCCCACACAAGCTTGGGTGATACCAGCAACTCCTACACCCGTCTAGGAGTAGACAAACTCCAAGAGTAACAGATGATGCAGCAGCAATCTCTTGGAGGAACCTTTGCTCGTGCTCTAGCTCACAAACCCACTCGAACTAACCCTTAGGCTCTTGGCTCTTGTGGAGTGGTTGGAGGCTTTGCAACGGTCGTATGTGAATCACTGATTTGAGCAAGGTTGAGGACAGAGTCCTCCCCTGGTCCCTTATATATAGGGTCCACAGGCACCTGACCGTTACCCCTGTTGCCACGTAGGATTAAGTGAGCCACCGGTGTCAACCACCGGTGACACAGCTACAACCTACGCCCAACTGTACCCGGCTCAGGCAGACCGACACCTGTGTCACCGGCGGCACACACAGGTGAACCCTTAGCTGATAGCCACACTACTCAGCCCGGTCCTGGCACATGACATGCCCTCAGCATACTTCAGACTCTAATACCTATAAGGAGAGAGCCTCCGACAGACTTCTGACACATCAGACCGCCTATCACAGTGCAGGTACCTTAGCATTTTCAAGCTCTCCCCTGGTACAGAGATGTACCTGCGTCATAGAGCAGAAGACCACCTGTGACACAGCTGTGTCACACAGGTGCTTAAAGCTCTAGGGTTTTCACTGTTAGTACTGCAGAGCACTAACACAAAACAGCTACATACTTTTGTGCAAAGCTATTGACACAGGGCAATTGGCCTCAAAGCACCAATCCCCTTGACCAACACTCTGAGCAATGAGCAAGGTTCCCTTAGACAACTGCTACTGTTTCATCCCTCTTGATAGTACGGGTGATTCCTATGGACTCAAAGAAACTAGCAAATCTAGGCTTTACCTGCCCCCAACTGAAGTCACGGCCCTTGACGCATCAAGCCACCATCACCCTGCTTGCAGCTCCCTGCACAGCATCGGCTTCTTCTCAGCTGTGGCACAGCTGCCTAGCACAGCCATCTCTTTGTCCTTGAAACACCTTGTACCCTTTTTTTGTGGCCATCCTTCTCTGGATAACCTTTCTTCATGGAACCTGTAGATTCTGCTTACACTCAATGTAAACAGTAGATTCCTGTTTAGGTTGCCATTAGCCATCAAAACCATAGTAGGGCCTAGATGATCTTTCACTCGGGAAACTAGATACCACTCGGGAATTCAGTCGCTGGTCTCCATCCTCTGGACTATCAGCTGGTCTCCATCCGCTGGAAATGACCGGATACCACCAGAACTGACCCGTTATTAACTCACCCGCCATGATATTCCTGACCTACGGGTGAATATTACTCGGCTTATTATCTCAACTCTACAGGAGTTCTATGAGTCCCTCACATTCTTCATGCAGACCATAATAGGGCACGCTCAGGCGGATGCCACTCGGGAAGAAGGCAAAAGCACTCGGCTTGGACGTTACAACAACAAGTTGCAGCCAGATCGCGAAGGACTCGGGGGCTACTGACGATAACATAGCACCCGGGTATCATCGAGAAGGACAATACCGGCCCTCCAGACATGGGGTAGGTCGAGCCGACTGCTCGGAGTCTGACTTCTACACGGGGGCGTCTTATCAACTTGGAGTACAAGATAGGGATAATTACTTACCCGGCAATCCCGGATTCTGTTGTAACTAATTAGAAAACCAATCTGTAAACCGATCCGGACTCTTGTAACCCTACCCCGGTCACCTATATAAGGCCTGGTAGGGATCCTCCGATCGGTAGACACACACGTCTTCGTAAGTTCCCATACTTTCCCTACACATATAGCCTGAGCAACCTAGAGATCTATTCTCAAGGTCTTGTGACACTCGGGATATAAGCAATATCATCCACCAAACACAGGACGTAGGGTATTACCTCTCCTTGAGGGCCTGAACCTCTCTAAATTTTGTCTCCCGTGTGCACCCATCTAGATCTGCTACGCATACGCTGCCCTATATTCAACATTGCCGGATCTAAACACCGACAGGTTCCTAGTCGGCAAGTCCCCAAATGGAAATCGTCTCTGGTCTCTCGCATCTTTCCAAGGTTCACGTGATTAATTCAATGATTTAAAGAGCACACACATGCTGGTCATATGCGCAACCTGACCTACTCATGCTAGTAATTTGTTGCACAACAGCCATCATTTTGAAATATTCGAGCTACGCATCATTAATTAATCAACATAGTAAAAGATAACCGGAATATTTTTTAGCAAGCGAACATGCTTGTTTGGCTGTTCGAGATTGTAAGCTTGCTGGGAAATAACTCCAAGATCACCCGCGTTGCCCGATTCTATTGCAATGATATCAAAAGACCAGAAAAAGGGCAAAAAGTGCGTGAATCAAAACCAGCCACATAAGTGGTACAAATATGCATGAAATGCGTCTTATATGAAGCTAATGCGTTTGGTTTCATGCAATTTGGAGTTGCAGATCTTAGGATGTATTTTCAAAGTATATATGTGTCATTTTTAGTATTATTTAACATAACAATTATTGTAGATGATGATGACTAGTACGGTATCCCGTATATGAGGAGATATTCGTATATGATTCTCTGGATTATCGGAGTAAGAATACGAATCCGGTAAGGATCCCCAAGGGATAAGGTAACCCCCCATAAGGAGGAGGACACCCCTTAAATTAGGAAGTCAATCCCGATGTTTAAGAAAGCCAGAGTCCTACTCGGGCGTAAGTCCATGTTTGGTACGACTCGGGAAACCCCCTATAAAAGGATCAGCAATCCTATAGGGGAGGACTGGTCTTTTGAGTCAAGATAGGTCTAGTAGATCCAACAAGCCTAAAGCCATCCAGAAGCCCTAGTGATTTCCCACAAGAAGACCCGCCGCCTCGAAGGGGTCGAACCCTGCGGAACTAGTCAATTTAGCCTCCGATTAGGTCTAGGGTAGCCACTAACATACACATCCTTTGTAAGAGACTCTATTTGATCAATATATACGAACAGGATGTCGGGTTGTTATCCTGAGGGAGGCCCGAACCTATATAAAAAGGGTGTTTCCTTGCTGTCAAATCTCTTGGCCTTGTGCCCTAGGGGTCCCTACCCAACAACAAGTATTTCTCACGACTACTGTAAGATCGGTAGTTTACCGATCGTCGACAGTAAACTTTTGTACAACAGTGGCATGAATGAGATTTTATGACATGGAAACATGTACATCCTCAAGTGATGTTTGATGTAGAATATATTTAATTTTAGGTTAAGCTAAGTTCTTTAATATCCATATTTCAACATTTAAGTATAAAATACATGTTGGAAATAATCCAAACTAATTGAGTTGAGTCCTAGTTGGATTAGGAGAGTGATTAAGAATAGGATTAGGACTCCTAGTTCTAGTCAGTTTGTATGAGATTTTACGCCTATATAAAGAGGGCAGGTTGTAAAGATCAAATACAATGAAAGCGAGATTTGTGAGAAGAAATAAAGGGAAACAATAGCGCGTGAGGTGCCTTGGGCAAAGTATTCGTGATTATGTGTTTTTGCGATTTGTTTCATTTGATCGATCCTTGGGCTAAAAACCCAACAATTGGTATCAGAGCAAGGAAGATTGAAACTGCTCTTGCCCCGGGGAGCGGCAACCCCTGTTGTGCCTCGGGGCAGGCCATCGTAGTTGAACGGAGAAGCAGCAAGCTATGTTGGTTGAGCGGCAACATGGGCTTGGAAAGGCTAAACGTGGGCTTGCCGCGCAGGCGAGTGGCAGGCAGGTGAGCTAGGCAGAGAAAATGATTTTTTTCTGCTGAAGCTGTCTGTGAACGAGTGTAGCAGAGCGATTGGTGAAAAGAAAAGGGCCATCACGGGAATTGAGGAAGGCTACATGAGTCCTGGATGCCATCGTCGACACGTTAACCAGCAAAGCCATAAAAACAGTAAAATGAGTTCGGTGGTTTTGGATTGAGTCAATCCTTTTGTCAGTTTTGGTTGGTGCACATGAGAGTTGTACCAGGAGTCGAGTCATCATGTGTTTGTGCGTGAGATTCGGTGTGCGTTCATATTCTCGCAAGAGTAAGGTCTTGGTGTGAGGCCAGTGTGATTTGGTGAGAGGCTGGCGGCGGTGGTGTGAGATCATCGTCGTAAGAGGAGTTGGTGTGATGCTGACTTGATCACATTGTAGTCAGTGAGATGCTGCTACAAGACGGACGGTGCGATGCCATTGATGCGAGAAAGTGCATGTACACGTCGGTGGAGTCGTGGCGTGAAAGTGCAACCAAGTTTAGATTAGGGAGAGATTGTTGGAAATAATCCAAACTAGTTGAGTTGAGTCTTAGTTGGATGAGGAGAGTGATTAAGAATAGGATTAGGACTCCTAGTTCTAGTCAGTTTGTATGAGATTTTGCGCCTATATAAAGAGGGCAGGTTGTAAAGATCAAATACAATGAAAGCGAGATGTGTGGGAAGAAATAAAGAGAAACAAGAGCGCGTGAGGTGCCTTGGGCAAAGTATTCGTGATTATGTGTTTTGCGCTTTGTTTCATTTGATCGATCCTTGGGCTAAAAAATTGTTGGAAATAATCCAAACTAGTTGAGTTGAGTCCTAGTTGGATTAGGAGAGGGATTAAGAATAGGATTAGGAGACCTAGTTCTAGTTAGTTTGTATGAGGTTTTGCACCTATATAAAAGGGCAGGTTGTAAGGGTCAAACACAACGAAAGCGAGATTTGTGAGAAGAAATAAAGAGAAACAAGGGCGCGTGAGGTGCCTTCGGTAAAGTATTCGTGATTATGTGTTTTGCGATTTGTTTCATGTGATTGATCCTTAGGCTAAAACCCAACAAGTGATATCAGAGCAAGGAAGATTGAAGGTGCGCTTGCCCCGGGGGGAGGTGACCCCTGTTGTGCCTCGGGGCAAGCCATCATAGTTGAACGGAGAAGCAGCAGGCTATGTTGGTTGAGCTGAACGTGAGCTTGCCACGCAGGCGAGTGGCAGGCGGGCGAGCTAGGCAGAGAAAACGATTTTTCTGCTGAAGCTGTCGGTGAACGAGTGTAGCAGAATGATTGGTGAAAAGAAAAGGGCCATCGCGGGAATTGAGGAAGGCTACGTGAGTCCTAGATGCCATCGTCGACACATTAACCAGCAAAAAGCCATAAAAACAGTAAAATGAGTTCGGTGGTTTTGGATTGAGTCAATCCTTTGGTCAGTTTTGGTTGGTGCACACGAGAGTTGTACCAGGAGTCCGAGTCATCATGCGTCTGTGCGTGAGATTCAGTGTGCGTTCATATTCTCGCAGGAGTAAGGTCTTGGTGTCAGGCCAGTGTGATTCGGTGAGAGGCCAGCGGCGGTGGTGTGAGATCATCGTCGTAAGAGAAGTTGGTGCAATGCTGACTTGATCACATTGTAGTCAGTGAGATACTGCTACAAAACAGACGGTGCGATGCCGTTGATGCGAGAAAGTGCGTGTACACGTCAGTGGAGTCGTGGCATGAAAGTGCAACCAAGTTTGGATTAGGGAGAGATTGTTGGAAATAATCCAAACTAGCTGAGTTGAGTCCTAGTTGGATTAGGAGAGGGATTAAGAATAGGATTAGGACACCTAGTTCTAGTTAGTTTGTATGAAGTTTTGCACCTATATAAAGGGGGCAGGTTGTAAGGGTCAAACACAACAAAAGCAAGATTTGTGAGAAGAAATAAAGAGAAACAAGGGCGCGTGAGGTGCCTTGGGCAAAGTATTCGTGATTATGTGTTTTGCGTGTGAGATCATCATCGTAAGAGGAGTTGGTGCGATGCTGACTTGATCACATTGTAGTCAGTGAGATGCTGCTACAAGACGGACGGTGCGATGCCGTTGATACGAGAAAGTGCGTGTACACGTCGGTGGAGTCGTGGCGTGAAAGTGCAACCAAGTTTGGATTAGGGGGAGATTGTTGGAAATAATCCAAACTAGTTGAGTTGAGTCTTAGTTGGATTAGGAGAGTGATTAAGAATAGGATTAGGACTCCTAGTTCTAGTCAGTTTGTATGAGATTTTACGCCTATATAAAGAGGGCTGGTTGTAAAGATCAAATACAACGAAAGCAAGATTTGTGAGAAGAAATAAAGAAAAATAAGAGCGCGTGAGGTGCCTTGGGCAAAGTATTCGTGATTACGTGTTTTGCGATTTGTTTCATTTGATCGATCCTTGGGCTAAAAATCCAACAATACAAGAGGGTCATCTTTTGAAATTTCTAACTACAACCTCATGAGTAATAGTGGCATCACAAAATTCTACAGGTAAAAGTATGAATTTACAAAAGGTAATCAACTCAATTAGAGTTGATGTGAATTTTCTACAAATTGTTGAAGCTTAATCAATTTTTAGTATTTCTTGTCTCTTTTTCGGGAAAGGAGAAATGTTTTAAATATTTTTATTCTCAGATGATTTAAACCCGATGATATGGCATGTGGGTGTAGGCTGTTCTAATCTGAGAGTTGTATATATAGCTAGAGTCAACATCTTGGAGGGTCCACATGTCATGGGAGCATTTTCTTTTTTTAAAAGTGCATTAATTACTGTTTTGAAGGCTCAATTATCCGGTGATAACCCAACTAGTACCGAACCTGTCATTACATCATTGTTAGGGCAATACATCCATGAGCATATTAGGTTGAGAACTAGATCAGACCTTCAAGAATTAAGTTCTACTGTGATTAGCACATTTAATGATGTGGTGACATGAATCATCCGAGGTGCTTAAGTCTATTAACCACAGCTAAATGTCATCAACACAACCAAATAACTAACCAATCATTATTGTCAGTGATTACTATCGTTGTTGATTAACTCATTTCTGCTAACATTGGTTCATTTGGGAGTGCGTTACTGATATTTTAATCGGGTAATTGCATGCATTAAGCTAAACAGTGCATTCATTCAGTAGGTTATTTTAGTAAACACTTCTTGCATCGATTGTGCGATAACCAGTCCAATTAGTGTTGAGTCTAGTATTAACTCTGTGCATGGAGCATGTTATTTGATAACCATCTTGTCTTAGCCGTGACCTCTGACCATTAATCTTGCTGGTTACAGTAATAGTTAAGCCCTTTCTAACATTATTAGTTTGGATTTTTACTTAATGACGGCAGACAAACATTGAAGTACTTAGGATGTCTGAATTTGCATCTCGTTATTGTTATCGGGTAGGAAAGATCAGTAGTTATTATGCAGCCCAGCCATTAACACCGTGTAGCAATTATGCCTGTGAGTTAGTTTAATTAGACTCAACCGCCTGTAGCAGTCTGACCGGCTGTTTGCTCGGTCAGACCAGCGGCTCAACGTGTCCCGGCGGCACAAGATTCGTCGGCGGCGAGCAAGAGAAAAGGGAGGGGCGGACGGGGATGTGGTCGGAGGCGAGCCTCACCGGCTCAGTGACGACGCGTGGAGGAGAGGAAGGTCGGGGTAGCTTCGGATGTACGGATGTCGAGGACGCCGGCGGCGGGGTTGATTCCGGCGAGGACAACTCCAGCGACGTCGGGTTCGGTGGCAATTGTAGGCGGTGATGGCGCTGGGGAAGCTCGAGTCGCCGGTGGAGCTCCACTGGCTCCTTGGGTCGCCGGCGGTCGATGGAGTCCTCAGGAGGGAGGCGGCGGTCGCTGGGCAGTGTCTCGGCCACGGGTGCCACAGCGAGCTCCAGTGATGGGGGGCGCGGCGGGGACGCGGGTGTCCGGTGGTGGCGTGGTGCTGGTGAAGCTTCGGTGGAGACGGCGCCCCGGTCACACCTCGGAGCTCGGCTGCAACAGGGAGCTCCGCAGAGGCGGGACGAATGGCTCCGCTCGGGGCTGCTGCAGCTCCCGAGCTTGGTGGCGAGGGCAGTGGGAGTAGAAGCTCCGGCCGCTTGAGAGCTTCGGAGGTGCGCGGTTGTCCGGTGCCGGAGCTAGAGTTGGCGGGGACGGAGATGGGGCGGGAGCTCGGCAATGCCGCAGCCCCGTCGGTGGCGGCGGTGAGCTGCGGTCGGCGGCGTTGAGAGGCGTACTCGGTGGAGTGGCAAAGGGAGAAATGGGGAAAAGAAAAGGGATTTTGGAGAAAACGGAGATAGAGGGAGAAGACAACGGTTGCCTTGGAGAAATCGGCCACAGGTAGAAGAGGGTGGGTGGCGGCCTGACGGCGTGGAGAAGAGGGCCCTGTGACGGCCCCACGGGCTGGTAAGGTGTGTTTTTCTTATTTTTCTTTCCTTTTTTTCTTGGTTTTAATTCAGTTTTGGGTCTAGGTTCAAACAAAAACTGATCCCAAACACCTCTTAAAAATTCTGTAGAAATCTGTACTACATTATTAGAACATATTTCTCCTCCAAGAATTCTTGTAAGTTAAAATAATGTCCTTTAGGCGGTCATATAATTATAAAAGTAGGTTAGCTCAAAATGAGCTTTGAACCTCAAGTATCTTAAAATTTTTTTGAATATACATATATCAGAAATTTACATTTGATCCTAGCAAGGTAAATAAACCTTAAGTATGAAATTTACAAGATTTGGAGAAGAAGAAGTTCACCTGATTAACTTATTCCAATTTGTCAAAAGAGAAATTTTGGAAAATAATTTGGTTTAGATTTACAAACGAGTTCCAATTGACTTGTAGAAATTTAAAAGGAGCTAAGATGTCTAGAATATAGAAGTTTTTGAATCATGAATTTTAGGGACATTGGTTTCACCATTCTATTTCACACTAATCATAAGGTACATGTTAAGGTTTTTAATCAATGTCATTTTGAACGATCTATATGCATGTATATGAGGAAAGAAATTATTTTTATTCAGGATAATCTGCATTGATCACGTGGCTTTTTAATAGGGTCATTACAGCGTTCATCGCAACAGATCCCTCCACCCGATCCCTTGCATGTCTGTGAACTTGCGATGGCGACGCTGTTGCGTGGCGGCTGTCACGGCCTTCAAACGTGATCATCGTGTCCGAGCGCCCAATTTGGCACGTCGTCATCCGATGGGTTTGGTAGTAATATGGGGGCTCATGGTTGCCGAGCAAGCGTTGACGGGGGGTGGTCACTTGTGCCACGCTGGCTCGACTTTGTCGGAGCAGTTGGGCTCCGTCTAGAGCATGGGTGTGTCCCACGATGGGGCCGACGTAGCTCATTGCTAGACGAAGGCGGGGACGAAGCAGCGCCCCTCCAGATTCTCGTGGCTCCGTCGGACGGCAGGGCGGAGGGGGCTCCCAAGAACAGGAACACGAGCACTCCTTGTAAACCATTCAGAATCAATGCATTATAGAAACCCAAAAGAATCTTTTGACTTGAACACAGAATGGGTGGTTGTTCAGCTTGATGCAATAAGGAGAAAAACGAACAAGGTAACTAGAAACCGGAAAAAGGAAAAAAGAAAAGAGATATAGAGAGTATGCAAAACGAATGTTTCTACACTAACAGGCAGCTGGACACCACCTCCCGCGCGTCCTAAGGCCGCGGCATAGCACAGGCCTCCATCTCAGGCATCAGGAGGTAGCACCTCGCCGCGATGCTAGGGAAGGGGCTAGGGGTGTGAAACACGAAGATGTTGCCGGATCTAGACGTCGTGGCGCTAGGGAAGGTCTTGACGCGCTAGCCGTCGAGGAGGAGCGAGCCAGTGCATTGGTGTGGAGAATGGAGCGCAAGGGCTGGCTCCTACCAAGCAATGGAGCATGTCGAGCTCGAGAAGTGGAGGTACCTCCTGTTCGTGTGGTTGAGGTAGCAGCAATGAGGAAGGGTTCAGCGCGGTGTTGTCATGGTCAAAGCGGCCGGCGTGCTGGTCCACGCGGGAAGCTGCTGCTAGATCTGGGCGTCGCGTCGGCTATGTGGGAAGAGGCCGGCGAGAAGTAGTTGAGGGTGTCGAGACACTTCAAGGTGCAGAGTGTGGAGCGGCGGGGAAGATGGCAGTAGAAGGAGAAGATGGGGGCGAGGCGGAGGAGGCATGGCTCGATGGCCGGTTCGAGGAGAGACGGAAAAGAGAGAATAGAAAGAAAAAAAAATCATGAAATGTGGGACTTTTTGACCAGGCTGAGGGTTTGGCTACCATCTTGGGCAGTCTACAATGCCACGTCATCAAAATACAAAGATTAAGACCGTAGATGAACCCTTTAAAGAGAATAGGGAGCAAAAGTACTTTTTTAATACAGTGACTATATTAATCATAGTGTACAAATTTAATGGACTTACTCTTTATTTATACAAGAAGAGTGATTACAAGTTTCACCGGTTTACATTGATGGCCTTACAAAGTGACAATGGGCCCCTTCTTTTCAACTTTTGGATTGGTTTATAGCTCTAGAGAGCTACAAGTTGAAAAGAAGGGCCGGTGGTGGAGTTAAGCCCTCTAGAAATTTTGTTGGTAGCAGGAAGCTGGTAGCAATCAACTTTCCGAGCTTATGCTCTTCGAGTTTTTAAAAATACCCTCAGAGTTGCATAGCAAATTACGCGAATTTGCCACTACGTGCCCCTCGGCCCCTCCACTTCGTCAACCCACCCCGCACTCTCCTCTCCCCACAACCAAGGCGCTCCCGCCGCACCCCCGCCCCTTCCGCCACTCTCCTACCCCTCCTGTCAGCCCCGACGCCGTCCGCCATCGCCGCCCTCCCTCGTCATCTGCCCCGGCGCAGATCTTGCCCCCGGCCCCGAGCCCCATCCGTCGCGGGCCCCGGATCCGTCGGCCGGAGCCCCAGCCTCCACCGGCCCGAGCCCCCTCCTCCACCAGCCAAGATCCAGCGCCCTGAGCCCCCTCCCCCGGCCTCCACCGGCACAGATCTGCGTCCTCGAGGTCCCCGGCCCATCCTCCTCCTCCCCCAGATCTGCCAGAGCTCGCCCTCATCCCGCCGGCCCAGATGCTAGCCGCCACCGACCTCATCCGTCTCCATCCACGTTCAGTCACCGTCGCCCCTCCACCGACCTCCATCGCCCTCCTCCACCGGCCCTGCCGTCGCCTGAGCGGCCCCTAGCCCCTCCTCCACCGAGCTCGGCCACCCGCCACCGGTCCTTCCCGAGCTCGGCCACCCGCCACCGTAGTAGTGTTGAACGCACATCGGCTCCTGATCTTCGACTGCCTGAGAAGGTGCTACAAAAATTGACATTGCAAATGGAGATAATATTGTGAAAAAATACAGGTGATGGCACAACCAACCTGAATAAAAATCTGAAGCCATCTTCTGAACTGTCAGTGGGAGTAGTTGCTCCACTGGAGCCACCGAATGCCCACAACAGGTCGCACTTCATCTGACCCAATTGGAGGAGGAGCAAGGAGAGTTTCATGCCGCATCTGATAGTGGTAATGATGAATGAACCTCGGTTCCACATCATCCAGCAACCGAGAAGGAATTTTAGGTATTTGACGCCTTCAGCAAATAAGAAGTAAAACGAGAAGAACACCCGACAATGCCGAAAAACCAAAACCTTAGATCTAGGACAAGCCTAAGGCAATTTCGATGGAAGTGAAGCAAGTTGTCCACGGATGCAGGGGAACAACAACCGAAAACAGAAAAAGGCAGCAAAACTGTAGGATTGGATCAAACCCTACGGGAGACAAACCTCCATGGTTCCTCGGTGGAGAGCTCGATGGTCATCCCCCTAGGGCCAAAGAAAAAACAAGGAGTAGTTTTATGATAGAATTGTCTCACTACACTAAATTTTCTAGCTCTCTCCAAAATACCACTCAAACATCAGTTCTTTCCAAAATACCACTTAAATCATAGATTTCTACTTGAAATATCTTTATTGAAAAATTGAGGTTGATGGAGTTTGAAAAAGACATGCTTGCCCTTACCTCTTCACACCAAGAAAACATAACTCTTTTCATCTCATCCTCGAATCTTCCTCTATTCTTACTTACTACAAAGCCTGCATTCCATCCTCACCTCTTTCTCTCTTCAAGTTTTGTATAATACTTATATCACACTTCTCAACTTGTGAAAAAAAATCAGCAGCATTTTGCCTAAATTTGGCAACATTTTGACAAGAAGTAAATGGCAATAAAAAACATAATATAACAACATAATAATAGCATCGTGCCACCATAACTAGACCACATTCTACCACATTACCAAAAGGCTTGTCCAATAGTTCACAGTTCACAAGTACATAAAGAACCAAAATAACTAGACAAGAGGGTTCACAAGTACATAACAGTTCACACAATTTATCCAAAAGATCGTAATTCATGCACTACTTGTTCTTTTGAAGAGGACTAGCAGCAGTCTTCTTCTTCCTAGTTGATGCAGAAGGAGGTATAGAAGCACTTGCAATGACTGTTGCCCTCTGCCTTGTCATTGGGCTTGAAGTATAGCTTGAGTACTTTGCTCAGTTGGTGTGCGGGGAGCAGAAGTTTCAATTTTTTAATCTTTTTCTACAAGAGAAGGACATTAGTACAATGCAAGAGATATGTAAGTCTAAAAGAAATTAGCAGACCAAACCCAATACAAGAAATTACCTTTTGGTGGGTTGTGGAGGAGGAATTACCTCGCCATCTTGTCAGCCTCTTTCTCCTTGCATCCCTTCTAGGATACCCAAATTGTCCACATCTTTTGCACTAATGTTGTCTGCTGGTTGGATTTGGCTCACTACTATTCTTTATCCTCTTGGTTTTCGAACGTCCAGCACTTCTAGTCAATTTGGGAGGAAGCATCAAGAATCCTTGGTCTACCTTGGGCCATTGAGCCTTCCCTCTAATTGGCATGAGAACATCTTGGTATGCCCTTTGAATCTTACCACCGAGAAGTAATCATCCACACATGACATGAGCTTGGCCCTTCTAAAGAATATAAAATGAAGAGCATGTGTGCATGGCTTACCACTAATCTGCCATTACCGACAAGAGCACTCTTTTTTCTCCAAGTCAACTGTATCCCAGTAGAGATGCTGCCCTTGATTCTCCATAGTGCAGGCTCTTGCTTTTCTGGTTCAACTCCTTTATCACGCTAGGTAGTATGCTACCCTGCAACCTTTCTGCAATTGACCTCCTTTTCTTGCATGTTCATTACCATCTCCCTAATTTTGTCAACAAGCTCAATGATTGCAAGTTGCTTGACCTCTCTTATCCAACTATTGAACACATCCGCCAAGTTGTTATTGACATAATCAACTTTGCATATAGCTGAAAACTGTTGGGGAACGCGCTACGAAAAACAAAATTTTTCCGCGCACGAACCAAACCAAGAAACACTATCGAGGTGTAGGTAACGATATCATACCTTCGACGATCACGTCAATGCAGCGGAGAAGTTGACCGATGTCGATGAAGTCCGCAGACTCCCGCAGCTAGGTTATACCTCCCAGCCGCGAGAGCGATCTCCTCGTGAATAGTTCGCCCGATCAAACGTCGAAGTATACGACGTCTCCGAGGTATCCACGCGTACCGGATCAGCGACACCGCGGTAATGTGTGGACCAGCACACAAGAACAGCGGGGATCTACGAGAAGGAGAAGCAGCAGCGCGCCGGCAGCTGTACTAGATCCAATCTAGAAGAGAGAGAAAAAGAAGGCTGTGGCCAATCTAGAGATGGCCGGCCTAGGGTTTAGTCCAAGGGGACTAGGGCTGCCTCTGGGGCTGCTTGGGATACCCTTTGAGGTGCCCTGCCCCTCTATTTATAGGGGTTGGGGCAGCTCTCCCTAGGCAGGTGGAGTCCTACTCCAGCAGGGACACCCTGTTGGAGTTGGAGTCCAACTCCACTAGAACCTTCTAGAACCTTCTAGAATTTCTAGAACCTTCCAGAACCTTCTAGAATTTCTAGAACCTTCCAGAACCTTCTAGAACCTTCTAGAACCTTCTAGAACCTTCCAGAACCTTCTAGAACCTTCCAATACTTTCCGGAACACTTCCGGACATCACCGGAACCATCCGGGACCTCCCGGAACACTTTCGAGATCATCCGAAACACTTTCGGAACCTTTCTCTCTCGTTCTCTATAAATCGTAGCATTCCTAAATGTCGCTAAAACGTTAAGCGTGTGACCCTATAGGTTCGAGTATATGTGGACATGTCCGGAATACCTTCCGGTCAATAATCGTCAGCGGGATCTGGACACCCATAACGACTCCCACATATCATCGAAGATCTTTATCGAGCAAACCTTGTATTGTCGCATACAATTCCTTTTGCCTCACGATACATTACACAACCCGAGGCGAGACTTTGACGGTATCCCTGTGATCAACTCCTTGATCACCATACCTAGTTATCCTCGTTACCGGTTTGTACTCTTTTCTCGTTTCCGTATTCCGGTATCCCCGTGACTAACCTTTTAGTCACAATACCTGGCCAGGCGATGCTGGACACCGTAATACCGAGGGGGCCCAGAGTGTATCTCTCCATCGCCGGATGGGCAAATCCCAGTCTTGACATATCTAGAACCACGATATACTTTCTGGTGTACCTGGAAGTCACCTTTATAATTACCCAGTTACGGCGTAACGTTTGATGACCCCAAAGCAACCATCCGGTATCCGGGTCTATGATATTCTCATGGTCTAAGGACGCAAGTAAACGTTAACACATCATGAGAAGATACTGACAACATATTGACGAAGTGATCTCGCAGTATCTCATAAGGGGTCTATCCAACACCATTGTTACCCTAACAATGTGTTCCCATTATTGCCGGCATCCTTGTTACATTAACAATGCCCATGATCAGGAAAACAAGATCATCAACAATACATGAGCTAGTCCAGAGGCCTGACTAGGGATCTGAATGGTGTTTATTATTCCACACATGCAATTAGGTTTTCCTCTGAATCTCATATTCAAGAACCAATGCAATTTTAGCATAGAACATAAACTTAATCATGAACATGAAAATAGAATAATAACAACTTTATTATTGCCTCTAGGGCATATTTCCAACAGTCTCCCACTTATACTAGAGTCAATAATCTAGCCAATGCTTAAGCTCCTAACACCCATGGCATTCCGGTGTTGCTCATGCTTTGCTTGTGGTAGAGGCTTCGTCAGCGGATCTGACACATTCAGATCCGTGTGTATTTTGCATATCTTTACGTCTCCACGCTCCACCAATTCACGAATGATGTGGAATCGGCGTTGTATATGTTTGGACTTCTGGTGGGACCTTGGCTCCTTGGCCTGAGCTATGGCGCCACTATTGTCACAATAGAGCTCCATAGGATCCAGCGCGCTCGGAACCACACCAAGCTCGGTGACGAACTTCTTAATCCAAACGCCCTCCTTTGCCGCTTCTGAAGCGGCGATATACTCAGCCTCCGTTGTAGAATCCGCCACAGTGTCCTGCTTGGAACTCTTCCAGCTCACTGCGCCACCGTTCAGTGTATACACTAAGCCTGATTGAGATCAAAATCATCCGGATCTGTGACAAAGCTGGCGTCGGTGTAACCCTTTACAACGAGCTCTTCGTCACCACCGTATACGAGAAACATATCCTTAGTCCTCTTCAGGTACTTTAGGATATTCTTCACTGCTGTCCAATGATCATGACCTGGATCACTCTGGTATCTGCTCGTAACACTTAGAGCATAGGACACATCTGGTCGTGTACATATCATGGCGTACATGATTGACCCAATCGCGGATGCGTATGGAATCTTACTCATGCGTTCTCGCTCATCAGTTGTCGAAGGACACTGATTCTTGCTCAAACTTTTCTCATGCGACATCGGCAAGAACCCCTTCTTGGCGTTTTCCATACTGAACCTCTTCAGTACTTTATCTATATATGTACTCTGGCTTAGCCCTATTAGGCGTTTTGATCTATCTCTATAGATCTTTATACCTAATATGTATGCTGCCTCGCCTAAATCTTTCATTGAAAAACTATTTTTCAACGAAGTCTTAATATTGTCAAGAAAAGATACATCATTCCCAATCAACAATATGTCATCCACATAGAGTATTAGAAATGCTATTGCGCTCCCACTTACTTTCTTGTAAACACAAGCCTCTTCGCAGTTCCTGATGAAGCCAAACCCTTTGACCACTTCATCAAAGCGAAGATTCCAACTCCGTGATGCTTGCTTCAGTCCATAGATGGATCTCTGAAGTTTGCATACCTTTCCAGCATCCTTTGGATTGACAAAACCCTCGGGCTGTATCATATACACGTCCTCGGTTAGCTTCCCATTCAGGAACGCTGTTTTGACATCCATTTGCCATATCTCGTAATCGAAATATGCAGCAATCGCTAGAAGAATCCGAACAGACTTAAGCATCGCTACGGGAGAGAATGTCTCATCGTAGTCAACTCCTTGAACTTGTCGGAAACCCTTTGCGACAAGTCGAGCTTTATAGATGTATACATTCCCATCCGCGTCTGTTTTCTTTTATAAGATCCATTTACATTCGATAGGCCTCACGCCTTCAGGAGGGTCCACCAAGCTCCAAACTTGGTTCTCGTACATGGATTCTATCTCGGATTTCATGGCGTCTAGCCATTTAACGGAGTCAGGGCCCATCATTGCTTCCGTATAGGTCGTAGGCTCATCGTTGTCTAACAACAATACCTCGTCCGAAAACCACTGTGGTTTCGTGCGAATCCTACCAGACCTTCGTGGTTCAGCTGCTGGCTCGACTGAAGTCTCTACATCACATGTAGGGGCTTCCGTATCAGTCATTGTGGGAAACTCCGGAACCACTTCCGGCGTTGCATCACTTTGACCTAATGACGAAGATTCACCAATCTCGTCGAGTTGCACTATCCTCCCACTCACCCCTTTCGCAAGAAACTCTTTCTCGAGAAACACACCGTTCTTTGCGACAAACACTTTGCCTTCGGTGCGGTGATAGAAGGAATACCCAACAGTTCCTTTGGGATAACCAACAAGAAGCATTTATCCGATTTGGGATCGAGCTTATTTGGTTGTAAACGCTTTACATATGCATCGCATCCCCAAATTTTAAGAAAAGACAAGTTGGGTTTCTTCCCATGCCATATCTCATATGGTGTCGTTTCAACGGATTTAGATGGTGCTCTATTTAGTGTAAAAGCGGCAGTCTCTAAAGCATAACCCCAAAAAGACAATGGCAGTTCAGTTAATGACATCATCGATCTTACCATGTCCAACAAGGTTCGATTACGTCTCTCGGACACTCCATTCCTCTGTGGCGTTCCGGGAGGTGTAAGCTGTGGAACAATTCCGCAGCTCTTCAGATGTTCGCTAAACTCGTAACTCAAATACTCCCCTCCGCGATCTGATCGCAGAAACTTGATTTTCTTGTTACGATGATTTTCTACTTCATGCTGAAATTCTTTGAACTTTTCAAAGGTTTCAGACTTATGTCTCATCAAATAGATATACCCATATCTACTCAAATCATCCGTGAAGGTAATGAAGTAGAGGAATCCACCGCGTGCAGCTATACTCATTGGACCACATACATCCGTATGTATGATCTCCAATAAGTCAGTCGCCCGTTCTACGTGGCCTGTGAACGGCGTTTTAGTCATTTTACCCATTAGACAAGGCTCGCAAGTGTCAAATGATTCATAATCAAATGACTCCAAAAGTCCATCACAATGGAGTTCTTCATGCGCTTCTTTCCAATATGACCCAAACGGCAGTGCCACAAATAAGTGGAATTCGAATCGATTATCTTGCGACGTTTAGCGTCAGTGTTATGGATGTGTGTATTACCATCAAGATTCATAATAAATAACCCATTCACAACGGGAGCATGGCCATAAAACATATTATCCATATAAATCGAACAACCATTGTTCTCAGACTTAAACGAATAACCGTCTTGCAACAAACATGATCCAGAAATAATGTTTTTGCTCAAGGCCGGAACATAGTAACAATTACTAAGCTCTAATATAAATCCTGAAGATAAATGTAGAGGTAGGACACCGACGGCGAGCACAGCAACTTTTACTCTGTTCCCGACGCGCATCGTCACCTCATCCTTTGCCAGTCGCTTAGGCCTCTGTAGTTCCTGCATCGAGTTGCAAATATGAGCAACCGATCCGGTATCCAATACCCAAGAATTACATTGCGGACCAGCAAGGAATACATCAATAACATGTATGACACTCATACCTGAGCTGGACTTTCCAGACTTCTTCTTTTCTGCCAGATATTTCTTGCAGTTCCTCTTCCCAGTGTCCCTTCTCTTTACAGAAGAAGCACTCAACATCAGAAGTGGCGCCAGTCTTGGACTTCTTAGGCGTGTCAGTCATACTAGCACCCTTGGATTTGCCCTTTTTCTTAGACTTGCCCTTCTTCTTGAAGTTGGTTGTTTTATTCACCATCATCACATGATTGGCGTCCTTCTGGATTCCACTCTCAGCAGTTTTAAGCATAGTGAATAATTCACCCATACTCTTTTCCATCCCATTCATGTTGTAGTTCATGATGAAGCTACTATAGCTCGGAGGGAGGGAAGCAAGAACAAGATCAGTGCCCAACTCTTAGGAGATTGGAAAACCTAGCGCATCCAACCTTTGCGCGTACCCAGACAATCTAAGTACGTGCTGACTCACTGAGCTGCCCTCAGCCATCTTGCATTCAAACAAGGCTTTGGATATCTCATATCTTTCAGTCCTTGCTTGCTTCTGAAACAAAGCTTTCAGCTCCTGGATTAACTCATAAGCAGCCCAATTCTCAAAACGCTTTTGAAGATCAGGTTCCATGGAGGCAAGCATGATACACTGTACTGCAATGGAATCATCGCTCTTAGATTGATAGATACGAGTCTCATCATCCGTAGCGTTAGCGGGGAGTTCACCGAGAGTTTGCGATAGGACATAGTCCTTCTTGGCACTCTTGAGGACAATCCTCACATTACGGTACCAGTCCGTAAAGTTGTTCCCAGATGAATTCAGTTTTCTTTCTCAAGCAACGCGCATAGTGGAAAGGTGGTTACGGGTGCCATAGATCTACAACTTAAAAACAAATACACTTTAGACATTGTTCATGATTAAAGCAACTCAAATTAACACTTAATTAGAGTAAGCTCCCACTAAAACCAATATCCCTCATAATTGATTATTAGTGATTCAAGATCCACGACTCACTTACTCCACCATTGATGTGACATCACTGATGATGGAATAACGAGACCGGTAGGTCAACATGCCAATCATATCCCATATGACTCTTGTTCATCTTTCGATGGGTGTGTTCCGAGCCCAAGACGATCTTGCAAAGCTCGTCAAGACAACCGAGTGCTCTGCTGCGCGAACGGTTCGCGCCCGCCTCATATATGTCAAACCTATCGTACCCATGTGACATGGCGCACCTCAGAATGGCAAATACTCCAGACGGTGCTACACTTGGAAGAACACTAACTACTTTGATATTTGTGTGAGGGATCACCCTATTTAACAACGTCTACCACGCATCAAACAAGGTGCATAAAAGGGATTAACATCACATGCAATTAAATTATTGTGATATGGTATAGCCCCTTTTGTTGAAGAAGACTTCTTCAACATCTTTTGGCGGAGAACTCCTTCTTCGCGTACGACGTAGCGTCGAGGTCCATCGATGTAAGATTGTCACCACCATGTCCTTGCAATTACAACTATTTGCTATCACATAGCTAATAAAATAAATGCATTACATGGCTTTCTAGTTGACGCGTAGGTCAATATAATAAACAATGACAATCGTATTGGCTCCTGCCGATTGCCGTACTCATGACACGCAGGTCATGACAAAATTAAAATTACAAACACTTTGCATCTCATACAATCACATTGCATCACATAGGCTATACCACATCACATGCATACCCTGCAAAAACAAGTTAGACGCCTCTAACGTTTATGCTACAATACGTGGCTTTATGGCTACGTTGCAAACCGTTTGCTACCTACGTTACCATAAGCATGATTGCTCTTGCAGTTATTTAACTGTCGGGGTGTCTGGAATTGGAGACTCGGAAATCTCGAACCCCATACTAAACTTCGTCATACGCATGACCCCCGTGTAGATCACATCTACAAGCCCGCTCATTGCAAATTTATCTTTCTCAACTAAAGTGAAACCAAAGTCATCCTTAGCATGTCTCGATCCGAAGATCGTAAGGTTCGCCGGACCTCTGAAAATTTCACGATGCCGCCGAGATCAAAATTTTGCAATGAGAGGGAAACAACAAGAAAATCTGGTGGTAGATCTCATCTAACACCCCGCACATCATATGTGCAATGCCGCATATCACATATGCTCTAGTCGTACCTACAACTACGCATAGAACTGCTCTGATACCACTGTTGGGGAACGCGCTACGAAAAACAAAAATTTTCCGCGCACGAAC
This sequence comes from Stipa capillata, assembly GCA_019208055.1. Lineage (NCBI taxonomy): Eukaryota > Viridiplantae > Streptophyta > Magnoliopsida > Poales > Poaceae > Stipa > Stipa capillata. Next base: position 86,052 of record JAGXJF010005541.1, on the reverse strand, counting down.
CAAACCAAGAAACACTATCGAGGTGTAGGTAACGATATCATACCTTCGACGATCACGTCAATGCAGCGGAGAAGTTGACCGATGTCGATGAAATCCGCAGACTCCCGCAGCTAGGTTATACCTCCCAGCCGCGAGAGCGATCTCCTCGTGAATAGTTCGCCCGATCAAACGCCGAAGTATACGACGTCTCCGAGGTATCCACGCGTACCGGATCAGCGACACCGCGGTAATGTGTGGACCAGCACACAAGAACAGCGGGGATCTACGAGAAGGAGAAGCAGCAGCGCGCCGGCAGCTGTACTAGATCCAATCTAGAAGAGAGAGAAAAAGAAGGCTGTGGCCAATCTAGAGATGGCCGGCCTAGGGTTTAGTCCAAGGGACTAGGGCTGCCTCTGGGGCTGCTTGGGATACCCTTTGAGGTGCCCTGCCCCTCTATTTATAGGGGTTGGGGCAGCTCTCCCTAGGCAGGTGGAGTCCTACTCCAGCAGGGACACCCTGTTGGAGTTGGAGTCCAACTCCACTAGAACCTTCTAGAACCTTCTAGAATTTCTAGAACCTTCCAGAACCTTCTAGAATTTCTAGAACCTTCCAGAACCTTCTAGAACCTTCTAGAACCTTCTAGAACCTTCCAGAACCTTCTAGAACCTTCAATACTTTCCGGAACACTTCCGGACATCACCGGAACCATCCGGGACCTCCCGGAACACTTTCGAGATCATCCGAAACACTTTCGGAACCTTTCTCTCTCGTTCTCTATAAATCGTAGCATTCCTAAATGTCGCTAAAAACGTTAAGCGTGTGACCCTATAGGTTCGAGTATATGTGGACATGTCCGGAATACCTTCCGGTCAATAATCGTCAGCGGGATCTGGACACCCATAACGACTCCCACATATCATCGAAGATCTTTATCGAGCAAACCTTGTATTGTCGCATACAATTCCTTTTGCCTCACGATACATTACACAACCCGAGGCGAGACTTTGACGGTATCCCTGTGATCAACTCCTTGATCACCATACCTAGTTATCCTCGTTACCGGTTTGTACTCTTTTCTCGTTTCCGTATTCCGGTATCCCCGTGACTAACCTTTTAGTCACAATACCTGGCCAGGCGATGCTGGACACCGTAATACCGAGGGGGCCCAGAGTGTATCTCTCCATCGCCGGATGGGCAAATCCCAGTCTTGACATATCTAGAACCACGATATACTTTCTGGTGTACCTGGAAGTCACCTTTATAATTACCCAGTTACGGCGTAACGTTTGATGACCCCAAAGCAACCATCCGGTATCCGGGTCTATGATATTCTCATGGTCTAAGGACGCAAGTAAACGTTAACACATCATGAGAAGATACTGACAACATATTGACGAAGTGATCTCGCAGTATCTCATAAGGGGTCTATCCAACACCATTGTTACCCTAACAATGTGTTCCCATTATTGCCGGCATCCTTGTTACATTAACAATGCCCATGATCAGGAAAACAAGATCATCAACAATACATGAGCTAGTCCAGAGGCCTGACTAGGGATCTGAATGGTGTTTATTATTCCACACATGCAATTAGGTTTTCCTCTGAATCTCATATTCAAGAACCAATGCAATTTTAGCATAGAACATAAACTTAATCATGAACATGAAAATAGAATAATAACAACTTTATTATTGCCTCTAGGGCATATTTTCAACAAAAACTTCTTCTGGTCCATAGACGATTATGCTCCATTCTCAAATAGTTGATTGCAGCTAGACTTTGTGCTTCTATCTCTGCCATCAAGGCCTCACGCTTTTCTAATTCATATGTCCACGATGCTGGCCACATATTTGTCAGTATGTCACATTTGTACTTTTTGGTGAAATTAAGCATTACATGCCTCATGCATTCTCTATGCTCAGAATTCTTGAATACCTCAGAAATAGCATTCTCCAACCCCTTGCATGCATCTATGTGTATTGCAAACCCATTTGGTTCTCCAATACATAGTTGGAGTTGTTTCATGACCACTCCTAATTTGCCGTATTCTCCTTGTCAAATATCTCAAATGCCACAGAAAACATCCAATTGTGTCCATCCACAGCAGTTGCAGCAGCTAATTGTCCGGTATATTGTCTAGTAAGATGTAACAGACCAAATTTTGGAGCTTTTAAACAAAATCTAAAAATGAGGACTCGAAAATTTCGTGGATTTTTATTTCATTAATTAAAGCTTAATTCTAATTTTACAAATTAATCCGTAGTTAATTTAGATTGATCCAACTTGAATTTGATTGGCTTTCGATTTGGAATATGTCTCCTAGATTTTTCTCGGAATTTTGGAAGATCGTTTGGTATTTAATCTCGCTCTATTATTCTTTATTTTTTATTTTGGTTTTCTGAGAATGGAAGTTCCTTTTTCTTTTTCTCCTTCCCTCCTTGGCTGCGCCGCCGGCCGTTTCAGCCAGCATCCCGAGCGCCACCGCCTCTTCTCCTCCAACAGTGCATCTTCTCCTCCCCATGGTGCCCCTTCTCCTCCCCCTCACCTCCTATAAATACCCTCACCTCCCCCTCTATTTTTCCCACTCCCCCACACCTCTTTTCCACGAAATCCTTGCCTCTAAACCTTCCAAACCCTCTGCCTACCATTTTTGTTCGCATGCAGTCTCTAGACAGCATGCATCACCTCTGTATTTCTGTAATTCCCATCGCTTCGTATATTTTTTGGAATATTCCTCCAGTGAGAAGATGAGTAACCTCTTCCTCCACCTCTCTGCAAAATTTGGTGAAGATCCAATAGTGCAATCTCTGGAAAATCTCCAAACACTGATGAGTTGTTTGTATCCAGATTACTCTCCACGTGCATCAAGATTGGGAGAAGCGCCCTCGGCGCCTCGAACCTCCTTTTCAAGATCCGTTCAGCAGGATCATGGATAACATTATCACCTTCTTTCTCATTGATTCAGTGAGTCTATCAACAATCCCTTGGGTCTCTTTGAGCCTTGGGTTCCTATCAACACCTCTATAAATTTTCTTGTTGATCCATGCAGCTGTTTGTCGAGAATGCATCCGTCTCCGACGTGCTTTCCGCGGATGTCCAGATTCAGTCTGTCTTGTCCAAACTTTTGCTGTTGACTCAATAAGCTTTTGCCAAAACCCTTTGGTAAGATTGTGCCTCTATATGTCTAATTTCTAATCCAATTGGTGGATCGCGATTTCGTTGAGCGAGTATCGTGCAGCATCCAAAACCCTCTGGTCTGTCCAGAACCGATCTATATCCCATTCTGACCGCTTTGTGTTGCGAACGTCGCCACCCTATATCATTCTTTATATGTTTATATAATGTTAATGCTTGATTAATATTGCCATGAGATTATGATCATGCTATATAAGACACCTCTGATTATAAGATTGCATAGCATGATTACATTTATTATAACTGGCATTTATGTACATGAGCATGGTCGCATGATTTAAGGTTTACGAATTGTTGGATGCAGTTTATATACTAGAAATGTTAGGTGCTGTTGTGTTATTGCATAACCAGACTCAATAATGTTCCATATTGTTTTGGTACTGATCTTAAGCCATGGGTCAAGCCAAGTAGGATGTATGAATTTTGAATGCTTAACATATCTCTCGTACAGTTCTAGTTTTATTGATGCCTCTGGTACATGTATTTGTATAGTGTCAAAAATGAGGTGTTGTTAACCATTATAAATGTTCAAGAAACCTAAATATTCAGTTATGGTTAATATCTATAGTATACCACGTTGTTTGTGAAAAATTAGCATGATAGGGTTTATTATTAATTTTGTGGTGCAGACTAGCGTGCTAGATTATGTCGTGCTTATACTGTTATTTAAATCTCATGCCTTAGTGGTTTCGTGCTATCCCTTGATCATGTGTACTAGTAGATTAGATTTATATAAGATCTGAACTTAGCTTAATTTGATTTAATTAACATGCTTAGGAGTAGGCCTATTCTTTTGTAGCATGTGTGGTTGTACATGATGGAATATAGTTCTATAGTTCTCATATTATTCTAATTATTACGTGAACAATAATATTGTTGTGATAAGCTGAAATTACCCTTTGGCTTGCTATTACATGTTTATTAGTGATGTTAAGTTACCATGCTATTGTTCATCTTTCATGAATTAGCCATTGTGGGTATCGCCTTTTCATGTGTACTACTATGTAGAGCAACCCCTCTGTTAAATTTCATAATTTTTGGAGTTGTTTAGATTTTCCAAGAATTAAAATGAGCACTGTTTTTATTATTTAAAATAGGAACTATCTATTTTTAATAAATTTTTGTATTAGATACACCCCAGTTTTTATAGTGGTGTTTGTAACCTTTTAGCACATGTGTTTTAGTGTAACATAAATCACATGTTGTTTTAGGCTTATTTTAAGTGTCTATTGTTTACTATTTTTAACTATAATTTTATCTCTATTATTAGCTTGTTGTAATTAATTTCAAAGAGTAGTTTTTGATTTATTAACCTCTATTTTAATTAGCATGCGTAGGTGGTAGGTATGCTTAGTATACATGTTGCATATGTCAAAGTGCATAATTCTATGATTTCAATACATGGTTAATTATTTTGTGAGCAATATTATAACAGTAACCAAATGATGATAACCTCTGAAATATTAATCACATGATCACTAGTTAAGCTACAATATGTTCATGCTCATTTCCGTTAATCATGTCTCACAATCCAGTTGCTATGTGCCATCCCCTTCTCATGTATACTAACTATGTTAGCTTATGCCAAGCTTGTTTCTATTTAAGTATACATACCTCAGAAACTAGTTGTTATGTGCTATTGCCTTTTGGTATATACTAGCATGTTAGGCTTGCTTTGGATGGATTTAGCATGTACTGTTTTATGTTAATGAATATGCTAGAATATACTAGCTATGTTTGTAATCTGAAATATTATAATATTGTTTGTATATATATGGTTATGGCCTTGTCTTAGAAGACCTATACTAAGGATTATTTAGTGTTAGACCTTATTTCAATCTTCGTCGCGATGACGCCCTCGTGCCATCGTTCCTTCCATCCACATCTTTCCTCCATCGTTCCTCTTTCTCATGTTGCTTTCTGGAATGTTGATATTTAGAGTTGTTATTTATTTGCTTTGCTCTCATTACGTTACGATGATAAGGAGTGAAGAGACCGACCCAGCTTCAGATGCAAGAGACAAGGAGGAATACTACCATGGAGGCATGCCCCCTCTTTCTTGATCATACTTGATCCTATATTTCTGAAAGTCATTATATTCTGTCATTTTACAAACATGCATGTTGTTTTATTTCAGTAGCTAGCGTGTCGATTGACACACCATTACCTTTCCTCTTGTCGCCTTGTTTACTTGATATCCTCAGTAGAATATTATGTTTTAATTCCTGAATAGAGTAGAGAAATGCTTAGCCATGCTTAAATATATTCTTAGGTTGTTTTGAATTGCCTCCTCGGAGGAATGAACTTCGGATCAATGATCCTTGTTGAAACTTATTTGTTGGGCTCACTGAGCTGGGACGGATGCCCGATGTTTCCTTCTCTCTCTAATCTTCCTATTCTATTCTGGGTGAAACTTACCATCTAAAAGGTATGGGCGACAGCTGGATCCTGTGATGAAGGAGCAATGGTTATTCTTCATGAGATGAAGAAGTCATTAGTTGTCCGCATCGAATAAGGCCGAAGCCTTGAACCCAAGAATTGTGAAAACAGTACAACCACATGCTATATGGGCACTGGCTTGGTCAAGTAGGTTAGTCAGCCTTTGGTGTCGATGTTGCCGTACCGCAGAAGGGATGGACGTAGCTACAAGGACCCTCGGCACAGATGGAGGGACCGGAGGGTGGGGACATACTCTCAACTCCGGGCCAGACCCGGTGGGCATGTCACATCAGAAGGAGATCTAGCTAAAAGACCTCGTCACGGTCACCCTGCCGATACACCGATGGGCGTGTGTACAAGCTGGCGCAACTTGGCATAAGGGGATAATCGTGTCATGTGGGTAAAGTGTACAAACTCTGCAGAGTGTCAAACTAATCGATTAGCAGTGTCCACGGTTATGGATAACACATGACTCATTCTTGATGAACAGGACATGTCCCTTTTCCCCTTGTTATTTTCCTCTACCCCTTTCCTGATGGAATCTATGAACGAGCTAAGGCAGGAGTTCCTTGCTCGAGTGTGTTGGTTGTGGACCACACATGTTAGAAAATACCCCCAATAATAAAACTAATTTATGTCGAAATGATGCATTCGAATCTACCCTAATATTTCAACTAAAACTGCTTTTACGCAAAAAGAGCCATAAAGCCTTCCTTTGAAGCCTCATATACATTGGTTTAGGTGTTTCCCTACGAGGGGGCACACTGAGTATGCGAAGTACACAACGAGCATGTTTTGTTGTGGTGGTGTGCAGAGGAGTGTGCTGAGGAAGGAGTCGATGAAGATTGCTTCTATGATGATCCCAGAGAGTAGGTTGCGTGGCCTCTGTTAACTGCCTGTGGCACAGATGGAGCCGCTTCGCCTTTCAATTCTGCTGTTTCCTCTTATTGTATTAATGTCGCAAGACATGGTAAGCCGAGTGGCTTATTTTATTCAAACCATTGTATTATTTTTAAAATGTCATGCAATGGTATACATTTCGCCTGTGTTCATCAGCTTGATCCTAGACTGTTTTCATTAGCTTGATCCTAGACTGGCGAGGATGTACATAGGAGGGTCTGGTAATTGAGATTGGACTCCAACATAAGAAATGTTAAGTCAACCAACAAATATGGCCTACACCCCGCGAAGAACCCATCAATGCATGGCTTGAAGGCAACAAACAATCTGTTGAAGTCTACCTTCCCACTAACTGTCTTGATGTCTATTTCAAACAAACTTCCTAGGTTGGCTGCCAATCCTTAAAGCTCCATAACAACTGAAAACTCTACTGATAACTACCATGTAATTCTCATTTCTACTTGAAACACATCCATCATATCAGCTATGTAACAAGAATGCAGCCAAACAAGCAATCAAACCATATCATACGGACCATTAACATTCTAACAAATCAAACCAAATTTAGTCAGAAATAACATCACATAGCATCACAGGGGCATAAATCTTTACACAGCACCGGCACAACAGCACATGACACAAGTAATTTCACCCAAGAACTTCCACTAATCACTAATCTAGGACTAATTTAACTCCATCGCAAAACATAATCAGCATTAGTCCACAGTCCACACCACCTAAATTGCATAAATCAACATCACCGGATGATAAATCGCTCTCTTATGTGATGCCACTACAAAAAACATGTGCCTAAATCCTAGCTACCGTAAAAATCAAATCGTGGAGGGACCAACTGCAACAAAATCATGCGGGGCAAGGGAGAACAGCATTACCGGCTAGGCAAACTCAATCCACTCGGCTACTCGAGTCGGGGAGACTGTGCTAGTGGACAGGATGGGGAGGGCATGCCACTTAGGAGGCCGCCGTGCCACTCAAGTCGGGGAGGCGGCACGCCGCTCGGGAGGTCGCCGCGCCGCGTCGCTCACCTGCTCGGGTTGGGGAAGGCATGCCACAGCGCTCACCCGTCACGCCGTGCCTACTCAGGTCAGGGAGGCCACGCTGCGCCACTCGCCTACTTGGGTCGGTGAGGGCGCCGCTCGAGTCGGGGACAGAGGAAGCACCAACGGACAGGACAGGAGGAAGTAGAGGTGCCGCCAGCCTGGTAGGGTTCGTAGGTGGGGTGGGTGCTAGTTGGAAGAGAATGAGATGGGTATTCTGGGTATTTTGATTTTGACCACGTAGTTGACTAACGAGAGTAACATGTAAATAATTATAGTGCTATTTTGGTGTAACAGGGATTGAATTGAGTGTTATTTTAGAAAGAGGTGATATTTGAGTGGTATTTTAGAAAGTGATACAACACTTAATGATATGAGAGCAATTCCCTCTAATTTTATTACCGCTGCCATCCAGCACCACGGAGGGAAGCTTCTAGAATTTACAGTACGCTCCCCTTCAAACACTGACGAGGACGTTGGAGGCGAGGGGGCCGGTGATGCGGGCAGCGGAAGCGCTCAAGGGACCCTAGCAGGCAGTCACTTCAAGCCCCCTTCTAGGCGGCTTCGGCTTGTGCATAAGCCGGCTTAAGCTTAACGGTGTGGGGAAGTTCCAGTGTGGGGAAGCCTGAGAAGTTCTTGGTCCCCTTCTAGACGGATTCTGAGATTTAAGCTTATGGGCAGAGGTGGATTGTGAAAAGTCTGTAATACCCTTTATCTCATTCGTTTGCTGTTTGAATGATAATAACACTATTTTCATATGTTTTTTACACATTTTAGCAAATAAATGAGATATGAAAATAAAAAATATGGATAAAAATAGTAATGTGTATACATAGTTAGCAATTAAAGAAAGATCACTAGAATCTAATCAAGATGATGAGTGATTAAACATATGGCATACATTTCCATTCATATTACAATTACAATTCTGGTAAATTAAATCTCTCTCAAATCCTAGCAACAAATAACATGGGGCGTAATCATCAGTGCCCATCGTCATATACAAAATCATCATATAATACTACAATTGCTACAAAATCATCTCACATGAACATAAGATTTTAGATGCAAAAATAATTGTTCTAGTGTTCCTCTTGCTAAACTCCTGTCATTTGTTAATCTCTGTTAACCTGAAGTTTTCCGTGATCTAATCTCTTCTCTCTTCAATCCAGATTGTGCATGGTAATCAATCATGTATAGGACATTTTATTTCATTCTTGTTACAAGCATGTGGAAGAGCAGTTCCTATCTATGTTCCAGTCTACCTAGCTCCTGCACCTGTAGATCATCGACTGGATCTCATGAAAAGCTAACCAATGTATACTTGTGATACGTGATTATGTGGTTCATTCACAATATAATTAAACATTACAACACATGCACTTTCATTTATTCTGGAACTCCACAGCGGTGACAGAAATTTGTACAACTTGCGACATGTTTAGTACTTATGAAACCTGATGATCCTGATCCATGAAGTACACAAATCATGAATCCAATGATGAAGATGAACACAGAGTTACATAGCAAAGTAGACCTACAGCAAATCTTGAGATTCTTGCAGTGCAATCATGCCCAGGAAAAGCAGTACCCGCCGGCGAGGATGCCGAAGTGCTCAAACCCGACTCTGCCGATCACGGGTAGCAACGATGCCGTGTACCAGTCGCCAGCAGAGATGTTCAATGACCAGCAGCGCACGGAGCTGCTCTCAGGAGGGAGTCGTGGACCGCAGCACGGCGGCGATGCCCGCAATGTCCAGAGCACGGCCTGCAAGGGACGTATCCGGCGGGTGGCACGAGCTGATGGTGGGAGGGGCTACGGGCGGGGAGCCGCCTATCGCGGCGCCGGCTGAGGGGATGTGGAGGAGGCTACAACGCCGGGATCCATGGGGAGGCGACGAGATGCAGATCCGGGTGGGGGAGGGCCAGCGGAATGGGTGGGGTGGAGGCAGCAGGGCGGCGAGGGGATACGGGGGAGGGGGAGGCTAGCCGAGAGGGGTCAGCTGGGAGGGGCGGCGGGCAGAGGGAGGGGCCAACCGAGAGGGAGAGGCCGGCGCCAGGAAGGGGGAGACGACGTTCGGCCAGCGGAGGAAGGCAGAAGACGAGGGCGGCGACGTCGGTGGGTCGAGCCGCCGAGGTCGGGAACGGACTAGGGACAGCTGGAGGCGGCCGAGCTCGGCATGGGCGGTTGGGCAGAGGCGACCAGATCTGGGCGGAGGCGGGAAACCTCTGGAGGCGACGGCCGGTTGCGGCGGGAAAGGAGGAGGGTGGTTGCGGAGAGGGAGAGGAGGAGGGCGGTTGCGACGGGGCCGGAGGCAGGCATTGGCAAGGCGCCGGCGCCGGCGTCGAGGGCAATAGGGGCGTTCGGGGCGGCGGTTGGGTGAGGAGGGGGTTAGGGGATGGGGAAAGGGAAACGTTTTGTTTATATAGTCAATGGCATAAGCGGGTAAATATCAGAAACTGCTAGGGATAGAACGGTAATTAATAGACGTGGGAGTTGGGAGAAGCTCAGAAAACCTCATATTTTAGATTTTTTTTCTCATCAACAGAGGAAAGAGGATGTTTAAAATTTAAGTTTAAACTAAATTTATTCTTCTAGACGGCTTATGGCTTTCTGGGGCCATGGCTTTCTGGGACCATAAGCCAGCTAAGAAGCCGTCTAGAAGGGACTCAAGTCTAGAGTGTTTGAGCAGCCTGTTCTTGCATAAAAGAGAGGCGATCGTGTGCAGGCCTTTCTTGCCGCAAGGGAGAGCACGCCCGGCCCATGAACGATTTTGTACAGCCATGCTCTTTGGGATGGGCTGTAAAGAAAAGCGGGCCATAGATGCCGATTGATCACAATTAGAACCAGCCCGGACCACCGCAGGTCCTCCACGTTACCCCTCTCCTCCCCACCCCACTCGCTTCAGGGCCGAACCAATCGAGCCGAGAGGGAAATGGCGATGGCGGCGGCGAGGAGAGCCCTCCTTAACCACCTCCGCGTGCCGGTGGCGCGCCCCGCGGCTGCCGCAGCGGGAACCGTGCCCTTCGCCAGGCTCCTGTCGTCGACCACGGAGGTGGAGAAGGGGTCGTTCCTCGACAAGGGCGAGGTCGCCGACCGCGTCGTCTCCGTCATCAAGAACTTCCAGAAGGTCGAGCCATCCAAGGTAAGCGCGATGGCAGACGCTTGTGCGGCGCGTACATTTGGTGGACAGATACATGGATTCGGATCTACTTGGGTATGGTATATATTTAGGGTTTTTGGCTCCCGTCGCTGGTATGTTGCTTCATGTGATCGAGCGAGCTGGATCTTCCAATAAGATTTGGGTGTAAATATGTGAGCGTTTGCAAAGGTATAGCTTTGATAAATCAAGCGATTTTAGCGGTTGGGTTTGCATTATAATTAGAGCTAATAAAAACCTGGAAGAAATGGGGGTAGAGGAGACGCTGGAAGAAATTGGATTGCTATACTATCGACGAATTCTATTGTTTGAACTCATGCTTGATCTAACAACCTTAATAATCCAAAGTTATGCAACTTTAATCTTTTCCGCGTAAACCTACTTGTTTTAGCAATAAAAGATGCACTCGCGTTGAGCCAAAAAACCAAATCACTAGTTAATAGGAGTAACTGTTTTCTGCATTCACTCAAATTGTGTTCACATGTTGCATTTGAATGTTTGATACGAAAGCAACTGTTGCGGCATTATTACCAAACGAAAGAATATTGATTTCTTTAACTTACAATTCGAATTCAGTGTTAGTAACAATTGCCCAAATTGTGCTGAATGTATGTATGGTAGTTATGTTGGTAACACTTGTTTGACCTGTTGTTTAGTGCATTGGTTTTATTTTCAACTACCTGTTCTGTGTTTTCCCCCATATTTGCCCCATTTGTTTTGGTAATAAAGTTTCTGAATTATCTGAACTATTTGAGCGTGAATTGAAATATGTTGAAAAGAATGTTGATGCTAATGTGGACACATGGATGGCATGGTATGGTCTCATTTGAGCTTGTTGCAATCAACCATACTAATTCGATTCATATATAATAACTTGAACACTTTTAGTCAAGTTTAGTGCAGTCGTCAAGCCAAACAAGGCTGCACTACACCGGTCGCTTCAAGCCATGTCTTTTGGCACTTCAGGCTGAATAGACTCAACTACTAGCTCACAATTGTCCCAATGATTGCCAGTGTGTGGAGAGCTAGTATTGTCTGCCTGTACTGGAAACCCCACAGTATGCCTAGTGCCTACAAATCGCCTGTACAGGGCCCTATGATACAATAAAGAACTAAATAGTATTTCTTACCTCCAAGAATTTAAGGCAGCAATTCATGCTGTGCTGTGCCTGCACACTGAAATTTCTGTGCAATATTGCTGGCATGTGCAGCTTTTTCTTACGATTATGAGATTTTTCTGTGCAGTTCTGTTGTTGAGAGCCAAATAAATGGGCAAAGTTTCAGTTATTGTTAGTTCAGAGTGGTACCTTTATAGTCCATCCATATTTGCAGTAGTTCTCTAGACACTGAACTTTGGATGGCATGGATTGAAGTTTCTCTCATGTTTGTTTAGAGAAGATTAAATCATATTTTGTAGCAGATGTTGTAAACTGTGGTTAATCAGCTCTTATTTCTCCATGAAATCTTGCAGGTGACGCCTAATGCACATTTCCAGAAAGACCTTGGGCTTGACAGCCTGGACACCGTCGAGATTGTCATGGCCTTTGAGGAAGAATTTGGCTTCGAGATCCCTGACAACGAGGCAGAGAAGATTGATTCCATCAAAACGGCGGTTGACTTCATCGCCTCGCACCCTCAAGCAAAATAATATTGCTTGCAACAATTTCTTGATTCCCACTTCGACGTGCTTTTGTCTCCAGAACTAATGTTCCTCAGAGGACCTGTTTTTCTGTATTTGCCCAGTAGGTAAATGATCTGAGGTTACTCTAATTATGTTTACACCTCTTTAATTGGAAGTCAGTTGCTCCTCTTTCTCCATCCGTTCAAATAAATTATGCACCCATTGGCCGTGGATCTATGATCCGGTTTGCAGGCGATGACACTTCTTTTGTAGCCAAAGTTGTGATACTGGTTGTAGCTCTCAACTAGCTTTTGCATACATGCACTCTGTTTTGTTTGTCGGTTATCTTGTTTCATGAATTCAAAACACGCAAAAAGGGAATCTGCAGGCATGTTGATACAATGCAGATAGGTGATGACACATCTCTGGAATTTTCCTATATATTCCTATAGGACTTGAAACCGTTTCATGATGTTTCAAACAGGCTCCAAGACGTGGTTTGGAAAGCAGGGAGCTGTCGAGTCAACAAACTTGTGTGATGAGAAACGATGATTTTGTTGGAAATTCTCTGTTTTGAACTGACGCAGCAAAAACGGTCATCTCAATCGATGATCTGTTTCCAAAAAGGAAATGAAAAATTGATGATCATGTTAGCCGTTGACTGGAGATCTGAACCCTAATCTAAACCAAGATGAGCTGTTATCTGGTGCACTAGCAAGTAGAGCCTTATGGCTGCTAATTGCTGGACTAGTACGTCCTTGATGATGACAGTACTGCCGAGCAGAAGTCAATTTGTCGGACTCATCTGCAAGAACGTCACAAATGCATTTACCCTAAGTTTCCAGCTGCGAAGACTGCAGCCACAGCCGCCTCTAGTTGAAATGAACTCCTTAAAGCGAGATGCAGAGAAGGAGCACATACAACAGTCGATCAGTAGCGTGTGTACCTTGATTTGGCACAAACCTGCAGGACCCTGTATCCAAATTGATATTGTTTAGCGATTACAACTTGTCACGCCACCACGTACTTCAGCACAGGGACGCAATTGGCAGGGACACAAAGTTCACCGGAGAGAAGATCACATCAGGCAAACAAAAGCCTGAACAGGCGAACCAGGGTGGTACACCGGCACGTACATCGCAACTCACACGAGAACGTGATGCGGCAACCGAACGAGTGGCCTGCAAAACTATTTTTGGCTCTTAGACGGATAGCCGCTTCAACAGAGAGAGCGAGTGAAAGAGAAGGGAGCTGGAACTAGGAGGTAGAGGAGACCGGTTGACCTGTGCTTCATCTCTTAACAGCCCGGATGTTGTGTTCTAACATGCGAGAACAAACCATGAGGAGCTCTAGCATTCGAGGGGCAATGATGCTCTGCCTCTGTGCTGCATTGGTGTTTATGTCCCTCAGTCAAGATGGCCAGGTCCAGGTCGGTCTCTCTCTCCTCCCTCTCCCTCTCTCTGTCTTCTTGTACTCTGTTGTGTATCTTTGCAAAGATGAATCTAGCTTGATCTGACCACCGAAACATTCCATTCCAGGCCGCTTACCTGCCGTCTTCCGGGCCAACTCCACCGCAGCAAGGCAACGCCTCCGCGACGCCGGCGAACTCCTCCGCCGCTCCACCGCCCCAGCCCGACACCTTTCTTATGGTAAGCAACGTTCACATACAGGTGATCACAACACACTTGCGTTGTAGCGACGGTTCTTGGTAATTTTCTTTTATTTTATGTTTTGCAATTTTGCAATGTGGCGATTCTGAGCTTAATTCTTCTGATGGATGGCGGCAATGCGCACACACAGGGCATGGCAAAAGGTTATGCGAGGAGCATTTGCTGATATATGGTTTTTGGCATAGTGCGGGGGCGGTGCGCGTGCCGGTGCTCGGCGACAGCGTACCGGAAGCCGTGCGTGTTCTTCTGCCAAAAGTGCTCCGCGGCCTGCCTCTGCGTGCCGCCGGGCACCTACGGCAACAAGCAGCCCTGCCCCTGCTACAACGACTGGAGGACCAAGAGGGGAGGGCCCAAGTGGCCCTAGATTAGAGACCGGCTAGAGAAGTCTTGCTACACTCGGGTAGCTGGTTTAGTGAAATTTCGGACGCGCGAAATACCGAACTGTACGTTACTGCAGCTTTGTTCAGTCATGTACGTCGTGACGTGCCGTTCCCAAGCGGTGGTCGTGTTCAGAGTTTTTTATAAAATAATTATTTTTTATCTTTATTTTAAAAATAATTTCTGTGGTAAAATATTTTCAGATCTAACCTCTTTGTAGACGCCAAGAACGGTGACGCCGCAGGTCAACTCTGCCACATCGAGGTCTATGGCGCCGCATACCTTGCGCACGTGGTGACGCTCTGGCGTGGCATGGTGACGTGGCACCTGCTATGGCGCCACCACCGCGGCTGTTGACTCCGGCCAGCCGCCTCGTCACCCCGGCCGCCCACCTCATCTCTTGAGTCGGCCAAACACACACACACTCCGGAAGATATTTTTTTTTATCTTCTTGTAATTACTTAGATGAATTTGCTATTAGTAGATGAATTTGGATGCACAGTATGACATAGTGGATGTATTTGAAATAATGATGAATTAGGATGACATAGTGGATGAATTTGGATGAAAATTGAGGTGAAATTTGGTATTGGTTGGTTGACACAATATTTAGTGACAGAGGGTATTGGTTGGTTGATATAATATTTAGTGTCGGAAATTGGTATTGAGATGTATCAATAATTAAATCGATATTGATGAATATCGTATGTTTTGTTAAAATGTAGATGGATAGAATTGTCTGAATTTATAATTGTCCCGAGAGGGCCGGTATGAACATTGATTTGGAATCCACGGAAGCAAGGGTACTCATTTTTTGGGACACCAACACTTAGTGAACTAGTAGGAATGATCCAATATGAATTTGGAGTAACTGGAATTTCTGTTGAGATAGAGGGGCGATATGATGCCGGGTTCGGTATGAAGAGCTACCCTCTGATGATGCCCATTCAATCATCCACTGATTGCGATACTTATAAGGAAATTGTGAATGGCTCGAATGTTAGGTCACTCAAGATTTTTGTGTGGAGAGGCCAGCAATGCCCCGACGGGTCTATGAACGCAGTTGAGGGAATCCCACATGAGTTGAGAACACTTCTAGACGTGGCAACGCAAGCTGATCACGAGCTCATGTATGTTGTCAACATCTCGCAACCACAACTTGAAGAAATTTCTCAACCACCCGCACATGAAGATTTGGCATAGCAACTTGAAGACCCCCTTAGGGATAGCTTCTAGAGGGCTTATAGGTGAGAATAAGCCATAAGGTAAACATAAGACAAAATCGAGACAAGGCTTAATTTCTAAGCCCACTGAATTTTCCATTGGTGGTAGGAAGCTCCAAATTGGAGGCTTCCCGAGCTTCTCCCCTCCCCCCACTTAAACCCTTCCAACCTTGCCCTCAAACTTCACGGTAATTACGAAAAAAATGCCACTCGCGAAAACCCCCATTCTCCTTCCCCTGCCCGACCGCACACCGCTCCCCTTTGCTCTCTCCCGCATCGCCGCTAGGGCTCACGCGCCTATCACCGTCCCATCCCCAGCTGAATCTCCTACAGCGGCGTAGCACCCGCTCACCTCTCCCCCTCGCCGCCTGCCCGCTTGCCTCTAGCGCCCGCTGCCCACTCGCCTCGCGCGGCCGCCACCCGCTCACATCTGGCACTTACTACCCGCCCGCTCGCCTCCCTCTGTGCCGTTCTCCCCCCCCCCGGGCCAGATCCCGCCCCCTTGCGCCATCCTCTGCTCTCTTCTCCCCCACCGGATCTCACTGCCTGCTCGCCTCCGTCCGCAACAGCGACTCGGCTCCCTCTGCACCGTTGCCCCCCACAAGATCCGGCCACCATCCTTGCAGTGTCCTCTGCGCTGTCCTCTCCCACCGGATCTCGCCTCCCTCCACACAACACCGGCTCGCCATCAGAGCAAGTCATCGCCCAGCGCCGGTCGCTGCCTTCCCCAGCGCAGGTCACCGCCTTCCCTGCGCCACCCTCCGCCACTGGACCTCATTGCCAGCTGCGGGGCTCCCGAGCTGACACCATCAGAGCAAGTCCTTGCCGCCGGCTCTATCATTCCTGTCGCCAGCTCAGTCTGAAGGTAAGCAATCTAGAGTTGGGACACCACGGTGATCATTATGGCATGTGTGTATATGCAATGGAAAGCACTATTAAGCATAATTTATTGATGTTTATTAGTTGTTGTAAATTGATGTGTATGTGTGGCTATTTATTTGTTGGTGGTATGGATACGTGTGTGTGCTATCTATGGATGCCATGTTAGTTCTTGTTGTTGTATGTATGCAGCGAGTAATTTACTTCATGTGGCGTAGGTTTCTCCTTCAGAACATGAAACTAGAAATATAGCAATAACCAGTACAATAGATCAGGCCTCCTTTGTTTTGTTGAGTGAGAAAAATGATTGCTTGGTAATACATAGTAACATTTCTAATTGAGGATAGCGAGTGATGTTGTTTTCTTGTGCTTGTGTGATGAGTGAAATATAAGGTCTCCATTTTACATGCTGTGGTTTTTATTTTGACAAGTGATATCTTCATAGATGGAAAAAGGGAAGGCTATCGGCAAGCAACTTGGGATGCCATTGCTCATAAAATATTTCTTGACATATGTGTCGAGGAAGTGAATGCAAATAACAGGCCAACATAGTGTTTGAACAACAAAGGATACTCCAACTTGATTGCCAAGTTTAATGAGCACACCAAGAGAGAATACACGCGCAAGCAATTTAAGAATAGGTGGGAGACACTGAAAAAAGAGTATAATGTATGGAAATTATTGAATCAATATGCCTCTGACCTAGGAAGGGTACTTATCACCAGTACCATAGTGGCTAGTGATGATTGGTGGGAAAGAGAGATAGCGGTATGTTATTCTTCATGTCGTTTACAAGTATTTGTGATATTTTGTTTTTGAAATCCTTCTTTGAATGTCCTGATGCTGGGAAGTTTCGATTCGCTTCGCTTGATAATGAGGACAAAATGAGGACAATTTTTTATACTCATAGTGTTACAAATGAGCATGCGATGGTATCGGGTGAAGCATCTCATGTTGACCTTGGAGAAGGTGATTCTGGTTCAGGGTGCGAAGGTACACCTGTTATTGACAAGGTTGTAAAGAAGAGAACCACAGGGTACTCACTTAGTCCTACACCCTCAAAGAGAAGAACTAACAAAGATTCTAAAATAAACAAATTTTTAGACTCTGTGATTGAGAAGGAGTCAAGCAAAAACTTTGTGACATCTACATCTGTTGATTTTGTGAGGGCTAAGATTGGAGAGATGATGGCCTAGGTGGTTGAGGCTGGTGCCGAGGAAGGGAGCGATGAGCATTTTTATGCATCGCAGCTGTTAATGAAAAAAGAATGTTGTAATATATTCATCACTTTGAAGACACCAAATGGAAGACTTGGATGGATCAAGATGACTTGGGAGGAGAAATATCTTGTTATTTACTTTATCAGTTATTAATTTACATTTGAACTTGTGGTGCTTATTCAGACTTGTGTTGCTGATTGTTGGACTATTAGAAATTGTAATGTCATGGACTTGTGTTGCTTATTTGTTCAACTTAGAACTTGTATTGTCATGTTGATTTATGTTATCATGTTTATCTTGTGAGCTTGTGATGTTCATTTATGTTCTTACATGTTTGTTGTGATTCATGTAACGGCATATGGCAGATGTTTTTGTCACCAAGTACTAATGGATCAAGTGAGGAGGAGAATCCAGAAGAAGAGTCAAATTTCTATCTTATTGCTGCTGCTGCTATTTTATATGAAGATAATGACCGACCACCAAGAAGGACAAGGAAAATTCCTTTCATGACAGGAATCCAGTGGGTTCAGGTAAAGATGCATGATCCCAAAAAGTTTTATGATATGTTCAGAATGAGAACAGTTTTTCACATGTTACATGACAGACACACTAGTGAACAATTATTGGCTTAACTCAACTCATTCCATGTGTTCTAAAAAATCATTAGCTCTCTTTTTGTGGACTTGTGGATCACCTCAGTCAAATATGAATGGTGCTGACCGTTTTGAACATTCAACATGGAATATCAATACAAGGTTTGGTGAGGTTTTGGAATGTATCAACAAATTGGCAGGTGATATTGTTAAACCTACTGACCCTACTTTCAGCAAAGTTCACCAAAGGCTTAGAAAACGTAGGTTTTGGCCTCATTTTAAGGATGCCATTGGGGCAATAGATGGCACACACATTGCAGTTACGGTGCCCGCACACCTCAAAGTTATACACATGAATAGGCATGGTTACACGAGTCAAAATGTCATGGTAATATGTGAATTTAATATAAGGTTCACTTTTGTGGTTGCTGGATGGCCTGGGTCTGTTCATGACACACGTGTATTTCTCGATGTTTTGGTGCAATATCCACACCCATCCCAAGGTAACTCATTTCTGACTTATGTCTTATTTTATCTATATTAGTCATGCAATATATAATATTTATGTAATATTAAATGTAGGTAAATATACTTGGGATATCCAAATCAAACCGGTTACCTAGCCCCATTCAAGGGACATCGGTACCATGTACCGGAGTTTCAAGTATCTCAACTGGTTGGCATGAAGGAGATGTCAACCACGGTCATTCATCTCTTTGAAATGTTATTGAACGATCATTTGGTTGTTTCAAGATGAAATGGCGTATACTTCGTGGCATACCTAGTTACCCTGTTGACAAACAAAAAAAGATAGTTTCTGCATGCATAGCTTTGCATAACTATATTCGTGATAGTGCCCTACATGATGAACATTTTGAGATGTTCCAAGGTGAAGAGTATGTTTAAGATGAAGCGATAGGTGGTGGAGTAGACATTACTGCATCTAGTTATGATGATGGTACTATGGGCGTAGTCCGAGATGGTATTGCGGCAAATTTGTTTGCAGCGACATAAATTGCTATGTGCAATCTAGTTATTATTATTTTGTCAGAAAGAACTTGTTTTGATGGCAAAAAAAACTTGCAAACTTGTCTTTTTTAATTTAGTGCTTCAATTTGTCATATTATTATTGTTTTGAACTTTCAAATTAATTTTTCTGGCTATTTGTTCAAATAAACTCTCCAAAACAACAGTTTAATCTATTAAACAGTAAACAAACGATTGTAGGGGCTCAGTTCCATCGGGCAGAGTTTATTTTCAGAGCTTATTTTCACGATGGCTTATGAAGAGCTTATCTGGATAGCCGGCTTCCGCACAAGCTGAAGCTATCCCTAAGGGGGCCGAAGATCTGGCATCACGACATGGAAGAGTGGATGTGATTGCAAATCAGTTCGTGGGACTGTCAGTACGCCGTACTCACATGGCAAAACCTTTGAGTGGTGAAGAATTGAGCGGGCCATCGCAAGGTAATTTTGACACAGCGGTCGTGAACAACTGCACGGATGGTGAAACTAGCTTGACTGATGGTGAGGACTGCCCAAGTGACTCTGACGAAAATTGGAGCTCTAGCAAGGACGAAGTGCTAGAACCTTGTTTCATCCCGCAAGAAGCTAGAGTGGTCCGTGAGGTATTGGGTGAAGAGGCCATTGGCCACACTTTTGATGATGTCTGTAACGTCGGCTATGTTGTATGCAACGATGGCTTGTTGGGAAATTTCATGAGCATAGCACATATTAGGAGAGACGAGGATGGAAAGCCGATTATTCGCAAAGGAATGCAGTTTAGGAGTTTGCGTGAGTTGAAGGATTTCATTGCCAATTACTCTGTGAGGCACCACAGGCCATACACTATTTACCATTCCGATATGAATAAGAGGTACACTGTACATTGCCAGCGAGGTTGTGCATGGAAGGTGTGGGCATGGTTGTCTCGCGATAAGCTGTGGAAAATCACACGCGTCAGTGAGCCACACACTTGTGGTACGTCGCAACCATCGGGGGTACATATACAAGTCATAGCGAAGTACATTGCTACGCGTATAACCGGCATGGTGTGTGTTGATCCTGATGTTTCAGTTGCTTCTCTAATCGAGATGATATTTGCCACCATTCGTTATCGGGTGAAGTACGGGAAGGCATGGAGAGCAAAACAGTTGGCCATGGAAATATTATAGGGTGATTGGAAGGAGGTTTATGCTCGTCTTCCAAGAATTTTGATAGGTATGCGAGCTACAAACCCGGGAATAGAGTTCTATCCATTCCACAATAACCGCACAGTCATTGATGAAGATGCGGTGAAACATGTTATGCAACGCATGTATTGGCACTTTCCACAATGTAAGGTAGTCTTCCAACACTGTCGTCCCGTCATTACAGTTGACACAACTTTTCTAACCGGCAAGTACTATGGGTGCTTGATGATAGCCGTAGATGTTGACGCGGAAGATCAATTGATTCCACTCGCATTTGCAATCACTGAGGGTGAGAACAATGACAGCTGGGAATGGTTCTTATGCATTGTTCGCACGAGGCTTGCTGCCCCGTCCCGTGAGTTGTGTATCATATCTGACCAGCATCAGGGCATGCGCCACCTAGCTGCTAATTTCTATAGCAAGTGCAATCAGTTTGATCTTTTCTGAAAGTTCAAGGTCATGTGCACAGTGCTACTCAAAGACGAGTGAAAAAAATACAGGGAGCTTGGATGATTATGCAACCTGGGGCAAGGAGATGGTTGGAAGACATCAAGCCCCGGAGGCATTTGTGGGCGCAGGCTTACAATCGGGGGGGTCATCGATACGAGATGATGAAAACTAATATCTCTGAGGTGTTGAATAACGTGCTCAAGGGGATCAGCGCAATGCCAGTATCATCAATACTAGAGTTCACATTCAGGAAATGCAATGCGTACTTCATTGACAGATGGAAACATGCAAACGGTTTGGCCTGCAACGGTGTCGTATGGGGTTGAGTCGCGCAGGAGCAGCTAACCCTTGCAGAGGAACACTCTGCCTGGCAGGTGGCCGATGATTTTGATCTTGAGTTGCATGTATGGCAAGTTAGGTCAGCCGGTGGGACATCAATTGGTGGGGAGCAATATGGGAGAAGAAACTACCGAGTCAATTTAAGCGAAGGTTTGTGTACTTGCCGTGTCCCCAAGTTCCTCCACTTGCCGTGCAGTCATGTTGTGACAACTTGCCGTGCTTAAGGGGTGTCACATGTCTCACCGCTTTATATTCCTCCACTTTTTTCTAAAGAAGCCACCCTTGCTACTTGGTTCACGAGATTCGAGCCCTGCCTAGATCCAACACAATGGCCACCCTACCATGGAGAAGAGTACGTTCCCAACGAAGATATGTTGAACAAAAAGAAGGGCAGGCACCAGCGCAAGAGGTTACGCAACGACATGGATAAAGCACATGGTTCGAAGGACAAGTACAGCCTTGGCGACTTCGACGACTTCTCTTCGAGAAATCGCTGCTCGATGTGCCATCTTTATGTCCTATCCTTTATGCAGGTTCAGCGGTTGCCCTGCCCATGTAGACAGGGGCACTGTGTAGGTTTTTGTGGCACCTTCTTGGGAGTTTCCTGTTTCTCGATGCGACAGAAGATAGCATATCATGGATTTGGATTCCACTGCTTGCTCACTTCGAGGCTATAGGGGCATACAGTTGGGGATCAGCGGTCCTCGCTTGGCTATACAGGAAGCTTTGCGATGCTTGTAGGTAGGCTAAGGCGAATTCAAACTTTGGTGGGTGCACTCTCTTGTTACAGGTTTGGAGTTGAGAGCGTTTCCCAATAGGTTGTCTTGAGCGAGCTTTACCGGAGGTAAGTACAAAGTTTAATACTGATCTATCAATTCATATGTATTACCAACCCCTGAAAACTTTATGTACTGTTGCAGGATGATTGGGATGACACCGACCTCGAGGACTTGCCGATAGTGGGTGATCTTTGGACAAAGGTGGCTTCGCCGACGGGGTGCCCAAGACCAAGGTACATCTTGTACATGAACGACTTCAACGTGGCCACCCAACACCATGTAGTAATGGCAAGAATCAGTCAATGTTGGTAACATTTGTTGGGTGCCGCAAACTAAAACGATCTTACGAAATAGATTACCTGGTTACCCTACGAGCACCCTGAGTACACCAGGGTTTTGTTAAATCCGGTATGCAGGAGGGACGAGGAGTTATGGAAAACATGGTCCCCCCTAATTTGTTTCCACCTAGTGGAGTATCACATGCCTCACAGGATGCAGCGCCAGTTCGGGAGGTTGCAAGACTTCCCTCCCATGGAGTCTAGCACGTCAATAGAGTTGCACAAGTAAGTATGGATTGTAATGTACTTCCACTCCAATTTACTTATAACTTACGAACGTAACTTTCACAATAGGTTTGATAGGAGGAATCACTACAGCGATAACAACTGGGCGCATTGACATCAACTCTACCTTGAGGAGTGGGGCGACCATCCGCAGCGATTGCATTTCGTGCAACCCCTCCACGACCCGGTGCACTATGCGGAATATCTGCGTTGGCTTCACGAGGTTACTAGGGTCGAGCTCAGACCGGCCTTCCACGAGGTAGAGATCGATGAGGAGGTGAACGTAGCAGATTTTGTTGATGAGTACGATGACTTCACCAAGATTGGTTCACAACCCAAGAGGGTGCCTCCTTCAGATTATGTGGTACGCAACGAGCTCTTCCTATGTGATGCATTTTCATCCGCCCTACGTGATGTTACTTTCACTTCCCGTGTATTGAATATCATGTATGTGTTTTGCCTTGTCATGTCGTGGCAACCTTCTGGTTCAATATAGCGGGTTGAGATAGCAGGACAAGCCAGCAAACCATATCTGAAGGCTGCGGCGCCAACGTCACTGCGCCACAATTGATGCTTGTGGCGCCACCAGGCTCGGCGCCGCAGGACTGTAGCGCCACCAGGTCCAGCGCCACAACACAGTATTGCGGTGCCGCCAGCTCTGGTGCCATAGAGCAGTATTACGGCACCACCAGCTCTGACACCACAGTACTAATACGGCTTGCTCGACGATATCCAGAATGGTATGGCCATGAGGCTGTAACAAGACGCAAAATGGTTTTTTTAATATAGATGACACTACAACTTGAGGTGCTACAGTTCTCAATACATTACTTCATAGTCAAGTTCTGTACTATGAGGAGATCATTAAATCCAAGTACATTACATAACAAAATAAGAATAGTATACTAACACATGTCATGCTCCGAACTAATTATAGATTTGCACCTCAACATGCGTGAAGCACAAAAATCTACTGCGTGCAACGCGGCCACTTCCCCTTTCTAATAGCCTCTGGGTCAGCTTCCTTCGCACGTCTTGCCCTCTCGCGCTTCCTCTCCCTCTTGGCTTCATGCTTCGCTCTCTTCAGAGCTTCCAAGGCACGCTCTCTCGTCTCATGTTCCTCTCATCGCAGCCGCTTCGCTTTAAGCTCCTCATGCCTTTCCTTACGACGCTGCCTGTCGTCCTCCTCCCACTACCTATGGAGCCTGACAGTCTCTGTGTCACTTTCGGTCATCTCCGTGTCAATCCACTCTTCGAAATCACATAATGGCGGCATGAAAATTTCTGTAACACCACATTAGCTTATGCCAATGAACAATAAAATACTGCTGAAAATAAAATCATTACGTACAAAATTGCCGAACCGCCGAACGGCTGCTGGAGGATCGAACTCGAATTTGGCACACATCTAATACCTCCGACCATACGTGTCATATGCCTCTGATTTGTCCATCTTGCAAGGGTCACCGCACCAACACATTGGTGGCACACTGGGTTTGGCACGACCATGAGAGTCTCCCATCGTTTTCCTACCTTTTGAACAATTTGATTATAACTACCGAGATTGCACAAAATGTTTGCATAACTAAATGAACCAAGTGCATGAAATGATGCCCATACCTTGAGGTAGTAGCACGGTTGAAGCACAAGAGACTTCACCGGAGCCCGCCGGAGGGTGGGGTGGGGTCAAAGAAAGCGGTCCATCCACGGGAAGGGTAGAGAGAATGAAAGAAGATGGGAAGAAGTGGGAGGCAGTGGGGTTGGCCAAAGGGGTATGCACTTTGCGATGCCACCAGTTCTAGTGCCACAGCTGCGGCGCCAAGATGTGTGGCACCGCAGTAGGTGCCACGCCAGGGCGCCGCCACATGCGCAAGGTCTGCGGCGCAATAGACCTCAACGCTGCAGAGTTGGCCTTCGGTGCCACCGTCCTTGGCGCCTCCAAAGGGGTTAGATCTGAAAATATTTTGCCACAGGGGTTAGTTTTAGAATAAAGATAGGAAAAATATTATTTCATAAAAAAATTCACGTGTTCATCACTCTTTTTCTAAAAAGATTCATGACTACGTACGTCGGTCTATTATATATTAAAAGTATAAAATACAATTAATCAGAAAAAGTACCAGCCATTAATAATACATGTTATATTTACACAAACATCTTGCTATTAATCTAATAAATACCTTTTTATTAATGTACTATAGCCGAACGATTTCCGTAAACCATGTGTTTATTAGTGTACCACAACCGATAGATCTTCATAATTACAGTTAAACAAACCATACCTGATAGATTATTATAACTGTATCTAACCAAATCACTAGCACTAGATCCTCCTAATTGTACATCAACATATTACAGTCCATAGATCATTATAACTGTACCTAGTAGATCACAGCCAATAGATTTTCATAATTATACTTAAACATATTATGATCGATAAATCTTTCATAACTGTACATAAATTGACTAAAAATGAGAAATTTTCATAATTATATATAAACATCATTTGTCTATTGATATGGTAGAACATTTATTATTGATGGACCGCCACCGGTAGACCTTCATAACAGTACTAAACAGAAAAGAGATAGACATGCTAGAAATTCCCAAAGAAACGCAATACATCAGTTCATTAATTTGGTGGACCTTTTTTTATTAGTGTATCACAATTGATAGATCTTTACAATTGTACCAAAACAAATCACAGTCGATAAATCATCATAATTGTATCTAACCAAATCATGACATTAGATCTTCATAACTGTACCTATTGGCTGATAGATCATTATAACTAAACTTAAACAGAACACAACCGATAGATCATCATAATTATACAAACATATTATAGCCGATAAATCTTCATAATTGTATGTAAACATACCACAACTAATAAAATTTTCATAACTACACATAAACATTATCTGACCATTGATCAGGTGGACCTTTATTATTAATGTACATAAATATCATCTGGCCATTGATCAGGTGGACCTTTATTATCAATGTATCGCAACTGATAGACTCTATAACTGTGCCATAACATTATCTGACATTGACCCGGTGTACCTTAATTATCAATGACCCACTACCAATAGATATTTGGAGCTTATAGGTCTAATATCAACGAAGGTGATTTTAATCTTAACTCCACATATTGATCTAGTATAACATACAAACAATCGGCATATCTTGATCTGAACTTTAATTCATGTCCTTCTATGGACTCAGTCCAAAAGATCGAGCGTCGGCCGTGATATACTTCTATACTTCTACATATAGTGAGCTCGAATGATCCCGCATACTGATCTAATATCAGTACAACGACCAATCAACTAGCAATTTGAACATTAGTTTCGCATACTGATATCACATATAATGACCTATTAACACGCGTACAAACTACTAATGTCTGGCACCAATTTAAACTTTAATTATAGGTATTAATCATATAAAATTGACACAATCAGTGATAATTTTGGTGTTCTTGCAAAGAGCATAATAACATATATCTATGTGAGTTTAAAAAAATTAAAGATGATTAAAAACGTTTTCAAGCACAATTGCACGAAATACCTGCTAGTTGTATTAAAACCAAATGGTAAACGAACAAGATGTCGGCTTAGAGGGGAGGGGTGAATAGGCGACTAATAAATTTTAATCACTTTTAATCTATTCTTGTGAATGTGCAGAAATAATTTCTTCTAAAGCAAGAATGTACAAATACAATAGACGCTAACAAATCACACAAGCAAGTTTAACAAGAATGAATAGAACTAAGCTTGCATACATAAAGAATTAACCGAAGAAGGCAAGTTATTTGTTGCCGGAGTTCGGATTCTTGAGGGAATCCTATGTCTCCATTTGGGGAGCTCGATAACTCGTGATCAAAAGTCGGCTTCCTCTCAAGCCTTTATCCCTTGAGGACGCTCTTGTGTCTCCTCGATCTCCTATTGGTGATTCTTCTCTTTCGGAGGAATCCCGATCTTCACAAACTTCCCATGATTCACCACACGGATTGCGAACTTGTGAGTGACTCCTAACTGTTTAGGAGTCCTCAATCTCTAAAAGTAACAAGCGCGTCGAGGTTGCTTGGAGGTGAACCTAGTGCTCAAAGAGATCTTTAATATTTTCACTCAAATCCACAAATCTCTCTTCTCTCTTATCTCTCACAAAGATTGACCTTTGGGCTTGAGAGAGGAGAGGTGGGAGTTCTTGGTGTGTGTAGGAAATGGATGTGCAAAAGGTTGTTTGCTGGAAGGGGTGAGGGAGCTATAAATAGCACGCCTAAAAAAAACTAGCCGTTGCTAACTGAAAACCCACATCGGAAGTTCCGATGTGTTCAAATACAATGGCCACTTCCACCCTTCATACGCACTATACAAGTCAATATCGGAACCTCCGATATTTCCTGAAGCTTTAAGGCAAGAATCCTCTGGAACCTCTGAAGCTATCAGAACATCTGATATTCCAATTTGAAGTTCCAGTTTTTCTAGAATTTTTAAAACACAGCCTACTTCGGAACTTCTGACTATATCGGAACATCCGATCCACATATCGAAACTTCCAATATGGCACACTACTTGACTCAACTACCAAGTCCTGCCTAGATCGAAACTTCCGATCTTAGAGTCGGAACCTCCGATATTTCCAGAGCCCTTAAAAACATGCAGACTTTCGAACATCCGAAACTACTAGAACTTTCGATATTCCAATTGGAACATCTGATGTGCCTATTTTGAAAATCCTTTTTGTGTTCATGTAGATGAAATGGCTCTCTCAAAATAGTGACCAAAGAACTCAGAGCACTAAGTGCATCAACTAGCATCTACGACGCACCTCTCTTAATAGTATGGCATACTTATCACTCAAATAGAATGCGAGAAACATTAAAAAAGAGTACGATTTCTTTATTTTTAGGGGTCGCCGATGCTCGTTGAAACTTGTTATAGGGACTAACACTTGTTCATGATATCATTAAACATGTTAGTCCCTTAATCGCTTGTCGTCAATCATCAGAACTCACTTGGGGGCCTTAGATGAACTTTTTAGATGGGGTCAACAGATGGGCACGTGGTCTAGTGCTAGGAGTGAGTTTGTTCGTTCTGATCCACCCAAGTTTAATCCTCAGGACTAACATGGCGTATCATATTTATTCAGAGTACACGTACGTGTACATTCGATGGACAAAGTGTGCCTGTGTTAACCGGTAGAGATAATACTATTTTTATAGTGGTCCCTTTTGCGTAGCCGACTGGGGTAATAGTTTAGTCGGTTTTGTCGGAGAAACCAGCTGAGATGATACTGTTCAAGAGCCATAAATGATGTTCGAAGCTGCCAGAGCCTTGAATGCAAGTGTCCATAATTTGGTACACTTGATATAGGTTGGTTGGGGTGTTGCCAAACTTTGTGGTAATTTTCATAGAATTTTATTGCAGAGAATATTTTGATAACTTTTGCTCCTTTTAAGGTTTTGTGTATTTATAAAATTTGCATGTTGTTGTAGATGGATCGATGGTGAATGTACATCGAGAATCGTGCTAGTGATGAGTACATCGATGGCGTCTCGGCATTCTTACGAGTAGCCAAATATTATAGTTTGAATAGAGGGGACACGTGGATCAGTTATCCATGCTGTCATTGTGAAAATTTGAAGAGTTTCACGAATCTTGCACAAATCCAAACACATTTGATCAGGATGGAATTCATGAAGTGGTATGCATGTTGGACTAGTCACGCTGATGATCAGATCACAGAGGAAGGTCCCAGATATATGTCAAATTACTCATGTTCCCTATTTCCTTATAATGTGAATGATTACTTGAATCCTTATTTAGTTGGCCGCGACCCATCGAGGGAGATGTCCTTCTTGGGCTACTGGATGAATATCTGTTTGGCTTGGTGTAGAGTTAAGATCTCGTTGTTGAGCGGAATCAGAAGCTCCAGCTTGCTGAAGTGTCGTTAACCCCATCAATGCTCACATTGGCGTACAAAGGGTCTATGGGGACATTATGTATCATCTGCTCTCCTGTTGTAGGAAACACTAGCTCCCAAGCGACATCCACGAGATCATCCATGCCCACCATTCTAACTTGAATCAGCGGAGCGATAGCTGTGATATTCAATTCGTACTCTAGTATATTTCAATTCTTATTAGTTTAGAAAATATCAATACGTGTGTGGTTAACCACTATTCGGTTAGTCGACACGCTACCTTGAGGTGCAATTGATAATTACGGTGATAAAGTGTGCTGTGTAGAGGATAAGACTATGGAAAATTATCATATGATCCCATGTGCATATGAACCCAGGCCAAAAAAGAACACATGTGTAAGTTTTGAGAAAATTTGTGAAACAATAATACAAATACATTGTAGGCTGATGTGTGAATCCGCATATTTTGGACAAAAATATGACTATAGTACGTCGTGTAGAAAGAACATATTGTGTACATTATATTGGATCCTTCAAGCTCCTATTCTTTTTTATGCAAAACACCAAATTGGTCTTATTTTTGGCAAAATTTTTGGGGTTCATACTTTATGCCGATATATGTATATGTATGTATGTATGATTTTTTTTAGTTTGTTCAAAACTTTTAAGCATGAAATTTTGTAAATAATCGGGTGCAGATGCACCTGTGCGTAAAATCCGCACCATTTTTTTTGTGCCACTGCACAAGTTATAGCGATACCCAAATCTGACCGAATTGGGTAGATATTCAATACGTATTCGCATTATATTTTCATTCGTATTATATATATCTGAAAATACAAAGTTGAATGTGGTTCAACAACTATTTGATCCATTAACACCCTGGAGCTACGTCTTGGTAGTGGCGTTGTTTATCCGAAAGGAATCAAAGGATATTCGGCCCGATGTCATCTTACTGTAGCTGTCTCCATTCTTGTCTTAATGAGTAAGCCCAGTAAAACACATCATGGATAATAAAAATTTGTGTGAGTACTCGCTAAAGAACGGAAAAATAAAACTAGAACTACCCAATCTGGACAAAAATAGAAGAAACAAAAACCTATATTAACTTCTATAACTGCACGTGTCCCCTAACCATTCATCGTCGGCAAGAACGCTACATAGTTTTTTTTTCTCTTTTTGTCTAGGAGGGATCATTTGATTCACCTTCACATCGAAAATACCAGATGAACAACATGTTAGGCTTCGTTATCTTCCTCACCGGGATTCCAGATCTTGTAAAAACATCTTGACAATTGATGGCATGCTAGCTGAAAGTAGCTTGTAGATAATCTCTATTGCTCGGATAGAACGTGTGTGTCAGTAGCAATGTTGTCCATCAATAGAATATTAGAGGAGATTCATTCGTGCTAAAATCATCCTAGTGTCTATCTCTGGTGCAAGCTTCACCATCCTATGAGTTGGTCCCAAAAAATTATCACATGTAAAGAAAATTGAGTTTCTAATCTACCGTAGAGAAAAACTTAGAACAATCTGTTATAGGAAAAATAATAAAAAATAAAATAAATTAAAAATAACTCCTAAAAATTAATGGCTCCCTGTTCCACTCAACACTAGCAAGAATGCCAAGGAAAGGAACATGTGACCGGTGGAAAAACGTTATAACGTATGCGAACACGGTGTTTGGAGCACCTCCACAAAAAGTAGTTACCCCGATGAACGCTAGCTACATGGGAAAGCAGCTAGGGTCCCTTTTGTGGCTCCATTTCCTTATAAGATGGTAAAAGCTTATAACATACTGCGAAAAATAATCATAGAAGTAGAAAAAAGTTGGTCAAACAAATGATAAAATAGACAAAAGCTAGTGGACAAACATGATTATCATAATTTATCCCAATGCCAAACCGAGCCTAAGTCGTAAGCTATGCATCGATATGAACGACTGAGCTGACAATCCCAATTATCAGTATCCGCATATCACAAGGAGAAAAAGAAAGAAAAAAAATACTATACATGTATAATTTTCTTTAGCTTTCATAGGACGAGTTTCTATTGAATGAATTTTTTTCTATTAATCATACAAATTTGTTTATATAAAAATATTACTCCCTCCATTTCATAATATAGCGCGCATTGGTTTTCTCAAAAGTCAAGCTTCATAAATTTTGACCAAGTTTATAAAGAAAATTATCAACATCTACGATACCAAATATATACCATATGAAAATATATTTCATAATGAATCTAATGGTATTGATTTGGTATTCTAGATGTTGATAAATTTTTCTATAAACTTGGACGAAGTTTACAAAGTTTGACTTTAAAAAACCTAATATGCACTATATTTTGAAATGGAGGGAGTATATTACATTGATTTAAACAATTTACTGTATATATTATAAAAACATATTTCTATATATTCCTATAACGTAGCAGAAATATTACGCCTGATCTATCCCTATACTCGTGGCCCGAAGAAGCAGAAGTATCCAGCCCAACTGAGCTTGGCACAATTCGGCCTTTGACTGCATTGGCTGCCTCTTCTTTTCCGCTTTTCCTTCCCGCGCGAAAACCCCTCCCAAACTCCAAATCCCACCCCCAATTTCGCTTCCCAATCAGCAATAGCAGTACAGTGCGGCGTTCAAGTCCTCAAATTCGTCACCAATCCTCGCAGCCAACAAGTGGTGGATCATCAGATGGGGAGACCACGGAAGACGAAGGCGAATGCCAGCGCTGGGGTCTCCTCCCCCGCCTTCTCTTCGATCGGTATGCGGAACCCTAACCCCGATCCCCCCCAGGCAGCGGTTGGTAGATCGATGTCTCACAGGCGAAGCAAATCACGCGTTTTGCAGGCAACTGCAAGGTGGAGATCCATGGGAGCGGCCTGAGGTGCCTGTCCACGGAGCAGAATCTCACCATTTCTGGGCCCAAGGGCGCAAAGATCGTCATCTCTGGTACGCCGCGAGAAATAACGTGTCTCGCGCATTTCTCCTCTTCTGCTTTTGTAGTCCTAGATGCTGACGCATACTGTATTTGCTATTATCCTTGTGCAGTCGATGGAGCCAAGAGTTCTTCGGATGGGATTGGTTAGTGTTGGAGTGTGTGGATCGTTTTTTTTTGGGTTATGGGAGAAGACAAGTGGGGATGCTCAATAGGTGGCGGTTCTGTACGTTTATGTGATGTAATATTTGTGTTGTGTGTAGGTGCGGATTCTTATTTCGTCCTTCTCAATCCCAATGACGTTGATAGTCGAAACAAATCTTTGCTTCAGGTAATTTATTTTTTATAACTTCTGCATTAAGTGTTTCCATAGCATCGGGAACAAGATATGCTATCTTGTCAGGATTTTACGTTTCTTATTCTGGTAGAGCGCTTGGTTGCAGAAGTGAAAAGTTTAAATAAATGAAAGGTTTACATGGATGCACACTAGTACAGTTAGACACGAAATTCTTTTTCAGAAGCTCATGACGGGAAAAGAAACGTTGTGGCCACTGTAACCACAGGTTTCTCACATGCTAGATCTGAGATATTGGCTGATATCATATTGCAGGGATAAGGTTTAATGACTAAGCATTGATCATCATATTGAAATTACCATGATAACTCACGTGCATTCTTCTCTTGAATTATTTCAGGAAGTACTAATGCTTTATAAGCAAGAACTTCCAACTATGGATTATGCTGCTGACACTGGGAGAAAGTCAGGATTTCTCGAAAAATGCATAATCAATGGGTATAATCTTCTCTCTTTTTTCTTCTTTATCGCAAACTACTTACACAATCACAGTCTATTACTTATGATTTCTGATTGACAGTACTGACAGAATTCTTACTGGAATTTGCTTTAGCATTACTGTTGTGTTTTGTTTGTAGGAGTACAAAGAGTAAATGTTATTACTATCTTGCTTTGTTTCTAAGAGTACAAAGAGTTAATATTCTGGTATCATGCTCTTTTCCTCCCCAGGAAGTACAAGACTCTAATTCTGAGGTCTTGCTCTGCTTCACGGCATGAAGAGGTACAAGACACTAATTTAACTTCATAATGCATAAATAGTATTCTGGATTGGTTTATCTGCGCACTTGCTTGGTGTTATTATCTTAATAGATTATCTGATCTTCGACACTAAGACAAAAGTATGTCCAGAAGAAAATAGACAGAAGATTTAAATATTGTACTTCTACATCAACTTGGTATTCCATCCCCAAAAGGAAAAAAATGGAGATGCCAGAGATGGTTGAGTCTGCCAACCAGCTCATTTCCATCAATGTACTTACTATATTGGTTTTTTCTAAGATAATTTTACTTTCTAAGTTTTGTATATCCTACTTTTTATTTTGATAATCGATTGTTGACACACAAGTAGTAGAAATCCAAGGATTACATCAGCATGCCCAAGTGTGAGGGCTTGTATGGCAAGACAGAAGACACTCATACAAGATCAATGAGATAAGGAAACCCCTTAAATGGTTATCTCATTAGCTCAGCAATCGCTATGTTCGCTAATCACTAGATTTCAAATTTGAGTATCCTTCTTCAGTCTCCCATGAATATCCTATTTTCTTTATCAATTTTAATAATTTTAACACTTCAAGAAATGTATGTAACTAGTGTGAACTATGATTAGTGGCTACTGGCCAGTGAAAACGTGCTTATGGAATAACTTTGAGGAGCTGTAAGTATAGTTAAATTGACTAACCATGGATTTTCCATTGAGCAGGTGACCTAGTACTCATGGATATTTAAAATGTTCTGACTCCTTGTTTTTACAACTAAATTATTGTGACAGGTTTGATAAAAGCTGCCCACTCTGTCACGCAGGTCATAGCTGCTGTATCATATCAGATAGTGCCGGCTGACACACGATATGCTGAAATACCTCTCGCAGTTGTGAGATCACCTTTTCAACGTGTGGTATGGCAAACATATTTTTTTAAGCTTCAAGACTAGCATCCCTTATTCCCTTTGGCAAGCTTACGTAAATTCTTGTAAACTTCAAAACTAGCATCCCTTCCGCAAGCTTCATTCCAATCCAATGTAATTCTCAACTAAAGTTGAATTGCCTTGGCATGCCTTGTTACTTAATTTTTTCTCACTGTTGTTTACCTACACAAAATGAAAACCTAGTAGTGTTGCTTCTACTGGTTATTTATACTTCATACCATATGTGTGTACACGGTCATCAGTCATCGACAATTTTACATGGTATTTACAATTAATTGAATCCAACATACTTTACCCTAGCTAATATCTTAGATTATGATGTAAATAGTTTTGCTGAAAGGTAATCGAGTCACCTTAAATATTTCATTATTTTCCTCGCAAAAGATACTTAATTATTCTTTCCCAGGGTCTAATAGCTAATTGGATCTCTTGTGGCATGCAAATCGTTCAGTTTTATTTGTTTGACGCATTCTGAGTGTAAACTAATTATGAATTCATTATTCTTTTCTTTGTAACATGACATTTGTGCACTCTAGTACAGATGGTGTACAAAATGTATGCGATAGTCTATTTTATCTCCAAAAGTTTCATAATTAATGTAGTTGTTTTAAAATTTATTTCAGGGTTTTGGCCAGCTCTTGTACAACGAAATAAGACAGAGGCTTCAAAATGTTGGTGTGACTAGTATATTCTGCTGGGCAGATAAGGTCTCTGAAGGATTTTGGCTTAAACAGGCAAGTGGAAACGGAAATTTGTCTACTCCCTTTGTTTCAGTTACCTTTTGCATGCATAACTTATTACTAGTGCTTGCAAATGCTATCTACATTAGTAATCTAATGCTTGCATTATTGGTTAGAGACACACAGCAAATAGAAAATGAGGCAAAAACAAGAGACACCGAGTTAACATGGAAAACCCTTGCTTGAAAAAAATAATCACAGGTGCACGAAATGCGAAGGTCACTATATGAGGAGAGTTACAAGTAGGGGGTGTTGCAATGAGGCTCACTCTTTAATCCCTATGGACTACATGGGGAAAATATATAGGGGTAGAAAACAACTTTATGTAGCAGTACAACCCAAGTTGTACAGAGAACAAATCCAAACACGAATTATGATCACAAATACAACATTATTTCTGTGATCCTATTGTGAAAATAAAACTTTAACGTTTAATTTTCCATGGAGTGTTCTGTACTTCTGGCACCATGACATGGTGATATGGCTGGAAAAAAAATGCTCGACTTGCTATAATTTTGGTATTGTGCCAGTCCTTAGCATCTCCAATCTTATGCTCCTATTATGAGTTCTTTGTAATTACTTAACGCCATTAGTAAGGGATAATGCTTATTGACTACTGATAAGCAACCCAATTAACTACAGTTGAGGGTAACTCAACTTGCTTTACCATCTTATGTCATTATTCTGTTAATGAGCTCTTTCCTTACAAACAGTTCCTCCTATTTTTGCTCTACTTCATCAACATGAATAACCAATCAAGAACTGCAAGGTTATGGTAATGAGATATTTGGTCTGTGCTCCTGAATGCATCGCAGGGTTTTGTATCTGTTGGAGAGGTGGACACTAAAGGTAAGTTTCGCCGAATTCCAGTAAGGGCTGATATCAGGAGAGCATTATGCTTTCCAGGTAGTTCAACGCTTATGGTTACACATCTTAAGAAGGAATTGCCAACTCCGCAGAAGATTTCACTGGCAAAACTGCAAACTTGTCAGCTCCACGCTGTGGCACCAGACAGTAAGTCTACATCGATTGATTCAATTCATAGTTGTGTAAATTTTCAGGTTCTGATATCGCAAACCCACAAATTCCAGGAGAATTACTGTGTCCTGGAAAATATAACTGTGAATCGGTGATATAATCTACATGCTATAAACTACTTATAGTGTATAGTTCTCCTATAGTGCTTCAGAGCCTATTCTTTGGTTCTTTCTTTTGTTGCAATTTAAATTATGACCACAGTAATCCAAGTCGATGTGGAAAATTGGAGAAACAGCTAATGGAATATGCTTTGGTACTGTACAAATGCACTAATCTAACATGCAATATGAACTTCTGCACTACATTGCTTTGGTTGCAGTCAAGTAGTCAACTGCTCACAGACTTGTACGTATGTATTGGATAAGGAAAGAACTACCATACCCCACAACTTCAGGAGTTATAATAACTACTACTATGTCTGTTGTTCTTCGTATTTTCTTGAAGTTCGATTAGTGTTCCACTTTTAACCTATGATATTCTTTACTTTGAGGTTCTACACTATTGAAAGGAGACATGTCATTATCTATCTAACGTGATAATCCATTTATTTGCTTGAAAGGAGCTCTTTTATTGCAAACAAACTGCGTTGTGTTAATTTTGTGAATTAACTATTGAAGTTCTGCAAGAATGAGAAGCTGAAATTAGTCGAAATCACTGCAACCATAATATACTCATACATTGTAATAAGACCTGACAAGTCTATAACTTCTGGTTTATCAAGTTTGATTTCATTCAACCTTTGGAACAAAGACCATACATCCAGTTTAATTGTATACGCACTGGTGCATTTGCCAAAAATAAA
Organism: Stipa capillata; assembly: GCA_019208055.1. Taxonomy (NCBI): domain Eukaryota; kingdom Viridiplantae; phylum Streptophyta; class Magnoliopsida; order Poales; family Poaceae; genus Stipa; species Stipa capillata. The sequence goes on along the minus strand of JAGXJF010005541.1, from coordinate 49,961 downwards.
ATCCAGTTGCTATGTTTAATACCGATTCTGTATGATCTTTTTTCAGGCATCTCTCCTAGTGATACTGATACTGCAGTTCACTCTTGTGAAAATTTGGTTCTCCAGACATTTGGACGCCACAACAAAGTCAACAAGACTGCAAAGGTGGGAAGAAATGAAGCTTGTGCCCTCAGCGGAGGATGTTCATCGCCTGACCAACAACAAAAGAAACGGACATATGAAACCTCATCATCTTCACTGAAGTCAAAGAGAGTAAAATGCAGCCGTCATGCTGACCATAACCAAGATATGAATCGAAACGACATCTGTGACAAATCTCTTCCCATTAGCAAAACTCCTGAACATGAAAATTTAATGCACCTGATGCCTGACGAACTTTTTACTCCTAGTATGGTAGCTCATGTTGAAAGCAAAATATCAGGAGATGCTAAGGCTTCCAATGGAAGGCCTTCAGTTATGCTCATGAATATTGCAGATCAAACAAAGAAGCTACGGCTTACAGAGGTAATTTCTATACAAAGTTTACTCAACTTTGAGAAAAGATGAGCGACTTGTCTAAATGAAGGAATGTTGAGTATATGCTCATTGTGATTGAACAAACATACACTCTTTGGCGTATTGAAGTAAACTGCAGGCTATTCTTAAAAAAATACCTACTATATTCTTTCCTTTTTATTTTTACAGTTGTGCACTTATTTTGCTTCCTTTGAATGTATTGAGTTGTCAGTTATGGTGCAGGTAGTTGAAATGCTTGGGGGATTTGTTACTTGTGAAGGAAATTCATGCACACATGTCGTTACTGGCAAAGCTCGAAGGACTATGAATTTCTGTATTGCTTTGAGCTCTGGGTTAGTTTTCATCTAAATTTTCCTTATTAACCCAGCATGCTTTCATCATGTTTCAAATTATAATAAATTATTATTCCTTTTGGTACCCTCAGTTATTCAAAATTTCACATGTAAATATTGAAACATCTTCCTCACTCTGAAGAGTTTTCAATTGACTACGCTATATACTTATTGCAGAGCTTGGATAGTTTCTCCAAACTGGCTAAAACAAAGCTTCAAACAAGGGAAATTTGTAGGTGAGTCAAAATTTGACACTAGGTAGCCAATTATTGCCATGCATATGAGCAAAGATTTTTTTAGTCATCTTTAGCCCCTGGAGCTGCTGTTTTGACGAACTAGACGTTTAAACCATAGCACTTGATCCAAATTGAACAAATATACTGCTTGAAAGTTTCCAAGGAAAAAGGTTACCGCTTAAAATTTTTGGTAAAATGAAACAACTTATGCTGTTTTCTTCTATTGAGCTTTTCTGCTGTTTCCTAGGTGAAGCAGAATATGTTCTGGATGATGAAGAATATAAGATGAAATACAAGTCTGAAATGAGAGATGCGGTTATGAGGGCTAAAGAGAGGCCTTGCTTGTTATTTTCCGGTTACACTTTCTGTCTGACCAAGTACATCCAGCCTTCTGTTGATGTCCTCTCTCCCATTGTCAAATCCTCTGGTGGCAAGGTAACTTCAGATCATCTTGCTGTGTAAAAATCATGTACGCACGAGCTTTTTGAATATGGTACAAATTAAGCAGAAGGTGTCCAAATACTCAGAAGAATCACTCCAGAGCCTGGGGGGGGGGTCAATTTGACATTTTTTTAAGGCATTCCATTTTCCATGCTCTAATTCAAGTACTATTTGCCAGGCATGAATTTCTGCTATAACATCTTTAAATAGCCTCATGCTACATTGAGGTTCAAATGCAAACTTATACACTATGGTTACAGACATGTGATTCTTATATATGAAAAGTGGGTTTAAAATAATTTGTCTAAATAAAGACGACACTTACACTGAAAGTATTGATTGGATGGCATTACTAGTAAAATGTTGAGATTGATTTTAGTGTAACCCTGCATTGAGTCCAGCATTTGAAATGTTTCTATTGTTAGGTCTTACTCGGAAAACATAGTTACATTGCCTATTCAAAAGTAATTTCACATGTATTTACTTTGCAGATCATCAATAAGCTGGATAATTTAGACGTGACCTCAGAGACAATCTTCTTGGCGTGTGAAGAAGATATGGAGCTTGCACTGGATGCTGCAAAAAGAGGCATTAAAACATTCAGCAGTGACTGGTTCATGAGCTGTGTCATGAGGCAAGAACTCGGCCTTGAGGCGCCTCAGTTTACTGAATCTCTCTAATGTGCCTCCAGCTTATAGTCTAGTGTCCGAACAGTTGATTGACTTTTGCCAAGTTATCGCCTGGTTGGCTGTAAATTCTTCTTTTAGTGTTCCAAAGGTTTAAGGCTTATGTGTAAATATGCACATCATGTGATCACCTTTAGAAACTGTCGAACAAGTAATGTTGGACAACTTTGATGCAATCTATTATCTTATTGAGTCTCCCTGAGGTAAACTGGCTAGAGTAGTAAGGTGGCACCTATCCTCACCAAACCTTAAGATGAAAGCTGGGGGGTTTCTTCCCGCTCGGTCACATCTATTTTCTTATTGAAACAATGTTAAAATAAGCTTCCACGTGCGCTCCGAAGAGGATTGTAACAGTGGAGATTAATTAGGTGGACACTGAGATGGATGGAGGGTCCAAATGTCACTAAGAATAGCTTTATAACTGAACTAATTTGATATTTCTAAATAGCCATGGCCCAAATATTAAATTAATCATAAAATATCAGATTAATCATATAGTTCACTAATTGGTCCCATAACACCACAATACATGTATATATATGAAAGATAATATTTTTGTGTTCAAAAAAACAAGTGTTGGATTGCTGATATTTGACATATGAGTCCACATCATTTTTCTCAACACATTAGCATCCATCTCAGCATCCGCCTAAGCAAACATGTCAATTCACTCCGTGAAGTCCGTTTGTCTAACAGTGAAAAGGAGCAAAGTGAGAAAGTTGTGATAGTTTATGGACATGGTTGTAGAGAAATCAGTTGAGGGAGCCAGGTGAGAAAGTCACGATAATTTAAAGAGTTCGAATGTAATTTTCTCCATTGAATTAACTCTTAGAAATAAGCTCACCTGATAATTTACACATGCTGCTGAAATTAGAATGTACAAGCAACAAGCATAGCAAATATGATTGTATCCGTGGGGTCATGTACTCGTCACACCACGAGTACCTAAACTTGTTTGGTGCATGAAAATAGGTCCATGAATTTCAAAATCGATTATTTATATCACAAACTTGTTTAAACCGAGCGAAGGAGGTAGGAGTACCAATTAGATCTAACTATCCATTTCTCAGGGCAGTATAGACTTTTTATCTTGCTAACGTAAAGGTAATTTTGAATTTTTTTTATTGTGCCGATCCATCACATGCTGCAGCCTTTTCCTCCGGATTGAGGCGCACGCCCTGGCTCCACCTCCTGAATGAGCAGACACAGCCGCGTACCGCTGCCACATCCCCAATCGTACGAACGCGTCACGACTGCATCTGTCCTATTGTTGTGAATCATTGTGTCCCTCCCGAAGGGACACAACTCTTAGTGATCAATTAGCAACTGCCATCTCTTTGTAGAGACACCTCTTGAAAGAGATATCTTTTCTTGCCACCCCTTGGCATTGTATATAAAGATGTAACAGTGCAATGCAATAAGAGAAGAGAATCATTCACTGTGTCCAATCTCTGTTCTTCCATTCTCTAATACGTTATCATGCACGTTAGCCTCTCCTAAACGAGATTAGGCCTGCACAGGCGATAGCAATCACGGCGACACTTGAAGACGCTGTTCATCGCCCTCTTCCTCCTTGGACTCGTCGCCATCCACTCCACGCTCGTGACCGACGACAAGCGATTCCGGCCATCTCCAAATCCAGCGAGAAGCATCCGGCCAAGAACAACGAAGAAGAAGCAAGAACAGTAAGGAAAACCATGGCCGAAGCAATCATTCGCGAAATCCTTACCATTCTAGCAACAATCGACGTTGCAATATCTCGCCTTCTTCCCCCACGAACTCTTCGTCCACGACGGAGAAACCACCACCAACCATGGCTGCCAGGATGGATGCTCTTTGCCGCCCCCTTGCTACGGCACAAGCATCATCGGTGGCATCAGTGGCCGGTGGAACCGTTGCTCCCTGTGGCCGGCGGGACAGCACGAGCGGCGGCGGCTATGGCGTGGCAACGCCCCATGGGCGACCGGTGCAGCCCGCCTTCAGGCGGGCCCTCTCGAGACCCCCGCAACGGCGCCCGAGCCCACCCAACAGCCGGTGCCCTCGGTCCCGGCAAAGCGCAGCCCTCCGGCGGCCCTGTAATACCCAGATCCGACAATTAGGGTTTGCCTCGCATTCATGCATACATGTCATCATCCCCACCCGCACCTTATTTAAACTTAAATGCAATATGATTATGTTTTATAGAATATGTACATATCTCATCCTCGGTGGAAATTATATAAACACCAATCAACTTATTCGAGTTTCAAATAACAAAGTCATCAATAGAGGTGGAGGAAGCCAGTGAACATTTCGATGAACCCTCGTCCCTAACCCAAACCCTAAAAGAGCTAGATTTAGGGTTAAGAGGACAGAGAAAATTCTAGTGGATGAAAAGATCCCAAGTTGCATAAATAGCTTCCAGGATAGAAACCCTAGCCCCTTGCCAATTTTCAGAAATTTTGGAAATGTTTAAAGCCTAGTTGAAGTGTAAACCCAAATCAAGCCCTAAATTGGAATTTAAATGTAAACATGGGTCAAACATTGCCCAAATTTAGTTCAAACCTTTCCAGTAGATCTCAGATAATGTTTTAAAGCCCCCGTAAAAATTTCATAACTTTTGGAGCTATTTGGATACATAAAATGATAAAGGGAATATGCTGGAATAAAGAAAATAAAAAGAACTAGAAACCCTAAACCCTATCGGGCCGAAACCCGCTCGGTCGGCCCACCAGAGCAGCCCGCTCGACCCCGCCGCCCAAATCCGCCTTCTGCTCTCCCCCTTTTCCGCTTTCCCCTTCTCGGTCGGGCCCACTCCCGCAATCCGCCTCAGCCCGCTCCTCCGTCAGACGTGGGGCCCATCCGTCAGCTCCCCCACGCCACGTCCCGGCCGTCGGTTCGCCGTCGTGGGCGGTGCCCCGCTTCCGACAGCGGCTGTCCGAGCCCGCGTCGCCCCATAAAAGCTCCCCTTCCCCGTTCCGACAGCCGATTTCTCCCCTCTCCCGAAAACCCTAGCCCTCCTCCGAGCTCCGGCTACTCCAGCTCCTCCACGCGCTCGTCTTCCCCGGAGCCGGCCTCTTCTCCGGCGAGCCCTGGCCGCTTCCTCGGTGCCCCGAAGCCCCCCTTTCTTCGCCCTAGGGTTTTTCCCCCTTCTCCCCTAACCATTTTTGTTTTTCGCGCTGCAGATCTGAACCCCGAGCTCCCCGCCGACGAGGTCCCGACCACGCCGCCGTCTCCCTCCTCGCCGTGAGATCCCCTCGGTCGACCTCACCTCGCCCGAGCCCTAGCACCGTCTCCAGGGTGAGCTTCAGGTTGCTCCCCCACCTTCCCCAGGTCCTCTGTGCCCTAGCCGCCGTCTAGCTCGTCTCCGGCAACGCTCCGGCGAGGGCAGCGCCACCCGAGCTCGGCCACCAGAGAGAGAGAGAAGAGAGAGAGACGAGGGAGAGTGAGGGAGTGAGTAGAGAAAGGGGTGGACGCGTGGCGCACTCGGGTTGGCTCCCGAGCCCGAGCCACTGACAGTGGGGGCCCACGCGTCAGCTGAGATGTTTAGGGTTAGGAATTTCTGGGTTGCATCTCGGGTGAGTTTAGAGTTTGAGCCACCGCAGCAGAGAGAGGGAGGGATGGTTTTTCGGGCGCACCTAGCATTTTAATATTCGTAGGTTTAGGGTTAGATTTGTATAAAATTTCAAACCTTCATAACTTTTGAACCGTGAGTCCAAATTGGCTAAATTTTATATATCTGGAAAGCTCTCGAAATTCTCTACAATCTGGATGAATCAAAACTTTATTTTGAGCACATGCACAGTGGGTCATTTAGGGTTGTGTTATTTTCCTTCTGTCACGAATCGGTAAACCCTAGCTCTTCGATCGTAGCTCCAAATTACACGATTTCGATGGCATTGAACTCGTATTTCATATAGTCAACCTGATATTAACATGTTTAACATATTTGCCATGCCCCGCCGCTAACGGCATTAACCCTAACTCATCGGAGCACCCTAATATGCCATGCATGCATTCTAGCTACCACACAAGCCTTCGAGGAGCTAACCTAAAGTCATGCACGTAGTAATAACTCCTCGACAACCTACTAGTCACTTTAGACACATGCATCTCACATAACTCATTCATGCATACATGCTGGTTGTTAAGTATTCTCTTATTGCTCTTTTCCGGTATCGCTCGCTTCAGAGCCCGAAGAAGGAGACCACCCGGCTTACGACCCCACGCAAGACCAGGAACAACTAGAGCAAGGCAAGCAGAGCTTGTTGCATTTGATTATATGCTTACTGTTATTCCATGTGTTTCTTATTTACGTTGTGATCGAATGCGCCAAACTAGCATGCTAGGGTTGCGATGTATTGTACCCCGTTGTAGTCGAGGATTGAATTTGAACACTCTATCTACTAAAATCTGAGATAAGTGAGATGCGAGAGCCGAGGGTGGAGTAACGATGAATAAAGTTGGTATTAATTGGTGCTAACGGAGCGACCCCTGGTGTTTGAAGTTGTGTTGTCGCTATACCAACCTGAGGTGATTTCATCGTATTACTCCCCCTGTCACGCGTTAACGTTATCGGAATCTCTGCCATGAGTTTATCGAATTGGTGAGTCCCGGTCACCGAGAGGCTAGCTACCTCCGGTGGAGGGCACATTGTTATCCTCATGGGGATGTATTGCCGATAACGGTTCGAGAGAGAAGTTGAATATGATAATTGATGGATGTGTGGTCTATTGGGATGTGTGGTCTATTGGGAACGTGTGGTCCCTAAGGGAATTGGAATGTCATCTTTAATGCCTTTATGTCATATTTTGATTTGTGTAACACTTGGGGCATAGGCTACCCATTATGTTTCTCTCATATCATGTTGCCTACCCATCCTCCCTTCACGCTGCTAATGCTATGTTCTTAAATTGTATATTGTTACTCTGAGAAGCATCATGTTTATTCCTGTTGTAGTAAATCCATGTGTAGGACATTTAATCAAGCACGAATAAGTCTTGCGAGTACTTTTGTACTCACCTAGGTTATTCCTAGAGCTTGCAGGTGAGCCGGTGGTCGAAGACTATTTTGACGACGCTTGAATTTGTGGTTCCCTCGGTAGTGTTCGACTTTTGGGATTATTGTGGGAATATTTTGGACAGTGGTTGACGCGCCGCTGTGGGTCTTACTTATTTCTTCCGCTGCTACTCGTTTTACTTTATGGATTCGACTAAAACTTTCGGTTATAGCCGAGTGATGTAATATTTGTTCACAATGTGGACAGTTAGTATTATTACCGTATCGTAGTGCTTTGTTGTGATATTCAAGTTGTTATTCGGGCTGCCCATATGCAATGTGTGTATGATATGAAGTGTATGGGTATGCCGTGAAGAGTTACGGTTGTTCCCCTTTTTACTATGTCGAGCAGGAATCGGTTGAGTGACCTGCTGGCTGAGATGCTGTGCCGGCCAGGCAGGGTGTGGGTGTATTCTACCGGGCTTTCGAGCGACCCACTAGCTTCCGAGCTAGGTTAGGGTGTGGGTAGAATCGCCGGGCTCCTCCGACCTTGCTTTGCGTGGTAGAATCCGGGAACAACTCTAAACCTTCACCGGATCAGGGAATCGTATGTGGTTCTGGGAAGTTTAGTCGCTTCCGGCCGGCTTGCGTTGGTCAAGTGTCGGATCACTCCGCCTCTGTGAGTACGGCGCAGGTACCATGCCACCAGGTCGACTGGTCCTTCGGCCCTTGGCGACCATTCGTTCCCCTGATCATATGCAATTCCGGGTCCGTGACACGGCCCCCCTCCATGGCCGGTGCGCCCCAACCAGAAGAGGCGGCGTCCGCCCGAGCTCCTCTGGTGGCCGGCGGCGTGCGCCCCTTTCAACCGGCGGCAGCCGGCTCGCCGATCCAAATCCTCCTAGGCGGGCCCCAACGGCCGGCGCTCCACTCGCCTTTGGCGGGCTCACCGGCGCCCGAGCCATCAACGGCAGGCACGGGACCCTCCCTCCGAGCTCTGGCGACCTCGGTGGCGGCGGAACCGCCCCACCCAAAGGCTTCTTCTCGGCGGCGCCCACCTCCCGGCCTCCCTCACCAGCAACCGGCAACTCCATCGCCGGTCGACATGGCATCGGCGCCCTCCCAAATGGCCATCACGCGGCGCCCTCACCCGAGCACACAACGGCAGCGGCGGCGGTTAGGGGAAGCCCTAACCGCCCAGGCTAAAAGCCTCCCAGGAGCTCGGGTGGGCCGGCCGGCCAGCAGGCTTGCTAAGCCGGGCCAACAGGCCAAGCAAACGGGCCACCGGCCCGCTGGCCAACCCCCCTCCCCGCATGGGCCTTTAGGCCGGCCCGCTGCCCCCCCCATGCGCGCACCCCTGGTGGGCCGAAAAGGCCGCCTGGGCTTCGGCCCAGGTTGTCTTAGCCCACTAGCGGGTAGAGAATTTTTTTTTCTACATTGCTGTTTTGCAACTTAGCCCCTATTTTTTCTGGCAATTGCAAAACAGCCCAAAGTGCAGTTTAATTTATTAATCTATTTGATGTTTTCTGTTAAGTTTTAAATTTCAGAAATATGTGAATGTAAATATGTTCATGTTCAATGTGTTTGCTTCATCGCAATCCCTATAACATGTACTTTTATTTACGACTATTATAATTTTTGCAATTGAGATTAATTCTCTTGCAAAATTATACGTTAATTCACTTTAATTAAGCCCAAAATGCTTACTAGCCCAATTGGCTTAATTCAAGCAGAATTAATATGCAAAATTAAAAGTGATTATCTCAAATTTATATTTGTGAATCACAAGGTAATGGATAAATGGTATCTACTGCTTAATTGCAGATTATCCACCATTACCTTCAATGTGCTCTTCCAAATATTCCAATTATAGCATAACACAAGGTAATAGAAACATGAGCATCTACTGACGCTCGTCAGATTATGCTATCTATTACTACGAGATCTACACCATAATTGGTGATTATCTTCAAAAATGTTATGCTATATAACTTGAGGTCTACACTTCATATTTCAAGCCTTCACTTGAATTTTTCCAAAATTTTGCACAATTATTACAACATAACCGTGACGATACTTTAATTTACCCATAGGTAAATTAATAAAATCTCTGGTCTTAATTCCATGTAAATCAAGATGGCCAAAGAATTTGAAGAGCTTGCGCTCGACGGTCACAACTATCCTACATGGGCAATGGATGTTAAGGTCAGCCTTGCGTCCCGTGGGATTGTGGCGACAATCAACGCTCCCGTTGAGGGAATACAACCGCTACCAGACAATCAACAATATTCTGCTTTATACATTATAAGGCACCATATCCATACGGACCTCAAATCCGAGTACTTGATGAAAGAAAATCCACGCACATTATGGCAAGCACTTAAAACCAGATACGAACAGCAAAAAGCGGTTATTCTTCCCGAAGCCACTCATGACTGGGTACAACTTCGACTTCAGGACTTTAAGTCCATTGAAGATTATAACCATGCTGTTCACAAGATCTGTTCTAAATTACGCTTCTGTGAGAAAGAACCTTCTAAGGCAGATAAGATTGAAAAAACCTTATCAACAATGCTTCCATCTGACCGGATCTTGCAGCACCAGTACCGCGCCAAAGAATTTCAACTTTACTCTAAACTTATACATGTACTCATACAAGCGGAAAAACATGATGAACTCACTCTGAGGAACCATCATCAGCGCAATGTCGGTGCAGCCCCGCTCGCAGAGGTACATTATAACGCTTAGAATAACAACAAGTTCGTTGGCTCTTCCAAGCGCGAACAGCAGAACTTCAAAGGAAAGCGCAAGCGGAACTGGAAGAAAAAGCCACGTGCCATGGACAAGGGGAAAGGCATTGAAAACCAAAATTTGACAAATCTGAAGTATGTCAAAAGTGTGGATGCTACAAGCATTCCACCGAAAAGTGTCGCACCCCTCGACACCTTGTTGATTTATACCTGCAATCTATGGGACGTAAGAAACAAGCTCAAGGATCAAAATTTGAAGCACACTTCAACCTTCAAACTGACAAGTCAAAGGAAATCAGTTGTTCCATTGCAGTTCTCCAAGAACCCCAGGACAACCAGCATCTCCAACAATCCGAAGATCCGCTGAACACGGAGAACATGATCATTGAATTTACTTCGAATGACATGTTGGGTGACTTCGAATAAGTCCCCCCACTCCACCAAAGTTATCATAACATCCAAATGATATTATTATGTTGTAATAAGTTAATTGACATGTTGTCGTCATATTGTTTAAAGACAATATTGTAATAACATTATATATATGCACATTATCTATATATTTGATAAAGATTTTCATACTGGAAATCATCAATTCTATATATAGATTTCTACGGAGTCAATCCGATGAAAGAGGATATGTGCCTTGTGGACACCTGCACCACAAACTCTATACTTAGGGAATTAAAATATTTCCACTCTTACTAAGAGAAAAGGAAAAATTTAACAATCGCTGGACACGATGATGTAATTGTTGACTCTGCTCGGGCCACAATTGCTATCCTATGGGTACTCAAATAATAATCGATGATGCTTTATTGTATCTCGATTCAAATTGTACCTTACTAAACTATAGAGATATCTGTCAGAATGGTTTCCATATCGAAACCTGTGATGACAACAAAGAGGAATATCTTTCTCTTTACCATATACAACGGATATGGCAAGCACATTCTCTCCTTATTGTCAAGATTGTACTACACATACATCAAACCCGTAGCACATGTTGCGTACAAAATAATTTTCCAGAATGTCATTACATTCCAAACTTGTCTTACTCGCCTTGGTCATCCCGGCATGGGGATGAAGCAGAAAATTATCAGCAATTCCATTGGTCATGACTCAAATGATGCTAAATTTCGATAATATTTGGATTTTATGTGCACTACATGTGCCATAGGGAAGCTAATTTTAAGGCTCGCGCACCTTAAAACCCAAGCTAGACCACTCAAATTCCTTGAACGCATCAAGGCGAGGCATGTCTTCTCAACCATTGACTGAACCGTTCAGGCATTCCTTGGTTCTAATAGACACATCTACACGATGGTCTCATGTGTGCCTTTATCCACATGAAACCATGCATGAGCTCATTATCTTGAACATCGAATTCAATCAATTCGAATGGACAACGCTGTAGAATTATCCTCACGTGCCTTCAATCACAATTGTATGGCCTTCGGATTGCAGTTCAGCACTTTGTCCTATATGTCCACACTCGAAATGGTTTGACAGAATCCCTTATCCAAAGAATTAAGCTCATTGCACGACCCTTACTTCAGAATTGCAACTTACCAACTTCACGTTGGAATCATGCAGTCTTACATACTGCTGACTTGGTTCAATTGCGACTAAAACTGCACATCATAGTTCTTCCCCTCTATGATTAGTACGTGGAAATCCACTAAGTATTTTCCATCTACGATAATTCGGTTACATACTGATATCACCACCTCGGCATACATCAATGGCCCCTCACAATATATTTAGGATCTATGTGAGAATAACTGTGTTTCTGTCAATACTTCAAGCCCTAGAATAATTGTATTTCCGTCAATACCTCAAGCCCCTCACATGGGGAGTTATTCAAGGCCAGTATGCTGATACCATGAGGACCATTTCCAGGCATTAGAGGGAAATTCCAAGTACCAGATAGAATGCTAGGAAATTAGTTGGAATGTCCAAGACATTTCTGCCTCAAATCCACGTACTCAAAGCTCTGAACCCCATGCTCAGAAAATTTGCAACACATTGCAAATAACCTGCCAAATTCATTTACTGACTATAAAGGTGTCACAAAATCCTATAATCCTGCAGAAATGCGCCGAAAAGAGAGTGGAGGTACCAACTAAAACCGCTCAACTCCCCGTTCAAAGTAATAGGGGGAGAAGTACGGCCACACATCAGGATTGAGCTTCTTGCAAGAAACAAAGGATATCGAGTCCTCCGAATAAGTAAATACAAGTCAACTCCACGTTGACAGACACCTAATGGGTAGTATACACCCGGTGGATGGTGAACCTCCACCAACCCAGCTCAATAGTGCACACAATGACTAGGACATCGGAAAACCTAGACTCAACCGCATTGGGAAACCGCGAACAGTCACCAAGGGTAAACGATATTTCCATCAATTATATGCATATATATAGATTCTGGAGAAACATATAACCGGAAGTCTACAATTGTCGACATACATTTCTCAACTAGATTGCAAACATCCTTCCAAATGATTCAAATCCAAAGACCATGGCCATGGCAAAGTATGAACAACACTCGGACTGAACTCAATCGAAGGATGCAATCCAAGTAGAAATAACCTTGCTCAATAAAAGGAAGGTATTCACAAAAGTAATACCTACACCAGTTTTCTTCCTAAAACAGAATGAGAACTACGAGGTGGTGAGACACAGAGCGAGTCTTGTAGCACAAGGGTTCACGCAGATACCCAAACCTATTCTCCAGATGTGGAATCTCTTTCCGATACTTTATCTTAATGGCAGTACAAAGCATCTATCTTTGCAGTTGATAGATGTAGTGACCGTATCTCTTTATGTGTCACTTGATTCAGTCATATAGGTTCCCCATGGAATCACAATGTTGAATCCAAACACAAAACGCAACATATATTGTGTAAAATCAATAAGTCACTACATGGCTTAAATTAGTCAGAATATATTTGGTACAACCGACTTAGTGAGTTCCTCATACAAATGGTTACTCCTACAATGATGATTGTCCACGCATGTTCATCAAGAAATCCTCTACAGGATTTTGCATTATCTCAGTGTATGTTGATGAACTATACATCATTGGCAACGCACAAGATATTGACAATGCACGTGATCATCTAAAGACGGAATTTGAGATGAAGGATTTGGGTAATGCCAAATTTTACTTGGGATTACAACTCAAGCACCTTCACTCATGTGTTATGGTACACCAAGCTGTCTATATCTAGAATTTATTGGAGAAATTCAATATGGACAAGATTTATCCATCCAAAACTCTCCTGGTTGTTCGATCTCTAGACGTAGAGAACGATCCTTTTTAGATCATGAGACGATAGAAATGAGATATTTGGACACAAGGTTCCATATCCTAATGCCAGACCCACCAAACACAATTGGTTGGGAGTCAAGAATATCTTTCGATATCTCCAAGGCATGAAACATCTTGTCATATTCTTTCAATTTCAGAGAAATCTGGACTCCAATATCATCGGATACATTGATCAGATCTTCACTATGTCAGATCACAGACAAACTTTGTGTTCCTACTCGGTGTGATAGCCATCCCATGGAAGTCTTCTAAACAGACCCTAGTGGCTACATCCACCAATCATTCTAAAATATGAGACATCACGTGTACGTGTGTGGTTCCGCAGAATGATAAACCACATATAACAATCATGTGGAATTGATTCTATTGAATCACCAACTATTATCTCCAAGATAATGTTGCTTGTGTTGCTCAGATGCAAATGGGTTACATAATGAGCAATATCACTATATTGCCCATCTTGCAAATTAGATCATGCGGTAACCTCGCTGATTTATTCTGAAAGTCTCTACCAACTTCAAACATTTCTATAGTATGTTAATAGAATTGGTATGCGATGACTTCGAGATTTGCAAGGATCAGGGGGAGTTACTCTCTGATTATTAACCTATTCATACATCATATTGCACTCTTTTCCCTTTATGAGTTTTCTTTCAACGTTTCTCATAAAAGGTTTTTAATGAGGTAATATCAACACAAAATCATATGTCATATCTTCTATTTTCCCTACCGGGGTTTTTAAAGGAGATATACAAGACATGCCTATTGTTCTCTAAACTCACTTATGGGTTTTTCCTTTAACAGGTTTTCCTCATATGAGTTAACAAAGAGACAATAACCATTATATGCTATATCATTTTCTCCTTATTTTCCCACTGTGTTTAAAAGGAGTTTTCACAGCATATCAAACATCACTCCTCATTTTTTCCCACCGGGTTTTTGGAGGAGTTTTTCTACGCACTGTATACAGATGATGAAATTGATCAAGGGGGAGTGTTGTGAATCATTGTATCCCTCCCGAAGGGACACAACTCTTAGTGATCAATTAGCAACTGCCATCTCTTTGTAGAGGCACCTCTTGAAAGAGATGTCTTTTCTTGCCACCCCTTGGCATTGTATATAGAGATGTAACAGTGCAATGCAATAAGAGAAGATAATCATTCACTGTGTCCAATCTCTATTCTTCCATTCTCTAATACCTATCACGCAGCCTACTCCTTTCCCATCGAGCCGCCACCTCCTCACCAAAATGCCAAAGAAGGTTGCTTGACTGGTGCCTTGACCACCGGTGAGGCCTCTCGATTCTCCATCGTCAACCTGGTCGTGCTTCACTGAGCCGGCGAAGGCGAGGTACGATGCTTTATCCATACAATTCGTATTTCTCTTTTCTCTGTTCTGATGGCATGCAAAAGACACGTGGGCTCTTCAAACTTCTTTACTAAATTCTCAAATTTGTTATAGACAATCTAAATGTCATGCAGGAACCCAAAAGTCCTGATGGATCGTGCTGCACGTTAATCACCTAGTTGGCAAGGCACTCAAAGTGGAAAACACGAGCAAGAAACATTTGATTGTCTTCGGAAATATTACCTGCCAATGTAACCAGCAGGATGTGGGATGTGATATATAAACTATTCATTTATTTTAGTGTTTTAGTCATACATGTACCATGTTCACTGGAGTGTGCGATAAGTGGCTTGTTGATTTTGTTGATTTTTCCTTCTCTGGACATATGTTCCTTGGGACTGCGTTAATTGTACCATTGCTGATCATATATCCTGGAGTGCACAATATCAATGATATACCTCTTTCTTTTTTGCCACAAATATAAGTAACATACTTGTGAAAAAGGAGAAATAACGTTTTAAGAGGTTCTAACTTAAGACATATATGCACTTGTTTTTTCGATGCTCATTTGCTCGCGCAGTTTGGTTTGCTTGTATTCGGGTTGGTACATTTTCCAACTTCTATGGAAGATTAAACATAGCACACATAAGCATGCAACCTTGATTAGTATATTCTCTATCTTACGGATGATTTGGAAAGCTAGAAATGATATGATGTTTGGCAAGAAAGATTGGAATGTTTTGCAGGTCACTTGTGCCACGGCAGCCCTTGCAAGTCCTCAGATAGACACAGATGTGGCATGGGGAAACCCAAATGCTGGCAACAACTAAAACCTGCTGTACCTATCCCAGTGAGACTAGGTATCTTCATTCATGACTCTGCTGCTCCACTACAAACTGCAAGCTTCATGGAGGCTCTCAGCTCTGTAGCAACAAGCTCCCTATAGGAGTGCCTAAATGTGGCTTCAGCCAGACTCCTCTCTGTATTTTCCTTCTAAGTAATGAACTGTCTTGATATTTTTTTAAAGGATGTGGGAAGAGCTCAGTTGTAGCTTCTTCCGTCACATTTTTAGAGGAATAGATTTTATGCTAGTTGTGCTGACACTGTTCAAGTCCCAAAGAAAAACAATCCAAAAAATTGAAGCTGTACATTCAATGTTCATGAATATCAAATTATCATGTTCTTGTAAATTTCCAAATTTTGAAGCTGGACATCATCTTTGTACATGTGAACAAAAATTGCACGGTACACAAGGTTCTATAAACTTAAACAACTCAGACTTCTACGGCACGAGAGTTGCAACCTTCAACACCTAACAGTTTTGAGTATTTGAAAGCATGAAATTACATCAAAGAGTCTCCCTACAGCGAGCTCAATACTTTATTGGGAAACAAAGAAGAACCACAAGTAGATAGAAACTATTTCACCCCTCCCCTCCTGTTCTCCTTCATCAGCATCCATTTTCATAGACAAGCATCAGGTCACCAATCATGCAAAACATCCACCATCCATCTAAAGCTGTTAAATTACATTCATGAATCATTAAATTTCTGAATCACAAGCTGACATTGCAAAAACATTGGTGAATTGTAATTACTAAAAATTAAAATTGAAGCTTCAATACTTGGATTGTTGTCTCACATTCATAATCATAAGCTGAAGGTACCAACTTACCACATCTAAACAAGCAGTTGAGCACATGGTAACTCCTCCAGCAAAATCACTTAATCACTCATTTAGTCATGAGATGTGAACCAGTATGCACAAGAAATTCGTGTCTCAATCATTCCTCAATAAAGGCTTCAGTGAGAATAATTGACTCAACAACGAACGTGAGAATAATTTGGACAATAATTTTCAGAACCGTCAAGGCAGGATCATACATCAGAACACATCAGAATAGACTGGAACCAATCAAGTCGATCGAGTTGAGGTTTGCTGCACTATTCGAGTCTTGATTCCATAAGTTGCAATGTGCAGGGACAAGAAAACAAACCGAATTAGCCTATTAGGAGGGACTTGAATCCGGGCGTGGAAGGCATCATCTGATCCGTAGCACAGGCACTTGAGGCTGTGGTGGTCGTGGGCGGATGAAGGACAATGGCAGCTGCGGCCTCTCGGGTGTGGTGCTGCCCCGCCACGACCACTGTCTATCTAGCCGGGCCCAGCTCTATGGCGTAGCGTGACCCGATAGCCGCCTCTAGGGTGCCGGGCCGCCCCAGCGACCCCGCCCTCGCCGCTTCACCAGCGTTGCCTGCCCCAGGCTCAGTCACCGCCCTCTTTGATGCAGGCTGAACACTCCCAAGTGGCCACCTATCCAGCACGGTGCACCCCACCTTGGTCGTTGCATCTCGTGAATTTGGTGACTAGGGTTTAGCAGGAGATGGTAAGTGAAGAGGATCAGTTTTCACTTTTTGTTTGACTCACTGGATTTAAAAAACAAGCCTACAAGGCATGAACTACTCTCTTAATGAAAATTTTAACCCTCACATCATAGTACTTCTTAGATTTTTGAGGTAGTACTCCTTAATACCTGTATTGGAGTAAGGTTAACCACTAGATTAGGAGAAATGGACAATCCATATTTATTCTGCGGTAAGCTCAAAGATATTTATCGGTAGACTTCCACAAGAGACGAATATTGATGATTTATGGGATTACTTTGGCCGATTTGGCTGAATTGTGGATGTTTACATCCCAAAGGTTTGCCTTTATCTATCATAATTGGTAATATTGTTCAGCTTTTTGACTGCTTACATTTGCTATTGTGTCATAGGATCCTAAAAGAAGTGGTGATGCGGACATCACCATGGTCAACACTACCACACGCTCAAGTCCACCTCCGACACTTGCTGGGCCAATGACAAGAGCTCAAGCGAAGGCCATACGACATGAGGTGACTCTATTCCTTGATGACTACCCATTTGACTTGAGCATGAATGGTATTCTACCTAATGTTTTGACTCCATATATGCCAAGGTACGAAAGACCGACCAAGGTGGAAGGCAAAGGAACCAAGGGATAGACTTAGAGCACCAAACCCAAGGTGGGGGGTAAACGGAGCAAGAGAGAGGCGCCAAGTACCAAGCCCAGCCCTGCCCGGATTGCTGCCTCAGACCCTCTGGACGTGCATTGAAGATGAAACCCCAGACTGTTCGGTTGTGGCCCGAACCCTCCGGATCTGGCTGGACCTTCCACCCGGATCCTCTGGATGATAGTCCGGATCTTCTCTGGAAGTCCCAGACCTCCCACCCAGACACTCCGGATGAGGGTTCGGATCTTCTCTGGAAGTCCCGGACCTCCGCCTAGCCCCTCCAGCCACCCGGACTGCCCGACCCCAATCCGGACTGTCCGAATCTGCCTGCGCAGTGAAACGGGTCATGGCCCATGTATCTCTTAGGTGGAGGGTTAAACTGTAAATACCGTACCCCTCCCTACTAATTAGGGTTAGACTTGATGTATTAAGACAGAGTAGAGCTTAACTCCTTAATCTAGGGTTCATCCCTCTAGGTTGGGGAAATCCACCTTAGGCCTTTCAATCTCTTTGGATTTTTTAAGGATCAGCGTGTGCCTTCGAGTGGAAAATGTGGCATTCATCAAGAGCAATGTTGATTTGGTCTCTAAGTTCCCCAAAGGCTATCAGTTGGTGTGTGTTGTTGGGATTAGAATCCATCTAGGCATTGCTAGTTATCGTTCTAACCGTGAAGATCGGCAGCCGTCCGTATCAACTCGGTATCAGAGCTCAAGGTTGCCACAGTTTGGAACTTGTATCATCTCTTTTCCCTACCCCCAATTGCTAGCTTTGTTTTGGTTTTTCTTGCCTATTTAGAAAATCCTAAAAAAAGAGCCTCATTTGAGATCTAGATGCAATTCGGAGTTTTGGGTGAGCTTTGGTTAGTTTTGATCTAACCTTCCTTTTGCGTTGCTTTGGCCAATTTTGTCGTTTGCCCCTCCATTTGTTGGATTTCGGTCCGCCTGCATCTTAGATTCGCTCCTCTGTTCACCGACCGGACTGTCCGGATTTCACCCGGACAGTCCGGGAGGCCGGACCCTCCGGATTCAACCCGGACAGTTCGGATTTAGCAAAACTGGACATAGCAGCTTCCCCATTTGGGGCATAACTTCCACATCCGATGTCTATTTTCAATGATCTTGGACTCATTTTGAAGCTAACGATGAGCTCTAGGTCATCATGATCGGCACCAAACTCCACAAGTAAGGTAAAATCTTTGGAAAGGCCCTTCTTCCTTGCAACTTCTTTGTGAGCCAATCTTTCTTTTGCGAAAACTTTGATCCTATAAAGACTAGTTCATTGATGATTGCTAGGGCCTTGTACACTTGTGCTACTTACAAAATCTTTCCCAAGCAATCACAAATGTTAATCTTGTAAGATCTTGGCATAAATAAAAATAGGAAGAAGAATCAAACAAAAAAAAGAGAAAGAATAAAAAAAAGAGAAAGAAACATACAAATGCCATTTATCATCTTGTAGGGAAAACGCAAGCTCGAAAGGAAATCCAAATAGGGAGAGTTGTCAAGTGTACCAATCCTTTGCCCTATAAATTTGCAATCGAGCTAGCGTCTTTCCTAGCATTTGTGCAACATGAGCTTCTAGTCTTCACTAGGAAAATTCTTGTATTAGCTCATTCCTTGGTTGCACAAATCCTAATATCTTTGTGTGTGAGTTGTCTTGTGCTTCGCTTATATCCGTTGAGATCAACTCTTATTGCACTGTTTCTTTGTGGACTATTACTAATCATTGCAACATCTCAATTCCTAATTGCTTAGTGTGTTGTGCTAATCCATTTTCGAGATCCACATAAACCTCATCAAAATTTTCTTGAGGGTCACCTATTCCCCAGTGGGTCTTCGATCCTTCAATCCAAGGAAGGTAGGACTTCGGTGGTAAGTGAGGTGAACAAAGTGTGTAGGGTTTCAACTTCCACATACACCACACACATATATTTTTGGTGCCTATACTAACCATGTTTAGGAGCGGCTATGGAGTGGATACCAAGAAGGAGAGACAAGTCCAAGATGATGCCCAATCTTCCACAACTTTACTTCAAGCATCACGGGTTTCAACATATGGCACGAGTGGTCCTCGCGTAGCTTCCTCATTGGATTTCACCACCAAGAACCACAATATCCGAAGCTCAAAGGGATTGAGAAGAAGTTGTCACAAAAGGGTGGATGAAGATGAAGCAAGACACACAAGTACCATCGCCAAGTTGCTCCTCGACGACAAGGTCACCAAGATTGTGAAAATGTGAAGCTCGGCAAACCCAAGTCCTCCGACGACCAAGACCCCAAAGATTACATAGAGATTCCATTCTATGGGACTCGTGATCCGGAGGGGTACCTTGAATGGGAATGGCGGATGGATAAATTCTTCAAGCTTCAACGAGTACCCCCAATTGAAGATGTCAAGCGAGCCACGATGGACTTCAACAACTACGCTTCAAGATGGTGGCATCTACTTCCCATGAAGGAACTCATCACCGATTGGACAAGTTTGAAGACACTCATGAGAGATGAGTTCGTGCCACCTAAGTACTCAAGGGAGCTACTTCGCCAAGTGGAGTGCATCAAGCAAAGGAGCCAACCGGTCCAAGTTTACTTCAATGAAATAAAGCGTGCAATGTGACGAGTCGATGGTTTTATTGCAAGAATGGAGATGAAGTACTTTGAGAATGGATTGAACTTTGACATTGTTTCATCACTTCCTCTCAAGAACTTCAAGAGCTTGCTAGACCTCTTGGAGGGTGCTCTAGAGGCGGAGAAACGCGTCAAGGCAATAGCAAACAAGTCTCTTGAGATGTGATCTTTGCAGGTGACAAAGGAGACCGAGAATATACTAAAGCTACTCAAGAAGCAAAGTCAGAGTAGCGTAGTGAAGCTACTCATGGTTCAACCTATGGAGGCGAGTATAAAAATGGTCGAGCATGGAATTTTCCCTTCGATCAAGGTGGTGAATGGTGCTATCCAAGATGGCACTTGCACCATTGGAGGTGAGGCAAGTGAGAACATGATCAAGCATGGGATTTTTCCTTCGATCAAGGAGGCGCATGGGGATGAATGCACCAAGGATACCCCCGCCGTATCAACTTGCATTAGAAGAGAGATGCTAATGATCCTATGTGAGAATGAGAGCCACATAGCCATCCTGAGTGAGAGTGGTAAAAAGCACGAGTTGAGTTACTCTACCAAACATGATATTGAGCGCATCCACATCGAGGTTGAGAGAGAAACACCACAAGAGTTCAGAGAGGTAGTCGATAGGACAAGTGAGGCTACTTCTAAAGCTAACGACTTACCCTCTACTTTTAGTATTTCTCACTTGGTGTAGGATTTTGGAGGCCCAACCAGCACCCGTTCTCAACAAGCTGACTCTACAATTGGAGGTGAAAGAGCTCCCCACGATGGAAGATGGAGAAATTGCCATCCCATGGTTATGCCAAGATGAGGAATGTGGCTCCAAGGAGGCGAAGTCACTACCCACACCTATTTCAACTGAGGAGAACAACTAAGGTAACAACAAGGGTGTTGGTGTGACTGTCTCACAAGAGCATGTACAAAATGTTGATTACTTGCATGATGTGCATGAACCTACTGCTTCTTCTCATGCTAACTTGGTTCTTCCATGTGATGAATTGTTTTTCAAATCATGTTGATCATGTGGAGTTAGTTAGACATGATGAAGTGCTTAGTAGGATATCTTTTGATCAATCCATATTTCATGTGATGCTTGATAATCCCTTTACTTTGTCTAGTGCTATGGATAAATTTTTTGAAATCACATCTTTGAAATCTTTTAATAATACCTATGCCTACCTTTACAAGTTCCATTTGATTGGTGAATATGGCCTAGATTACATGTTTATAGTGTGTGGCATGAGTATCACTTGTAATGAAATTGCCATATTGAAATTGCATATTACGGGCAATCCATCTTATATTGCATACCCTGCACAATTTAACTTGCAAATTGATCATCATGCCATTTGTGTTGCAAGAAATATGTTGACTACTTGTTCTTTCCATAAGATTTCTTGCAACTATGTCAATATCTTCAATGAGCCATATAATGAACATTGTCAAATTTCTCCTTTTGTTGCAACAAATATGTTGACCATTTGCTCTTTCCAAAGATTTGCTGGCAACAAAGATTATATGCTTGACAATGGGAAGGTCCTTAAAACTTTCTCATACACCTTAGGAGAATCTTACATAATGAATGTGACACAAGCTCATATGACTTTCTTGTACAACATGGAAAACATGATTAGAGGTGACATGAACATCAAATTTGATGCATCATATTCAACATGCACTTTTAATTCAAATAGTGTTGTGCACACCAAAGTCAATACTTGATAGATGACATGTACATTTACCATGCCTTTACATTATACTTACTATACATGCTTTGTGCTAATGGAAATGTGCAAAAGGAGTAGCACTTCATGACAGATGACGTGTTCATCTACCATGCATACATGTTGTTTGTCTTGTCTAGCGTTGGTTCAGGTATCGACGACTACTTGTCAACCGCCAAACAAAATGAGTTGACCAAAAGAGCTCAAGAGAGCTATTTAAGCATTAGCTCTCATGAATTGTTCGAGCCCAACACTCCAGGATGACAAGAGAAAACAAGGAGAGCACGAATGAATCTCACCAAGGTGAATTCCTTCTCTTTAAACAACTATAACATGAATTTCAAGAATTGGCTACTCTTTGAGTGTTGTTTCTCCTTCATTATCAGCTTATTGTACCTCTTCGAAGGAGAAAGAGTGCCATGGAGTACCAACATCAAGGGTAAAGAAGACGTAAGGTATCAATGGGAGAAAGCATGGACATCACCCTTCTTTGGACTTCAAGGAATGGAGTCGAGGTCGACTCCTTTTCAAGAAGGGTGGAATGATGCGGACATCACCATGGTCGACACTACCACACGCTCAAGTCCACCTTCGACACTTGCTGGGCCAATGACAAGAGCTCAAGCGAAGGCCACACGACATGAGGTGACTCTATTCCTTGATGATTACTCTCCATTTGACTTTAGCATGAATGATATGCTACCTAATGCTTTGACTCTATATATGCCAAAGTACGAAGGACCGACCAAGGTGGAAGGCAAAGGAACCAAGGGACAGACTCAGAGCACCAAGCCCAAGGTGGAGGGTAAACAGAGCAAGAGAGAGGCGCCAAGTACCAAGCCCAGCCCCGCCCGGACTGCTGCCTCGGACCCTCCAGATGTGCACTAAAGATGAAGTCCCGGACTGTCTGATTGTGGCCTGGACCCTCCGGATCTGGTCAGACCTTCCACCCGGATCCTCCGGATGAGGGTCCGGATCTTATCTGGAAGTCCCGGACCTCCCACCTGGACACTCCGGATGAGGGTCCGGATCTTCTTTGGAAGTCCCGGACCCTCCGACTACCCGGACTGTCCGGCCCCAATCCGGATTGTCCGGATCTGCCTGCGCGCAGTGAAACGGGCCACGGCCCATGTATCTATTAGGTGGAGGGTTAGACTATAAATACCGCACCCCTTCCTACTAATTAGGGTTAGACTTGATGTATTAAGACAAAGTAGAACTTAGCTCATTAATCTAGGGTTCATCTCTCTAGGTTGGGGAAATTCACCTTAGGCCTTTCAATCTCTTTGGATTTTGTAAGGATTGGCGTGTGCCTCGGAGTGGAAAACGTGGCATTCATCAAGAGCAAGGTTGATTCCCCAAAGCCTATCACGTTGGTGTGTGTTGTTGGGGGTTAGAATCCATCTAGGCATTGCTAGTTATCGTTCCAACCGTGAAGATCGGGAGCCCTCCGTATCAAGTGGCCACTGTGATTTTGGTTTTGTTACTTTCGCCAATGATGGTGTAGCACATCGTAGCATGGAGAAGTCATGAAATTCTAGGACAGGAGGTGAGACCATAAGAACCACTCCATCAGCACAATCTGTGCATACATGCATGCCTGCCAAAAATACCTGTGCAAAAATTACTATGTTGATCTTGTCGTGTGATTTTTATTCCAGGTTGCTGTAGACTCAGCTACACCAGTTGACAGTTTCTCAAATGGAGGCAGTCACATGGAATCCACAGGGGCATATGGAGCTCATGGCCCAATGCTGTCTTATGGCCAATTGTCTGGCACTCTTGTTATGATGTAACTAGACACCAGCATTAAAGCTACTTCTAAGTGTGTTTTCCAAGTTTATGTGCACCAGTTTCTCATTTGCTTTTTTTTAGTTGTTTTCTTTAGAGTAAATTACACCATTAGCCCAAGAATTTTAGAGGTGGGAGCATCATAGTCCAAGAACTTTAAAAATGTGCATCTGAGTCCCTAAACTTGTTTAAATGAAGCAAATGTCATCAAAAGAGGACAACTGGAACTCTCGGTCAATGTGGCATATGCTGATATGGCATGCTGATGGGAAATAAATACAGGAATTAAAAAATAAAAAGAAAAAAAATCAAAAAAAGGGTCAGGGGGCATCAGGCCACCCCAACCCTAATCCAACGTCGCCGCCCTGCCTTTAAAACCGCCGACACCGCCACATCGGGTGCTTCACCGCCTCTACCCTTGGGGACTCGCCTCCTTCGGTCGCCGCCAACGGTGATCTGCCGCCAGTCGGTGTGGCGTACCCGGTTTTAAGGCCGGATAAACCCCTGTGTTTTTCTGTACTGGTCCCATGATCAGTAGCCAGTACACACAAGTAGCTTGATAGCATCGGCATATAATACCGAGTCTATTACACAAACATGCCATTATGGACATTATAGAACAATATAGCCAGTTGGCTGAATAAAAGTCTGCAGCGGAAGATAGAAATGCGTAGATAAAAGCTCATCAACATGCCAACCCGACAGGCAACTGACTGGGTAACGCCCTAGCCCTCGGAGTGGTACTCCTCTTCATCTGGCCACATCAACAAGCCAGGTGAGTACTTTGAATGTACTCGCAAGCAATTCCCGCAGGAGAGTAATATGGCAATATTGCATGCAGGGTTTGATTCAACGGAGCGGCTCTATTCTAGGTTGCATATTGTGCGGAAAAGTAAGTTTTCAATTTAAATACGAGGATAGTAGATTCTAAGGCAGTTTTGAAATTGATAGTATTTTAAAAGAACAAATCATTGTTCGAGGTAAATTCCACTACCTACTCTCCTTGCCACAATCCGATAGCTCCGTCTATCACCGTCTAAGGTTGTGGCACCAGCCCGGACCACCCCTGATGGTACAACTGGACCCTTTCTTCTGCAATTCCTTGCTACCTGCCGTGTAGTGTAAATTGCACTCTGTGGACACGTCATGCCCACGTCCTTAGTCCCTTTCCCAGGTTTTTGCAAACAAAACTCAGTCTAACCAATGTGTGGCCTTGCCAGTTCATGTCCATAACCGAGGACGCGGCTATTCGAATAGTTTTTAACACTCTGCAGAGGTTGTACGGCTTTACCCACAAGACATAAGTCCCCCTTGTTGCCGAGCACTACGAATACACTTCTCGAGGTGTATCGGCAGGGCTATTACAACGAGACCTTTCACCCATGTTTGTACCAATGCTGAACCCACTAGATAAGATCTATCTAGTCCTCGCTTGTGCTCGGTGATGCCCGACCTCACAACCCAAAGTGGACTTATCTTTGTGTCACACCTCTACCCACGTAATCACGTGGAGGCCCTCTAAGGATGCCAATCTACCTAGCACTCTCTTCCCACTGCCCACGGATCCAGGCTCTAGCACTAGACGGGATATTAAGCCAAGTCCTTCCCATAAAGGCCATGTGGACGTATGGTGTGGAACTGGTTTAGCGGCACTTAGGCTCGATTCTTGGTTGATTCGAGCAAGACTCCATATTTTTCCTCGACAACCATGCTACCACCCGCTACTTTTACACCCCCAAACTACCCTTAAAAATTCTTACTCGAATCGAAATCACCTCCCCTTTTGTTTGACGTTTTGAGAACATCGAACCATTTTTCAAAAGTCCTCCTTGGGCAACAAATGGCTCCCAAGGTTTTAACTCGTACCCATTAGTTGGTCCACAAATTTTTTGTAAAAAGGGTTTTTTGTTTCTAAGCGGGGCTAAGCAGAGGTAGTTCCTCTTATCATATGCATATTTAAATTTTCCTAGGTTTGCCATGCTACCAAGACCAGCAATTAATATTCCTAAGGCGACGAGGGTTGTTAGCTGAGGTTATGCAACATAGGTCATAACTAGGTCTAACATGAAATAACATTTTCATATCAACATAGCATGCATGTTTGCAACCAAGATACATATATTTTAAAAACTTAGGTCACAACATGATCAAGTGGGAATGCTTGCCTAGCAGCTCTTGTTCTTGTTCCTGACGTGCGGGTGATTCTGAATTCTCCTGGCGCACGTACCTCACTCCATCAACTACACGTTGAGAACAAATGAATAAGAAACCAAACTGCGATAACACCATCAAAATCAAGGGTTATGCATGCTCAAGGAAGCCATTACCATCATGGTGAGGTATTAGGGATCTTGGTATTATCGGCTTTGGGTTTTAGGGTTCTCGGGAAGGATCAGACCTTCGTGCCAATCTTCAAGTTTTCAGGTTAGGGGTATCTCCCGACGGATTTTGTGGAAATTCTATAGGTGAAACTAGGGCTGGTAGGGTCCTATAAGTTTCTGGACTTTGGGTTAAAGAAGATGAAAGAACCATTGCGAACCCTTGATATATAATCATAAATCATGGATTGCAAAAGAGACATGGAAATGAACTTGCTGGTTCTGTTGTCCCTAACCAACCTACCATATATTATCTTATTATTAATATTTTTTTTCCTAGAGATAATATATACAGCGTATATGCTGATTTAAAAGAAAGGAATAATTAGCTTTATATGCAATGCTCTCTGTTTTAATTTGAACGATTTGGAAATTTGTATTTTTGTTTGCATAGAAAGTTAGGAAATATTTTTCCTTTCCAGGAACCGGAAAAAGACTTTAAGGAACCGGTCAAATAGCCGCTGAACCGGACGAACCGAGGCTTGTGGGTGGTTGGACTAGGCCGGACCGATTTCCTGGGCGAACCAGTGACGTCGGAGGCGTATTGAGATAATTTGCCTCCACTCATTCTGAGTCTAGGCCCGGCAAAGGACTCAGGCCCGCTGCCAGCGACGGGAGCATGCTTACCTTTTCGGGGTTGGGTTCTGTGATGGGGCCCCGCCGGTCAGATGGACCGAGAATCCCTTCTGCTTAGGTCCGGTGGCGCCGGTGTCTGTGGGTTTGAACTCCGGCGAGGTAGAGGGCTTTCGGCTGCGGTTGATGGATGCGGAAATTGATTGAGGAATTATGCTCTAAAGGACACGGGGAGAAGGATGGTGCTACGGAATTAGCTAATTAGGCCTTCATTTGCTCGGTGTCTTCGGACCCGAGGCTACAAGGGCTTGAGTGAGGAGGAGATCGGAGGAGGTTGAAGGAGGAAATTCGTTGCTGCTCTGGCTCGAGAGGTAGTTAGGGAAGCTGGGTAAGAAGAAATGAGCTAGGGATGCCTTTATATAGTCGGAGCAAGGAGCTTGGGTGGAGGCGGCCGCTGTTGGTGACCGGACATGGTGAGGGAGTGTTCCCGAGGCCCAACAGATTGGCACGGAGCTCGGGGTCGGGGTAGGCTCGTGGCACGCGGTGGCTCAACTGGCAGTGCTTCAATCGGCGAGCGGCGCGGGATGGTAGGGAGCGGGCGGAGCGGTGCCACTGTGAGTTGTCTGGGGCGCGTCCTGTGCCATGCTAGCGCGCGTCTAGAGTGGCATTGAGTGCCACCGGGCATCTTGAGGTGACTTGCCACGCACAACCAAGTCACAGAGATACTAGGGCACGTGTTTGGGGCAACAGAGATGTTAGGCACCAAAAACTAGTGCAGGGAGTAGGCGGTCCTTGAATGACGTGACGTGCCAGGAGCTAGGGTTTAATAGAAAAGGACAAAGAGAGAACTTTGACGGGGAAATTTATGAGGTAGGTACGCTAAGGGGGCTATAAGGTAGCTCCACAAATTTTAGAGATTTTTTTCTACTGAAGTTTGCCCTTGATTTCATGTGGGGAACTATTTTTAGCACAGGTGTTCGATGCTGATTGTTGCAAATTTTTGAACAGAAGGTGCTCATGTTTTTGCATATTCAAGCTTCCAGGGATGTGAGGATCTTTGTAGAATTTTATCAGAATTTTCTGGGATCTATTTCTATGGGCTATAGTTCAATGCGCATTGTTGCCCTAAAGTTAATTATTTTCATATGTGAATATTTTTGAACTGGGCATCTCTATATTATGTAATATTTAAGTTTGGGACAATATTAAGTTGTCCCATGAATTATTCCAGAATTTTTGGAAAGGCCAAAGAGCGTTGGATTACTCTGTTAGGGTTTCGGTCGAATCTGATTTAATAGGAAAAAGGAATCGGGGTATAGAGTTAGGGTTTCCGAGGTGTGGTAAGGTGGGAAGGGAATATGAGGAATGACGAGAACCCATTCATCTTAGCTCGGGGCCACTCGAGGGTAGGGTGCCGTTAGTGTTGGTGCATCGGTGGATATGGTGTAGGTGTTGTGTTGAGGTGTACCCGTGTTAGGGTTTATTCCTATATACGGTGCGTGTGTGGCGTGGTCGTGTATAATGGTCCATGCATAAATGAAAATGTACTAACTATATGAGAGGCCATGCTGGTATGCGGATTTTGAAAATCAGGATGTGACAGTCGGCCAACTCCGCCGCCTTCCACCATGCCATCTTTTGCCTGCTGCTACTCACCTCGGTGGGTCCGAAGCCCCCGGCCTCCTCCGTCCTCGGGCTGGCCGTCGCCGCTGCCTGGGCCGGTCGCCGGCCAGCGCCAGCCAGTGAGCCATGCGTCGCTCCCTTGCCATCACGCCCCAACACGCTTCCATGCACCATGCCTCTCGCCGTGCTCCCGTTGTCGCCACCCTAGGAACCTCCTTCGCCCCTCGGCTAGGTTGCCGCCAACGACACTGCTTGCCGGCATGGCAAACACCAGTCGCCGCCCTCCACCGCGCTCTCGTCGGCTTCCTCCACCGCCTGGCCCTCCTCCTCGTGCACTCTTCCCCATGCCGCCTCTAGGCCAAGGCGCTGCCGCTGTGGCAGCCCGTGGCCATTGACCAGCACTGGTGGCACCATCTCCAAGACGCCATGCCGCCTCACCCTACGCTCTGCTTCACCGAGCCTTCTCCCCTCCGCCTCTACCATGCACCAGCGCCACCCCACCGGCCGTGTTCCAGCTCCACAGATTGTTTCAGCGCCACATCAGCATGCCACATCGGCCAAGAGTTTCGGGTGCTCCCACCTCTAAAGTTCCTGGACTAATGGTGCAATTTACTCTTTCCTTTATATGTGTGACACGAAATAGGCTTAAAACTGATTTCTCACTTGTGAGCGCATTTTTTCCAATTATCAATTGTGAGATATGGCACATTCTCTAACAAATGTTTCTCATGTTTCAGTATGGTTATGGTCCCAGTGGAAGTAGTAGCAGATCAAGAACTACATCCTAGATTAACTGATTACCTAGATTAAATATTACAAAGCAAAACGACATTAGGACTGCATAATTAATTTAGTCTCTATTATTCATCTGTATTTAGAACATCTCTATAAATAGAGATCATGAATGGATTTAAGTGGACTAATGTCTTAAGCTTTCAAGTATTGAATACCAACAACTAATAATGAGAGCAACGTGTAGTCTAGAAACAAATAAAAATGCATATAGATCGCAAAGTTGAAATCTCTAAGGCATAGTGATATATGTATCCAGAAATTTCATTTCAGTACAATCAACTCAGATTCACATGTAAAGGAAGTTTAGGTACTATAACATGTTATTAACTAGCGGTAGTAAGAATAAATGTCTACAAGAATTTCTTCAGAGAGGGTGAAGTTAAACTATGATATTGCATCAATACAATACCAAGGACCAACATGGGACAATTTTTGCAGGAACTACATTCACAGTTGCTTCAGTGGCATTTTAAGCCTAATCAAAGTGTATTCATATAGAGAAATGGAAAGACACGTGCATCCCCTAAATCAGTTTTTGCAGCTCTTACAGAAATATGTTGCATGTTACGGATGAATTAAGGAAGGACGAATGGGACATGAAGTGTACAAATCAAAATGTTGCGTATAAATGGCTCTTATACACACCTTTAGCTTTGGTCCTGATGCTCCATTATTCCAGACGATATTTCCCACATTGATGATATGCATCAAGCTCATTTTTCATGAATGATCTTGAAAATATCAAAGCATGACAAAAAGAACAAAACGTGCACAATCATGGAGTACCTAGGTAAATCAGAACCTAGCACTGATATAATCAAGCCATATGAATACTCAAGATGCATGCTTATTTTAGATTTTGTATATGGGTCGCGTCTTTTCTAATCTTCCCTAGATTGACATCATGCACTATGCACATTTGGATTTACTGAAAGGAAAGCATCATTTAGGATGAAATTTTTGTTCATGATAATTTAGCGTTCATATTCCACTCCAAATACTCCACCAGTTCGTATTAAAAGGTTACCACGTGCTATTTGTTTTAGAACAACGATGAAAAATATCAAAAATGTAGGATCAACTATTGACATTGAATAACCAGCTCAATACACTTAACCCTATCAAATGAGAAATTCTCTATTACCTCATGGTAGACTCCTCATATACTAAATAGAACCAGCAAATTAACTTTAGACATGTACATAGTGGCTACCAATGTAGAAACCCGCACCATTCATGAATGAAGCTAGGTAATGGGTGACTCAATTAACCAAGGAAAGAACATGTATAAACTTCAATTCGAAAGCAGCAAGAGCTATATTTGAACTACATGTCCAATAGTGAACATGGGTACTTTGTAGACTTCGACTTGAAAACAACGATCTAGGTATGCAAGTGTTTCTGGTCATTTTTCAACTAGTGTTGCTCAAATCCATGAAAACAGTAGAGTGGTCTAGTTTTCTATTTATTTAGTGACCTAACTTCAACCTATGCTTGAAATTCAGATGGCTCCATTTTTACTAAATTCCGTGACCATGGTAATCTTCGTTGTGTAAGATTATAATAGCCATTATTTGCAAATTGTAATATTTGAACTACATGTTCAATAGTGAACATAGGAGGCAAGCCTGTCCTAGCATGAGGGTGTCTGATGGGGTGCATGTGAAAAACATAACATATATGAGCCTATGGCAGAGTGAGAACAGTAAAACAGTAGCGAAAAATCTGCGAGTAGCCTAGTTGGATAAGAGATGTGCATTATAATATGGAAAACAATGATAATTCCAAGTTAACTAAGAGCACCTCAAGGAAAATGTCAAATAAAACCAATGCATAAGCTAAATCTGTGAGTAGCATAGTCGCAGAGTGCCGCATGATCTCTTTGATCAATTCGTATATTCAAAATCAACAAATGAGCTAGAACTGTAGTCACCGAGAAGGCGTAACGCTCAAAGAAATGATTAGGATATAGTGGAATACTTGCATTAGATGCCTTGTTTCCAAACTGCAGATAAATCATTGTACTCACTTCTATAGGGCAACAAATCAAATGAAGAAATGATTATATGATTAGTTGGAAGTTGGAACCATCCAAAGCATAATCTCGACTTTTGTCTATTAATTGAACAACATTAAGTATGTATCACGACCAACAACTAAAGCTAGATAGGGACAACTAATGCCTTCTAATATTCAAGAATAGAAAATCTTTACCTGAAGTTAATCCAATAGATTAAATATAAAGACTGCCACATAGCTCAAGCATGCATATGCCGATATTATTCCTAGACAAACCACATGCTTCATTCGCATTATAGATTCTCTCCAAGTTGCAAGAAACAATGATGTGCAATGATATACAGGTGTTTCCTAAAAAATGAAATGATATACAGGTCATTCACAAAAATAAAAATAATGATACACATGGTTAATGCATTAGAATGATCCACTTAGGACCTGTTTGGTTGGGCTTTTCAGCAGCTTTTCATCGAAAAAAGCTGTAGCCCAAACAAATGGCCAGCTTTGAAGTAACTTTTGCTAACAGTGGCTGTGGGCTTTGCAGCGTATATTCAACTGTTTAGAAAAATTGTCTTCCTCTAGCTTTTTGCAATGTGTTGAAGTTTCGAGGCTCATTTCCCAAAATGTTGTAGATGGTTTGGATTAACCCAAAGCCATATGTTCATTCTCACAGCCACAAAAACTTTTCTAGATAGCCACTCAATAACAGCTTTGTCAACAGTCACAACCCAACCAAACAGGCCCGTAGTTAGGGCTACTTCTAGGCGGACTATTGCTTATTTCTTAATTGAGGAAGCTTAGCCCTTAGATGAAGCTGCACATGAAAGAAAAAATGACTGTTTTCCTACTGCATTTAACTCTTTACAGGGAAAATGTAAGAACAAATTATGCAAGGAGAAGGTTATTCCTGTTACTAAATCATTTTTCTCATATGGTACTGTTGGGGAACGCGCTACGCAAAACAAAATTTTTCCGCGCACGAACCAAACCAAGAAACACTATCGAGGTGTAGGTACCATCCGGTATCCGGGTCTATGATATTCTCATGGTCTAAGGACGCAAGTAAACGTTAACACATCATGAGAAGATACTGACAACATATTGACGAAGTGATCTCGCAGTATCTCATAAGGGGTCTATCCAACACCATTGTTACCCTAACAATGTGTTCCCATTATTGCCGGCATCCTTGTTACATTAACAATGCCCATGATCAGGAAAACAAGATCATCAATAATACATGAGCTAGTCCAGAGGCCTGACTAGGGATCTGAATGGTGTTTATTATTCCACACATGCAATTAGGTTTTCCTCTGAATCTCATATTCAAGAACCAATGCAATTTTAGCATAGAACATAAACTTAATCATGAACATGAAAATAGAATAATAACAACTTTATTATTGCCTCTAGGGCATATTTCCAACAGGTACATGACAACAGCAAAAAAGGAGATCACCTTCTCCGAATAGAACTTTACATGGTCACTTTGAAATTTCAATAGAATAATGAGTGAAATTTTTGTTTCACAAATAAAATCAAATGTACAAATGTAGCACCTTCGCCAAATAGGCTTGAGGCAGTAAGCAACCAATGGTCTCTACAAATGCAAAAGAACAATTAGTTGGCCCAAATAGGCTTGAGGCAGTAAACAACCAATGGTCTCTACAAATGCAAAAGAACAATCAATGGTCTCTACAAATACAAAAGCTCCAAGAAGTACCTTTGGAAAGCAATGTAGCTTGCCACCGTGCAGTGTTGTTTCATCAAGCAGTTAATTGGAGGTCTACTAACTTACGCATTCGACACAGAATGTAAGCCGCTACCGTTAGAATCTGCAAATGGGGCTTCGCAAAGATAAATGTCATAAAGTTTCCGTCTCTTGCATTATAACCTAACCTATTGAGATTAGCAAACATGTACAATTATCACATATCATGTGGGAGAGAGCAGAGTGCAAATTTTAGGGGTAAGGGATAGCATCTCAATGATGATAGCACACAATTGGAATGACAAAACATAGGACTAACATGGCCTAATTGGAAAAGAGATTACCTAAAGAAATGA
The DNA here is from genome assembly GCA_019208055.1 of Stipa capillata. Lineage (NCBI taxonomy): Eukaryota > Viridiplantae > Streptophyta > Magnoliopsida > Poales > Poaceae > Stipa > Stipa capillata. Next base: position 16,712 of record JAGXJF010005541.1, on the reverse strand, counting down.
AACATTGGATGATGATCAAATCAGATTCACCTCATAAGTTATGGCAAGTTAACTCTCGCATCAAGAAATTCAAAATAAAAGTGGATTCAAAGTGCTAACATCAGTTCTTTGTGTTCGAAATATAAATATGGCAAGACACGACAGTAGGTCCTGGAAAACAACGAAGTCCAATTTTGCATTTTGTAGAAAAATCCCAAGCTATACGAGAACCATCAGCGAAAATTATAAAAGGAAAAGGTATCATAGCTTATTGTGAGGGATAGTAATGAGACAATATTAAGCAATATCTAAAAACTAACTACCGCATGATACCTAAAAAAGACAGATGATCAAAGAAATTCGAAACCAGTTTGAGCACTAACCCTTCACCCTAACATTCAGATCTAGCTTCAACAAATAATCAAGTGCTTACACCATCAAGAAACCTTGTATTCGGTCATTGTAGTAGACTTCTTTCTCGTTCTCCTCTTTCACTTATAGTAGAAGTGATGCGTAGCATTACATTAGCACCAAAACCAATGTTAGAGTTACCATGACTTTGTTACCCTCTAAAATACAACAAATCAATGACTTTCCACAGAAATCTTTAACATTGTATCAACAATAGGAGTTATAGGTCCAGACCATAACACCACGATGGTCATACATGGAAGCAGCGAATCATTAGGCTGTAGTGAGTCTATTGTGCTGCCAAACATGCCAACTATGAAACGCCTAACTCCTAATAGGCAAGAACTAAGATGGTCACATAAAAAAATTGATTTAATGACTTGATTGTGTTGCTTCATGAAACACCAATCTGAAGCCTAAAAGTTCTAGATATGATATGTTCTTTGACCTGTGAATAGGAGAATGTACATGTTACCTTGTTTGAAGCTACATGCTTAGTTTATTAAGGAATGCTCTTGTCAATGGCGTGCGTTCACTTGCGCTCCAGTCGCTACCACACATAGGTGGCCCCCTAACCTACAAGATGTGTGCCAATCCCACAAAAGTCAAACACCTCCTAGCACTGCGACCAACTCTAGACCAGAAATCATCAACGAAATACCAAGCCATGCTCAATGCAATGTGAGGCGGATAAGGAGCAAGGGGTGGCTGGAGGAGCGGTAGGGTGCGATGCGAGGGAAGTGTGCTGGAGAAGGGGGATGAAGGAGATGAGCTTGTACTGCACCAGGATGGTCGACGAGCATGCAGAGCCACCACAAAGAGTGCGAGGGAGGGAACGCCACACCATTAGAACGCCAGCGACCTTCTCCTCGCCAGATACGGCACTAGAAAGCTTGATGATGAATCTAGTGTTGTTCCTCAATGATCAACACCATAGGCAAATGAAATCGATCAACAAATGAGCCGATCATTAAAAAAGGGAACAAAGCAATAGGAGAAAAGGAAGCAAACCCTAGAGTGAATGATGAGCATGGAGCAGCACCAGGGGAGGTGCATTTAGGCTATGGCAAGGTGGCTTGGCCGTGGAAACAATAACCGAGGTGGCTGCCGCAACCATAGATCGAGAGCGGAGGAGGACGGTAGACGAGCTCGTGGAAGGGCTGATAGTGATGGTTGGTGGCATGGGAGCCGCAGATATCCGCTAGTCATCTTGTCCTTCCGGCAAAGGGAATGGGCCGATGGTGCTATAGCCACCACAGCCGGTGGCATGAGAGGATGAGAAGAGGAGAATGACGCTGGGGTGTAGTGGGGCAAGGGAGGGTGATTTTTTTAGTGCGTGGCCCACTGCTAGGATTTTCAGCCACTCCGACCTAGTGGCAATTTGCCCTCCACCGTGCCGTGGCGTTATAGCCATGTACCTGATGGCAAATCCCCGGTGGCCAGGAGTGTACTGCAGTGCCGACCAAGGAAAACATACGCAAAATCCCATCCTTGCCTTGACGAATCTTGCCAAATCACGATAGCAGCCACCACGTCTCTCTCCTCCAATCCACTGTAACATTCAAGCTGGAAGCATACACACTAGCTGCGGGCTGGCCCAGTAGCAACGAGCTCCTTTGTCAGAGGCACTAGGTAGCGCAGCGTGTAGCCAAAAAGGAAAGCCAGAGGCAAAGCCCAACCATGGCTGGAAACGGACGGTTAGGATGGAGAGCCACATTGATCTAACGGTCAAAATTCCCAAATCACTGAGGAGGGCCGAATCCTCCTACCAATCACCTTTTTAGACTAGAAAGAATTCGCACCAGTGGCGTGAACCCGTGCCCTTTTTTTACAGTGTTTTTTCTTAGGATCTCCTAGAGTATATAACAGCAATAAGCTTATTTTGTAAAAAGAATCTTGTGCTCTACTTCATATTAAGGGTTTTTAAGGGAGTAATTGATGGTTGTCGTTATAATATTAACTCACTTGATCATTCGACAAAGCCAAAACCAACATTATACAACAAAGGGGATCACTCAATTACAAGAAATATAATCATCCATCTTTCATACATAACCAAAAGAGGCTTTCAATCAATCCATGAAATAAGAGGCTTAATTACAAAAAATATAGCATCATCCATCTTTCAAGTTAATACACAAAGTTTCAGTACAATTATGCCACCCTACTTACATAGTGTCATGTCCGATGACATTTATTACAATTAGAAAGCAACAAAAATAAAATGCGAGGCAGCTCCATCTGTGCCACAGGTAATCAACGGAGTCCATGCGACCTACTCATCAGGATCATCATAGTACTAATCATTGTCTGCGTCTTCTTCAGCATAGTCCTCTATACACCACCAGAACCAAATATGTCGATGAGTACTTCATGTTCTCAACATGCTCCTTCATAGGGAAACACCTAAACCAAGATACATAAGGCTTCAAGAGAGGGTTTTATGGCTCTTTTGCGTAAAAGCAGTTTTAGTTGCAATATTACAATAGATTCGAAGGCAGCTTTTTGGTGAAAACCAGATTTAATATCAGGGGTGTTTTTTTTTCAACAATGTGAGGGTCCAGCACCAACACATGCGAGCAAGGAATTCCTGCGTTAGCTCATCCATAGGATCCGTCAACAAAGGGGTAGAGGGAAGTAACAAGGGGGACAAGAACATGTCATTTTCATCATGAAAGAGTCATGTGCCATCCGCGACCATGGATATGGCTAATCAATTAGTTTACACTCTACAGAATTGTACACTTTACCAACATGACACAATCTCGTCTTGTTAGGTCATGTACAATGCAGGGTGCTTATAGCCCGGTGCTTAAAGAGAGAGAGTAGCGTGGCGCCTCAAAAAATATGTGACTTACAATGCAGAGTGCTTCATATGGGTGCTTAAGTTGCTTTAATATTCGTGTAGCACCTACTCTAGCACCTGTTGTCTCCAATGCAGCGCTGCATTGTGTGGAGTACTATTTGTGCTTCTTGGAGTACTATTTGCTAGGCACCGGTTGAAGCACCTGTCACTTATGTCACCCTAAGCACCAGCCTAGCACCGGGTGCTTAACTTTGTTTCTGTCGCCCTTTCTAAGCACCTGTCTAAGCACCTCTCACAAAAAAAACCGGGTTTTTTTCCTGAGGCACCTGTCTAAGCACCTGCATTGTACAGGGTCTTACCCTCCAATGGTCACTGGCATAGTACACACCCATTGGTGTATCGGCAGGGAGATCATGACGAGATTTTTAGCTAGATCCCCCCTAATGCAACATGCCCACCGGGTCTAGCATGGAGTTGAGAGTACGTCCCCACCCTCCGGTCCCCTCTTCTGTGCTGAGGGTCCTTGTAGCTACGTCCACCCCTTCCGCGGTACGGCGACATCGATACCAAGGGCTGACTAACCTACTTAACCAAGCCAGTGCCCATATAGCATGTGGTTGTACTGTTTTTACAATTCTCAGACTCAAGACTTCGGTCTTATTTAATATGAATGACCAAATGCTCCTTCAAACCCGATCCAGCTGTCGCCCGCACCTTTTAGATGGTAAGTTTCACCCAGAGTAGAATATAAGAAATAGAGAAAGTAGTCAAAGGACATCCGGCCCAGCTCACCGAGCTCAACAATAAGTCTCAGTAACAAGTATCATAAGATCATTACTTTGAGGAGGCAATTAAATGCATCATAAGGATATATTAAGCATGACTAAGCATTTCTCTACTTTATTTGGAATTAATAATAATCTACTCGATCAGGGTATAAAGTAAAAGAGTGACAAGAGGATAAGGTAATGGGTGTCTGTCAACACGCTAGCTAGGGAATAAAACATCATGCATGTTTATAAATAGTAAAGTAATAATGAATTTAAAAGTATCCTTCGTAGTAGTTCTCCTCTACTTCTCCTGCATCTTGAGTGGGGTCGACCTCTTCACTCTTCATCACCGATAATGTAACTAGAGCGAAGTAAATAAATATAAATACTAATAAAATCTCAATTGAAGATACTAGCGAAGGGCTAGCGAGCTTGGGTTGGTATGAATGTATTTTGAAGAGAAGGATCTAACGGTAGCCTTTGCATGAAAATTCAAGGCTTGGATAATTGATATCACCTAACCTACTAGGGTCACTACATTAGCCATCTTCCTTGTATAAATATTTATACTGAATATTGAGTAATATAAATATCCTATATATATAGTAACTACTAACAAGCATGGCACACCAAATAACCTATCTTGCTATTTATCACACATGAAATACACCACTCTCGCATGCTAGTATGCACCCAAGCAATAAGAACCTGCCCTGCTATTCTGACTTAAACAACATCAAGGACATTAAGACCCTGTACAATGCAGGTGCTTAGACAGGTGCCTCAGGAAAAAAAAACCCGATTTTTTTGTGAGAGGTGCTTAGACAGGTGCTTAGGAAGGGCGCGGAAAGCACCCGGTGCTAGGCTGGTGCTTAGGGTGACACAGGTGACATGTGCTTCAACCGGTGCCTAGCAAATAGTACTCCAAGAAGCACAAATAGTACTCCACACAATGCAGCGCTGCATTGGAGACAATAGGTGCTAGAGTAGGTGCTACACGAATATTAAAGCAACTTAAGCACCCATATGAAGCACTCTACATTGTAAGTCACATATTTTTGAGACGCAACGCTACTCTCTCTCTTTAAGTACTGGGCTATAAGCACCCTGCATTGTACATGGCCTAATAAAGCTTCACCGACAGCTAAGCTAATTGCTATCACAAAATGTAGCAATTAACACCAAAATAATCCTATAAAGGCTTACATAAAATATCAACTATAAAACCTATGTTATTGCATGCATAACTAATAAATATTAATCATAAATAAATATTTAGAGTTAATAGTAGTTAAACAACAACCACAATTTATAACATAATAATACAACAAATCCTAGAGCATGGCACTAACAAGGAAGTACTTTATAGTTACTCTAAGTAATTAAGAATAATAAAGCTAAAATACTAATTAGACGAATTATCGTGCATGGCATGGATGATGGTTCGACAAGAATTAATAACAACGAGGATTATGACCAAAGAACGAGATTACATAGTTGAAATCTGATATCAGCCTAAAGAAACAAAGCGCTACACGTCACGTACACAACAACGATGATAACTTGTATCAACATCGTAGGGGAGACCATTGACGGTGAACAGGAACAATCAGTCATGGATTAGCGTGCGATGTTGTGTGATGGAGGTCTCGGCTAAGCAAGGCTAGGTCCTTCTATTTTACAGAATAGAGAGACAAGGAGAGAAAGAAGAAAGAAAGAAAAAAAAAGGCATAGGGTACTCTGCTTAACTTTGTATAGAGAGCACAGAGAGAGGGAAACTAAGAAACTCCATGGCTAAGGAGGTCCTCGGGGTCACCGGCCATAGCGTGGTCATGTGGACCCGGAGAACTCAAAATGGATCCGTGTCCTCTCCATGAACGTGTGGATAGCTTCGGTTCTGGCGGAGGAGCATCAGACGACCGGTGGCAGCGACACTCGATGGCGGCAGTGGTTGGCCACCATGGGCAGGGAGCTCGGGCCCTGTAATCAACCAATTGGTCGAGGGGTTCTGTTCATGGGAGTGAGTAGATTGAGCGGTGTGATGGCATTTTGATGGAGCTCACTTGAGACGGATCACGGAGGCGGCAGGATCTCGCTAGAGTTGGAGGAGGATCCAGATTTCGGTGATGTGCCCGGTAGAACTAGCTAGAGAGCACAGAGATGAGCTCCTTCGGTCGTCACGGTTTGGCTCACACGAGGAATTGACCGGAGGCTATGCCGATGGCCGGCATTTCTCACGGGCGGCATCCATGGTGCGAGCGGCGCTCGACTGTGGAGGTAGCACAATAAATATGAGGAGGAGGGAGAGGTTGCCGGCGCGAGCGACGTGGGCACCGTGGCGCCGATTGCCAGGACAGTGGCGTCGTGCACCGGTTGCCGGTGCAGCCACGACGTGCGCGTCGGGAGCGGCTAGGCGTGCGAGAGGTTGGGGCCGTGGCAAGCTATGTGGGCCGGGTTAGAGGGGAGAAGTGAGCCAGGCCCGAGAAGGAAGGGAGACATAAATGGGCTAGGCCCGTGCGAGGGAGGGGGAAAAGAACAGGGTCAAGCAAGGAGATTTGGCCAAGGTAGGCTTAGGAGAAAAAGAAAACAATTTTCCATTTCGGAAACCACCAAAAATTTCAATAAAGCCCAGAAAATACCATACCAACTCCCAATTAATCTAGAAAATTCCAAGGTTGCATATTTTAATATGCAGAAGCCAAATAAAATATTTCCAACCAATATTAATTTTTATATTAATCATATTAAATCCAAAAGAGTTAGCAAAATTCTAATTAAGCTTTAATTAATTCAAGAAAAAATCCACAAAATTTTCTAGCCCTTATTTTCAAATAAAGGTTTTAAAAAGCTCCAAAAATCGATCTATTACATTGTGTAGCTGGGCAGGGGGGGATTTGTGCTATGGCGCGGTACTGGCAGGCTGCCATATTTCCGATGGCAGGGCTGCGTGTTGTGGACCGAGTGCTGGCATGATGGGGACGCACTGGCATGAGGAGGCCCATGCTTGGCATCCTCCAGGGGCTGCTGCTAGACAGAGCCGTGGCGGAGGCCTAGCGTGCGGATCCAGCCCTAGCGGGTGTGGCCTAGCATGGCGGGAAGGTTTTGTGGCAGTGGTATGGTCCATAAGCGTTGGCTCTGGCGTCGATGATGCTCGCAGGAGGCTGCCCGACATGTGAGCCGGCGGTGATGTGGGCAGTGCGAGAGGAAGACGGGGCAACAGCCTTGAACCGTGGCTCGTCGGTCTTGGCGAGGCACAGGAGGCCGGGTCGGTAGTCCTGGAGTGTGACAGCCCCAAAGGGCAGGGTTATGGTGGGGTGCTGCAAGGGCGACCATTATGTGTTGCGTGTGCGGCGAGGTGGTTGGCCTAGTCGGTCAAGCTCAGTCGACGTGTGGGGTTTTCGGGCGTCCTGACTATGTGGCGAGGCCCGGTGCTGCGATGACGGTTGTCCCCCACCATCTTGGCAGGGAGTGGATGCCGGGGCTGCAGCCCCGGGTGTTTAGCGTGGTGGTCATGGTCTAGAAGCAATGCTCTTGGGTACTGAGGGCTGCTTGGTGCCTAGGCTGTGCAGCATTGCAGCTTACGTGTAGGCGATGAACATCAGGGTGACGGCTCTAGAAGGTGGTGTCAGTGGACTACGCATGTCAAAGCGGTTCAGGGCAAATGCCTTCATGGGAGTTTGTCAAGAGTAGTTTGTTTGTCGAGGTGTGTTGTTTTCGTAGCGTCTGGGACGTTGTTGACTTGCAGGTCCACTAATTTTGGCTAGTCGAGGCTCCCTATATTTGATTTTTAGCCCAGTTTTTCCTTAATATACTGGGTCACTTTTTTCTGCATAATTGAGGGGCAATGCTCCTAGCAGTTTCTCAAAAAAAAACATCTACGTGGGGTATATGAATGAACTGTATGGCACTAATTAGCTGGTAAGAGCATCTCCAACAGAGTCTCCATATTTAACCCTCCATATCTCCATATGAGGCCCCTCTAAAAATGTTCCCCCTCATATCATTCCATCACTCCAACGACACATCCATATTTCACAATTCATATTCTCCTCTCCTATATTTTAATATATCCTATAACTACCAATATATTTCCCCCTCTCAAATCCTCCCTCTCTCTCAAATCCCCCTATCCCCGCCTCCCCGACGCCCCGTCCCCCACCACTTCCACCAGCGCCTCAAATCCTCCCTGTCCTGGTCTCCCCGACGCCCCTCCCCCTACTTCCACCGGCGCCTCAAATCACCCCCCTGTCCCGGCCTGCTTGGCGCCCCGCGTCCCACACCTCCACTGGTGCTCCCACTCCCCTACCTTTCCCTTCCCTTCCACCAGTGCCCCTATCCCACCTTCCACCGGCCACCGAGCGGGCTGGCCGGCGCCGCCGCTCCCAGATCTGGAGCGGCTTGGGCTACAGGCGGCGGGGCAGCATCTGGCGGCGGGCCGGAGAGGAGCAGCGGCGGCCCGCCCCTTACTGCGTCGGGATCCGGTGGCAGAGGCAGCACGGCTCCGCCGCGACCTCGTCGTCATCCACCGACGAAAGGAGGGAAGGGGACCTCACTTGAGCACACGAGGCGACCGACGACGAGATCGGGGCAGCGAGGTCAGAGCGGCGGTGGATTTGGAAGGGAGGGAGGGGAGATGGCAAGAGGGAAGGCGACGATTGGTGGATGGCGAGCAGCTCGGGCACGCCATATTTGGCATGTGAAGAGGGCATGATGGCGAGCGGCTCGGGATGGAGGTTGCGATGGTGGCTCCTCTAGAGAGGGTTTTTTGGGGTGCATGCACTATTTTGGAGGTGGGGGGTGCGATAGCACCTCTCCTAGAGATACTCTAAGAACATGCTTTTATCCTATATTTGATATACCTTGCCTTTTTTGGCTTGAAATGTGATCCATGTTACAGGAGCTAGCCTCTGATGATGTGCTATATTTGTAACAGCAAAAATGAATTTACAGAATTGCAAAGGAGAAAACAAATCTACCAGTTGTTGCAACCTTGGTGTATCATCCATCTCTTGACATAATACGACCTCTGATGAACTGTTCGATGTTGCCTTCCAGCACCGAGTTCAAGTCTGACAATGGATGCCTGTGTTAAGATCATGGACCAGTTTGTGGGGGCCAAACGTGTATCTTCTTGTCTCACGGTTGTATTGTCCTCTACATCTTGTTTCTTAATCATTGTCGCGTCTGATACTCTCAGTTCTCTTGCTATAACAATGAGCTTTGCTTTCAACCTGCTCATGGCTTTCAACTTGTTTGCAAAGTTGCTTCTTTCACCTGTGGAGAGATCCCTAGTACCCTAGTAAATTTAAGTCGCAGCTACATGCTGGTTCATACTTGCATAAACATTAGGCATTTATTCCAGATTTCCAGTACCTGAACTTTCAGCAGTAACTCCACTTGGTATGTGTTGAACCCTCACAGCAGCACCATTTCTTCGATCTCGACTTTTACATTCACTTGGTGAAGGAGAAATCTCCAGATCATTGTCGTCCAGATGAAGATTAACTGGTCTATCCAAGAAGAGAGGAATTACATCGACTCTAGCTGACAATGCCTGGAAGCTTTGGTAGATTTAGAGTTAGCCATTCTGATATAGAGCAGCATAGAGGAAAAGATGGTAAAACTGTGCACAGGCATCCAGAAAATTGTGCCAGAGATTATCCAGAAAATAAATGGCAAAAAGGATTTGAATTAGGAGATTTAGCATTGAAATAACAACCCAGAGGTCAAAGAATGAGATTTTACAGAATGTAATATCGTATTCTGAGTTTTGATTTGCATCAACATAATTGGGTGCAGAAAATGCTGAATTCTGAAGGAATTATTGAAAATATAAATTTAACTTGAAAGGTTGGAACTTATACTGAAGTCCATGTCATAACTTCTCCACTTCTTAAGGGCGTCTGACATAATTCTATCTTCTACTCAGTATCTAGGTGACATAGTTCTATATTGTGGTGGCATAGTTATACTAGTATCCAGTATATGCGCACCAATCAGCTCAATTAAAATAATTTTTTAAATTGAGGCTCGGGTTTTATTTGCTGTAACCTTTGTAATCAGTTGTTTGGATTGAAAAAATATGGTAAATTTTAGTAAAAAATAAGAACAGAAAATGTACTCACCTCATAAGTACCAGAATCGTCAACGGACAAGTGAATCATTCTGTGCATTCCTCTTTCTCCAGAAAGGGTGCCAAACATGTACTCCGATTCAATTTCCATTGCTGCAGACTGTATATGACCATTTGTTGATGCAATCTTCTCAACCAGTCCTTTCTTGCAACCTTGTTTCAGTGCCCAACTTGCATACATGTCAAACAGCTTCTCTGCCCATAGCTGCAATAGAAGAAAAAATAACATGATTTCAAAAAGGTTGGGATGACCATGATCGAAGGAATAGTTCATATAAACATGCATTCTATATAACAGCATTAACGTGCTGGTGACTGTGGACTTCGATGCAGATGGAACCTTTACTGACCATCCATGAGCTTTTTATTCCTTGATTGCAGAACTTCAATTAAAGGACAAGGTGGTATTTTCATTAGTGCTATCTTGGCATTGTCTTATTCTACTATTGTATCCAATGTAGCTACAATCAACTTACCTCAGAGGCAATACTCTCTGATCCAGCAGTGACAATGATACAAGCCCCTCCTTGTCATACGGACCCTTAAAAAGCTTGTACATCTGGTAACGATCTAGAAAATCGCTTGCATCTACAGAGGCCTCATATGCTTGCTTAAATAGCTCACCGTTTATGACATCCATCCCTGCTAGTTGACTGATCAACTTAGCTTCTTCAGCCTGCAGATTATACCTAATGAACATCAGCAAGGAAACATGCTAAATTCTAATTTCATAGGGATGAAACAAAATCAATAGAGCTGAATGAAGGGAAGTAGCAGCGCATGTTGTTCAGTCCATCTTCTCAAGCATGGTCCATATACATGAACCATCAAGCTATATGAAGCTTATCTTGTTTGTTCAAGTTCTGGGGAAAGCAAACTGTTCGTTGAACTCACATTATGAATCTAAGAAAGCACCTTATATAGAAGGTCTTTGAGATGATCAACCACTCTGATGGCATCCGACAGAGTAGAGAGCGTCTCATGCGACTTAGCTGGATTGTCCCACAAGTTATGGCTTTGCAATACTTCTTCCTGTTCAATTCTCCGTGCTTCCTCCAACTCCAATGCACTGGATGCAGTCATTTCGACCCGGATAACTGCATCTTCGATCCTCTTTTTCCAGGAGTACAAACCTTAATATAATCAAGAAACAAATGTCAGTTGAATCAGCCGCCTTAGTTTCGGGTTTTGCCTGTAGTTGTTCAAGTTCTTTGTTTTTGGGAACGTAGTAAATGTTCAGATATACTGGCTTGTACATTTGGTGCGTTCAGGTTGTACATTTGCTCAAATTGAACTGTACATTGAGGACTGATCTTAATCATGACAAGAGAAGGATATCTAGGACCATAAAATTGTCAATCAATTAAGCTCCGTTGTAAAATTATTTCGACTTCTGGTGATATAAATGTCTAGTAGTTTGGGTATCATCACAACATTTCGCAGCATTTCGTTTATCTCCAGAGTCTAAATCGATCCACTAAAGAACTGCATCAACGGGACCTACCGAGCTCCTTGTAGGTGGCGGCGCCCTCACCACGGCCGTCCGCCGGGAGGGCGAGGCGGAGGGTGAGGCGGCCCGCGCGGGAGCGGATCGCGGACGCACGTGCGGACGCCGCCCGTGGCGAGGCCGCCGTGGCCATGGCGAGGAGAGTGCGATGGGGGATGTGCGTGCGCTCGTGGGTGTGGTGGGGTTTGTGATTTTTAGCGGAGAGGCTCCGGGCCGCTGTGTGCGGCGGAGGAAGGCGAAGCCTGTGGCGTGGTGTGGCTCACACGCGCCTCATCCTCGGCCCAATCAGCACACGCCAAGTTCTTCGTGCTGAAATGAAAATGGCGTGTCAACATGGCTGATCTTTTGCTGATTTTATTTTCCAAGGGGGATTCTCTTGCTACTGTGCGACAAAACTCATCTAGGAAATTTTTGGCGTACGTGTGTATGGGGTGGATGCGTCCTTCGTGTCCATATGTACCTACGAGTAATTTTTCTTTGCTATATCTCTCAATTTGCTGTGCTTACTATGTTTTTCTCATGGTGCATCCTTATGCTAACATTAAATAAGAATAATGAAAGAGGAGCATACTGCGAAGTACGTATTTGGTAAATGCGACATGTGACGTAGTGTCTTCTATCAGTTGCGCCGTAGCACGTAGTCCACTTAGTCACATATTCTTCGGCATGCCAACTTTATAATACATGGGCAGCTCTTAAGGCAGATCAAACAGTAGAAAATTCGATAGATAACACTTTTTTTTGCCTAAGAGGTAGCATATAGCAAAACAGAACTTTCTTTGTTCAGGTCGTTGTAGAGTTAATGCGTGAAATAACTTCTAAAACCTTTGATCACTAATTTTTTTGCGAAAGTATATAAACTGAATATATGATGGTAATGTTAGGCTTTATAGAGCTACTCAGTCTACACTTTATTTCTCTGTTTTTTCTATGGTGTCGCTTGCAATTACATACGAGGCTAGAGAGTATGGACCTATTTATAAACTCTACTTTCAGATGTTTCAAGAGACCCACCTATTTCCGAAAAATTGTTAGACTCCTGAGCCATGTCACCAACCATGATCAAACATGCCAATTATATGGGTCTAAAATATACTAGTCTCTAGCACATATGTATGAGTCATGTACCATGATCAAATTGGATATGAGATTCATTCCAATTTGATAATGTAGGCCAATAGTCTGTAGAGCGATCCTGCAAAACAAACACACCTATTCCACCCTATGTTGTGCCGAGGTACAACATGTACGTACATATAAATTCTAGTAAAGTCGATCTCAACTAATTCCTTTACTGTATTCTAGCACAGTCGTCCTCGGCACCTCGAGTATTAATTCCTCGAGTCAATTCCACATCATTTATTGCCATGGTATGAATAATTCCACACTGAGTTGAACACTGAATGGCTGCAATATATATATATATATATATATATATATATATATATATGAATATATATAAATGTTGAAAGCCAATATAAGTCTAACATCTCCCACTTGGCTGAAAATTTAATCAATAAACTGAAGTTCCATGTCTCTAATATGCTTAGAAAATAATTCCTGATTAACTGGCTTAGTCAGTGGATCTGCAACCATATTAGCACTAGGCAAATAAACCAAACAGACAGATTCAAGTATTTATTACATCACAAATATAGTGATACCTTCCTTCAATGTGTTTACTTTTACTATGAAATTTTGGATCCTTGGAGACCTTGATTGATGCCTGATTATCACAAAAAATAGTGACGGGTTGTGATGCACTTTCCATGACCTTAAGTGATGCAAGAAATTCTCTTAGCCATGCACCTTCTGTTGCTGCTTCAGATGCAGCAATATATTCAGCTTCCATAGAGGAAAGAGCAACAAAATCTTGTTTGTTGCTACACCAAGAAATAACATCTCGTGCCAAAGTAAATATTAACCAGAAGTAGATTTTTGGTCATCCCGATCCCTTTCCAATCAGCATTAGTATATCCTATAGCTAAAAATTATGACCATTAAACATAGTGGATAATCCATAGTTCCTCAACATGGGAGTTTGACTTGTGTTTTCACCAGGGATTATGTCTTCATCAACATCAGAGTTAATTCCAGATGTTTCCGTCTGTGTGTCTTACGGAGTTGCCAATAATTCCACTCTCGCCTATTTAGCACGCCGAGGTGTGTTTTCATCTAAAAACATGCATCCCTCCTTTCCACCAGTTTATTCTTTTCTAGATCAAAGAAAAGATAATCATTTGATCCAGTAGAATTCTTGGTGTGCTTTTTGACTGCAACTTAGTTCGATTTTGATTTGGCACTTTAATTTGAGCATTACAACCCCAAAAAGCCAAATGATGAAGTGTAGGTTTTCTCCATTCCACGGCTCATGGCAAGTGACTTTGACATCTTTGGACACTGAATGATTCAATAAATAAACAATAGTATGTAAAGCTACACCCCAGAAAGATAAAGGAGGACTTGAAAAAGTCATCACAAACCTAACCATGTCCATAAGTGTTCTGTTCCTCCGCTCGTCTACGCCTTTTTGTTGCGGAGTGTATGGCATGGAATAATAATCATGCTCTTTACAAAAATTATTTAATATTCCTTATGTGTATTCTCCTCCACGACCAGTTCTCAAAACTTTAATTTTCTTATTTAATTGATTTTTCACTTCAGCTTCCGACTTGTGTTTAAGAAGATAGACATAACCATATCTAGAAAAGTCATCAATAAATGTGATGAAATAAATCTTTTGGCCTCTAGTGGGAGTAGACATTTCACCACAAATGTCAGAATGAATAATGGCAAGAGGCTCACTAGATATTTCTGCCTTTGGAAAAGGCGCATGGGTTATTTTACCAAGAATACATGCCTCACAAATATCATAATCCTTCCACTTAAAATTTAGAACTCTAGAATTAATAAGCCTCTTAATTTTGTTTTTAGATATATGACCAAGTTGTATATGCCATAAATAAGTTTCCAACCATGTTCCTATCATTAGTATTCCTCACAATGGATTTATCTTCAGCAACTAAACTATCAATATTTTCATCATCTCATATATCATCGAGAAAATAAAGATCATCATGACGAACTTTAGTATGCACTAGTTCTCCATTGAGTAATATTTTAACCATTCAAGTAGACATATCTATTTCCCCTTGGAATTGTTTGCATAGGGAAAGACCAAAAGACTTATGATCTCTAGCAATGTGTGATCTAGAACCAGAATCTACAACACAAACTATTTGGAAAAGTAGTAGTACATAAAGATTCAGTGGATACAAAAAATATCAGACATACCGTCATGTGAAGAGTTGCCTTTATGATGGTCGGATTGATGTTTCTTTTGATCATTATACTTCTTCTTCTTCCTGCAGTCAACTCTAAAATGCACATATTCACCACAGTTGTGACACTTGAAATTCTTCTTATCATTCCTCTGAGTTGAGTTATTATTTCCACGACCATCCCGATCATGTTTCTTGTAGAGCCTCTCTCTCAAATCAACTTTAGGCCTCCTCTTTTGCCAATTCCTTTTATTAGTATTATATTTTTCCTCTCCAAGGTGCAACTCAAAATTATTAGAGTTCCTATCCTTTCCCTGGGATATTTTTCTTTCCATAAGAAAATGATGCCTCAAATTGCGCATGTTGAGCCCATTTAGAATAACACAAGGATCGCTTAAATTGTTCCCATGAATTTGGCAAAGAGTTCAAAACAATCATAACGACTTCTTTGGAGAAAGGATAACTTGCATTCTTGAGAGCCATGTTACAACATTTACCTAATTTATTGCATCTGACACAACAATTATACAACCACTAAACTAAGTTGTTGCAACCACAGTAGTTGCATTGCAACAAGTTACCGCACATACAAACTCCCACATGCGTGTTGCATTGCAAAAATTCACCTCCATGGAACTCTAGTCATATGTTTCATGGAACTCCCACGTCGATTGTTGCGATGAGCTCGACACGGCCTCATCTTCCTCGGCTCCGTGTGCTTCCCGAGCCTAACCCCTAATGTATCCAATGAGAGTAGCGGACTCGGCAACGCCTCTGTCGATACTCCTGCGTCGACTTTGGCTCCGCCTCGCATCCCTAACCAATGTGGCCGTCATATTTTCCTGTAAGTCGGTAGGGAAGAGGTGAACCTGAAAACCTAACACCCTAATGTATGGAACGAGCTCGGCGGACTCGACAATGCCTCGTCGATGCTCCCGGGTCAACTTTGGCTCCGCTCGCAACCCTAACCATTGTGGCTATGATATTTTTCTGTAAGTCGGTAGGGAAGAGGTGAACCTAGACCCTAACACCCTAACATATGGAACGAGCTCGGCGGACTTGGCAATGCCTCCATCGACGCTTCCAAGTCGACTTTGGCTCCGCGTCGCAACCCTAACCATTGTGGCTATGATATTTTTCTTAAGTCGGTAGGGAAGAGGTGAACCCTAACCCTAACACCCTAACATATGGAACAAGCTCGATGGACTCATCTCCACCTCCACCGACATTCCCGTGTCGACTTCGGCTCCACCTCGCAACCCTAACTGCGATGGTCATGATTTTTTTCTCTATAAGTGGGTAGGGAAGAGCTGAACCCTAAAACCTAACACCCTAACGTATGGAACGAGCTTGGCGGACTCGTTTCCACCTTTGTTGACGCTCCCGTGTTGACTTCGGCTCCATTGCAACATCTCCTATGTTATGGTGTTGCAACATCTAGTGTGTATGTTCGTAACATAGCATTAGCTTGTTGCAACAAAAGGGTTACACCATTGCAACATCCCTTATGTTATGATGTTGTAACATAAGTATATGTTTGCAACATGGCAGTGCTATAAATGCAACATACCATTTAGCTTATTGCAAACACCATTGCAACATCTCTTATGTTACGGTGTTGAAACATAAGTGTATGTTTGCAAGATGGCAGTGCTGCAAATGCAACATTATTTTTAGCTTATGGCAACAAAAAAAATACACCATTGCAACATATGTTATGGAGATGCAAATAAGTGTATGTATACAACATGGTAGTGCTGTAAATGCAACAAACTATTTAGCTTATTGCAATAAAAAAGTTACACAATTACAACATCTCTTATGT
>JAGXJF010005539.1:0-85334 GCA_019208055.1 Stipa capillata | reverse complement strand
AATCTAGGTTTTGAGAGGGAACGTCAGATTTGAAGGCAAAGTGACGATTGCTTCATCGGTTAACCCTTGAAATTTTTTCTACCCTCAAGATATACCATTACATGTTCCATGTCAAAATTTGGCATTTTTCGGGTTCGTTTGCTATATTTAAGTCATTAGTGCATTTCTACGCATTTAGTGATATAATTCAAATTTGAACTGCAAGTGCATGAAAAATTTGGCAAAATTGGGTTGAAAAATCCTATTGTAGTCTTTAGTCTATGTTTAGGCCTTATCTAAGAAAGGAAAGGAATTCCAACATCAAGGTGCCGAGACTCGACCCTGAACATGGAGGTTATTGGTTTTTTAATTCCAAAAAAATGTAAACGAGTCAGAAAAACGATGAAACTTTTCATGGTGTCATCATATGACACCTAGAGGCTATGGTAAAAATTTGAGAAGGTTTAGCAAAGAAACTTTGCATGGTGTCATCATAAGAACCCTTTTGGGAGATAAACGCCAGACTCCTTGGCGTTTGATTAAAAAAAGGCAAAAAGAAATGCCCGCTGCCACTAGGTTTTGGTTTCGAAAGCCTGCACCCAATCAAGCCCATCACAGGCGACATGGGCACAAGCCCACATCAAGCCCATCACAGGCGACCTCAGGCACAGCCCGTACTGACCAGCGGCCCCCAGTGGCCAGGCGGAGTATCTGACGAATATGCTCGGGTCTTGTAGAGAAGCTCGACAGCCCCGCTCAAAGAACGGTATATAAACCTGGTCGAAGCCTACGTAAACTAGCGAGGTGGGACTAAAAGTCCCACCCCGCGTCGGCTCTGCACGGTGCACCAATAGTCCAGACGGTTCTATATTGGAAAAGCGTCCGCACTAATTAGTCCAGACGGCTCCATATTGAGACCTGTCTGCACTAACGTTAGTGCGGACGGCTCCACATTGAGAACCGTCTGTACTATGTAGGCAGGTCCCGCCTGCTACATTAGTGCAGACGGCTCCATATTGAGACCTGTCTGCACTAACGTTAGTGCGGACGGCTCCACAT
Source organism: Stipa capillata (assembly GCA_019208055.1). NCBI lineage: Eukaryota > Viridiplantae > Streptophyta > Magnoliopsida > Poales > Poaceae > Stipa > Stipa capillata. The sequence goes on along the minus strand of JAGXJF010005539.1, from coordinate 84,296 downwards.
GGGAGAACCGTCTGCACTAATGTAGCAGGGTCCCGCCTGCAACATTAGTACAGACGGCTCCATAGTGAGAACTGTCTGCACTAAGGTTAGTGCGGACGGCTCCGTATTGAGAACCGTCTGCACTATTAGTTCGGACGGTTCTGTATTGCGGACCCGTCTGGACTACCCTCTATAATAAATCCCCTCTTTCCACAGCCACGCTCCAGTTTCAATTTTCGCTAAGTACCCTAACCTGTCGCGCCCGAAGCCCTCTGCCTCGACGCCGCCGCTGCACGCGCCCGACGCCATCCCTCTACCCGACGCTGCCGGCCGCCCGTGAGCCCTCGGCCCGACGACGCCGCCGCCGCTGCCGAAGCCTCGGCCCGACGCCGCCGCCTCCGAGCCACTGCCCCCGAGCTCCCCGCCGCCCCCGAGCTCCCCGCCGCCCCCGATCTCCGGCGACCTTCCTCGACCGCCCCCAAGAAGTATCAGCGTGAGAAATTATGGCTGCACTTTGTTCCCTATCATGGAACTTTGGCACAGTTTCCTCTTAAGATAAATGACAGTTAAAAACATTCACAGTTCGTGGAATTCTCAATGTATCAGCATCAGCTAATAATGTTTGAAGGTTATAGGCAAGATAGTAAGTGAGCAGAGCGTGTACCCTTCCATCCATTGCCTTAACAGCTTTCTGTGCGTCTGCTTGTGATATCACTTGTTCTTTGAACCACTGTTGGAGGTATGAAGCTAATTGTGTTGGCTGAATTATTAGTGTTGTGTAAAGATTTGTATTGTTTAAGGAAATGGCTGTGCTGCACATTTTTGTGTTGGTAAAACATGACTCTTTGTCTTGAAGAAAAAAACAATATGTATTTACTTTTCTTACTCAATGTGAACAGAGGCTGGTGCAAGATTTGGCTTATTTATTTCATTTCGACATATATTGTGCATTAGAAATATCAAAGTTTGAATTAAGATGTTGTGTAAATGTACTTGAAATGGGTTTTATGTATGTAAAGGATGGAAGAAATAGCATAAAGGAATATATCCATGCTCAGCTGACATGGCATATGGATTTTTCTTAAGGGTTCTTTTGTTTTATTGACTCCAACCTCTTGCAAAGACTTTTATGTTCATCATATGATGGATTAATCAACATATTTTTGGGCACAACACGTTGTATTTTCGATAATTCAAGAAGTGTGTCATTGTAATCCTTGGATTTATGCGAATTAAAGAGGTCTTGATTTGCCAAAGTTGTACATATGTATCTCTTTCTGAAATTTATAGTGCCATGTCTTTGCCACTTGCATTGGTTATTGGGAACGGTTAAGTGTGATTATTGGGAACGGGTTAAGTAAAGCATCAGTTATGTCACCGATAATTTCTTGAACTGATTAATTGGTCATCAATGGGATGTATTAAGCTGTACCATCCGGCCATGCATTAGTTGATGCATCAGTTTAGCTAATTAGTTCCTAATTGCCAATCACCTTGTTTATTAACTAAATGAGCAGGTTTAACCGGGCATAGTATTGGCATCAGTTAAGATATCCAACAATTAACTTATCTCTTTTCGGCATCAATGGACAATCGGAACATGTTAATCATTCAAGTTTTCATGCTATGTTAGTTTGATTAGTACAACTTGGTGAACCTTTTAAGTAATGATTACCCACATCACCTAGTTTATTGGTTTTATTACTTGTACTGATAAGTGATTAGCTAATAGTTAGAGCGGCTAACATATTTAGTTAATCCAACATGTGCGTGAGAGTATGAAGCACTTCCTAATGTCTCAATAAGGGGATTGATAGCTCACTAAGGAGAATAGAACCTAACTACAAACATTAGCTCGGTTAGGGTTGCAAGAATCTTGCGATGTATGTGGAGGATCGATGAAGACATTTGGAAAGGTAAACCTCCGATGAGGGGTGTTAGGGGACTCATACGTGTGTGTGCATACAAAAAACTTTCTAAGTCTAGCTAGAGTTCATGTGTCTTTATATGAAAATGTCTGGAATCTTGTTGTGTACTGCATGTCCTGAATTTTTTGTCTTTTGAAGATGGCGTCCGGAGGAGATGAACGTGAACAGCCGGTGGCCTCTTCTCCCCGACAAGACGAGCCACACGTGTCTCCTCAATCGGCTCAACCGATGCTCTCGCCAACCTGCAGAAGCCTCGTCTCGTGAGCAAACCGAAGAATCGGGTGGGGCAGAAGCGAAAGCGAGGTGGCCGAGGCAAAATAAAATGCCCACGGTCACTACACGATAACTCAAGTCAGTGCTGAGGGTGTGCCCGTATTGCCTCAGCAGGCTCAGGCGGCATTCCGTAGAGCGTGCGCCTCACTGGCGAGGGAAAAGATCCCGATAACATACGCCAGCTGGCCGTCAGTGCCGGATCACGAGAAAGAGTTCCTGTGGAACACCATCCAGGATAGTTCGACTTCCCGGAAGGTACCGAGCAGGCCGTGGAAAGACAGGCAAAAGCGAAGATGGGCAAAGCGTGGAAGACCTTCAAGAGCGAGCTGTACAACACGTACGTCAAGACGATCTTATGCCCTACAGGCAGGACCCGAACACTTACGGGTACCTGGAGGATCAATGGGCGGAATTCGTGGAGAGGTGCACGTCGGAGGAATTCGTGCAGCGGAGTCAGGCAAACAGGGCGTGCCAGGCATGCAACGTTCACCCCCACAGGCTCGGAAGCGGTGGTATGCGCGCAAGGAGTTGGAATGGAGAACAGAGGACGAGCGAGGGCGTCTCAGGAGAGTCGCGACACGCCGTTCTCCCAGATCCCAGAGAGGCGGGCCCGGAACTGGTATCGCTGCGAGAGCCAACATCTCGGCTGATGGCAACCGTCGCCTTCAACAAGCCCGAAAAACCGTCTAGGTGGCTGAAACATTATGCGACTGTCAGAACAAGCCGCTCAAGGAACTTTCCAACCAGCCAGGAGAAGGACATACTAACCTCGGCTCCTGGGAAACAAAGAGCACCCGGTCGAACGCGTGGCCTGGGGGTGACGGTTCCATGGAAGCTTGGATTCCCTGACGATGCGGAACAGTACAGGAGTCAGAGGAGAACAAAAGCAGAGCGCGAGGCAGCCGAGCGTGAACGGATGAAGAAAGAGCTGATGGACGAAATATTTGCAGGCCTAGAAGAGAGGATCGATGCAAGGGTCGAAGAACGGGTACGGCAGATAAGGTAGGAGGATGCAGCCGCCGGGCCGAACGCAGCCCCGCAGCCTCATCCCCACATGGGTCGAGCGCCGGAGTAGCTGCGCATCCGTGGAAAAACGAGAATGCCGAAGACTGTGGAAGAACAATCCCCACCGCAGCACGTTCGAGATGACAGACCGGCGCCGATGACTTACCTATTTCGACCCTATTCTGCCTGAAGACGTCAATGAAAGATTCCCTCTCGACGAGATAGCGGTGGCAACCAAGTGCAAGCTCCTCGTGCCCAGCAGTTTTGGCCCCTGGGTGATATGCTTGAGGCTGGCCAGGGGTTAGTATTTCCACCTTCAGAAAGCACGATGACAGTGCACGGAGTTCCGCTAGCGGCGGATAACGCTAAGGTGGCAGTGGACATGGTGCATGCGAATTGCAGATCCTTCAGACTTCCTGTACCGTCGGAGGATGACGTCACGACACTGGGGCAGGCCCTCCACACGTTCATCCAGTGGCCGAAGAAGTACATTTCCCTGGTTGCCCCTCCACCTCCTCCACGGCCGCTGTCTCCGGTGCATTACGGTAAAGATTTCTCACGACGTCCTCCTCCACCGAAGGTGAATCCGCCTCAGCACGATCTCAGCAATCTAGCAGATCTAGCCAACAGAGGTAGACGAAGAACCGGAGATAAGAAATACACGGAACGGCAGCCGCTAGTGACACGGGCGGCGTTAGAGCGACTTGGTTGGGCAGCTCAGATTTTGCACGATTATTACATGAAGAGGTCCAACGAGGAGACAGAGCTTCCTCAGAATATCTGCGCCGCGTACAAGCGGCAACATTTCCTTCATGCAGGTGGAACCTTTACCATCGAGTTCTCGGATTTATCAGACCTCTACCGTCATGACGCCCTCGATGCCAGCCTATTAAGATGCTGGACACTGTAAGTGTTCTCAATCACTGTTTAAGCTAAATGAATTGCCTAACTTATTGATACGCTCTTTCAATGACATTACTTTATGTGCAGACATATGATTCAAGAGGCTAGGATAGATAACCCTAATATCGGATTCCTCGATCCGGGAGTGGTCATATGCACAATGGTCCAATTCCAGCCGAACGAGGTCGAGGATTATATTTCGGACGCCATGCTCGTTCAGTGTACTAAGCGCGCCATTCTTCCTACCGTACAACTATGGCTTCCACTGGATGCTCGTCGGCCTCGAGCCAGAACGTCTACATGCCACGTACTTCGACTCTAGGGACTACCCACCAGAGAAGTATGCAGATTTGACGACGGTGCTCAACGGGGCGTTCAAGAAATATGTTGCCAAGGGCGGACTTGTGAAAACAACAAAAACCGAACCTACCCCACCAATTTCATTTCCCGGTAATAATTCCTCCCTCGCCCAAGAATAATCACCTCACACGTTCTAATATGTATTCGGTAAAACTAAATTACCCTGCAAGTAACCATGATTTCTACAGTGCCACAAGCAGCCGCCGGGCAGCAATCTCTGTGGATACTATGTGGCGACATATATGATGCAGATCGTTGGCTCTAGTCCGGTAGATCTGGAGGTTAGTGTCATTACACTATATGTAGTCTCATTTTTCATCGTTCGGCTGGACGTCGTGCCTAACCTAGCTATTTAATTTCCTTGTGCAGACTTTGAAGTTCCCTACAAATGAGCTCGACACTGAGCGCGTCTCGATTGTTCAAAAACGGTTACTAGCTTTCATATTTAGAAAGGTGTTGAAGGAGACCGGAGAGTTCCATTGTCCTCAAATTGCTCCTCAATGACTTGAGAGTTTTTTTCACTAACAATGCATGTAAATGACTTTGTGGTTGTCGAGAATGATCTTTTAAGTTTGCTTCTGATGTTATGTCTAAGATCAGTGATTACATTGTGTGTCTGTGTATGCTATGCCCGTGATTGATCACTTTGTTTCTAAACGTTTTCACTGCCGCACGGCATCGTTACACCCTGTCGCACGGCTGCTGCGACAGCGGAAACGGTAGTTTCCGCTGCCGCGGCAGCAGGCGGCAGCAACGTCGCCCTGCCGCACTGCTGCCGCGGCAGCAGAAACCTCTGTTTTCGCTGCCGTGGCAGCAGGCGGTAGCACTGACGCCCTGCCGCACTGCTGCCGCGGCAGCGGAATAAGTCATTTCCGCTGCCGAGGCAGCAGGCGGCCGCAACGTCGCCTTGCCGCACGGCTGCCCGCGGCAGCCGAAACGTCCGTTTCAGCTGCTGTGGCAGCAGCCGGCACTACCGTAGCCCTGCAGCACTGCTGCCGCGGCAGCGGAATCAGCCATTTCCGCTGCCGTGGCAGCAGGCGGCAGCATGCCGCATTGCCGCACGGCTGCCGCGGCAGCCGAAACGTCCGTTTCAGCTGCCGTGGCAGCAGGCGGCACTACCGTAACCCTGCAGCACTGCTGCCGCGGCAGCGGAATCAGCCATTTCCGCTGCCGCGGCAGCAGGCGGCAGCATGGCGCCTTGCCGCACTGCTGCCGCGGCAGCAGAAACGGGTTGTTTCTGCTGCCGCGCGGCAGCAACGCTCTCCTAACACAGCATTGTGCAGACGGTTCTAGGGGTAGAACCGTCTGTACAATTAATTTATGCAGACGGTTCTGAAAACGGAACCGTCTGTACAAATGCTTTTGAAGTACTGTTCTATGCATTTGTGCAGACGGTTTTGTTGTTGGGAGCTGTCTGTACAAATGCTTCGGAGGCACTGTACCAGATAGTAGTACAGACGGCTCGTGTGTGGAGCCGTCTGTACTAAGTGTTTGTACAGACGGTTCAATAACCGTCTGGACAAAGTTCATTTGTCCAGACTGTTTTGTCCAGACGGTTCGGAAAACCGTCCCGTCCGGTGTTTCCGAACCGTCTGGACAAATGAATTCTGTAGTAGTGATGCTAACCCTTCATTGTTGTGTGTAAGCAGGTATGATATCCTTTCTGTCCGTAACTGTAAATCCTGGGCAGTTGCGGGTAATATCACGGCCTTGTTCAACGAATAGGGTATACCCTGTTCGGAAAATGGGGTCATGACATAACATGATGAAGAATTAGACCTGGTCTTATAGGATTTTTTTTTCTGATACAAACACAGGCATCTTACAATAGAAAAGCGAGCAACATGGGCGCTTCAGATAGATAGGGGCGCAAGTAGGGCCAGTCAGTGGCATTGCTAGGACCGGCCGGGACGATGCTAGTGCTAGGTACAGCGGAGCCTTAAATCCGTCACCAAAATCACGTTGCCATGAGAGAAACAAGATGTGGTTGACACGCCGCTATCATCGTGCATGCATGTATCGGTGGAGAAGACATCACCATTCACCGGTACCCTCACATGCATTTGTATCTTGCATTCATGTTCACCCCGCGCCCCCGCGGCCTCGTACGGCTGCACGAGGCAGGCCACAGGGCATGTAATACCACACCAAGATCGCATTGCATCACACGTAGATGTGTTCACGTGTAAAGAGTCATAAATTTTACTCGCCTAACAATCTTCGTACAAGCTAGTACTACTGATAAAAAAAACTAGAGTTCATAAATTTTCCGGTTTGATCGATCGGCGAGGTGAAAACTATCTGACATTTTTTATGCAACGGAACGATATTGCAGCGGTGATCGGCACCAGGCGGATATTTTGGGTTCCTGGCGCGGGACATCACAGTGGAGAACACGGCGGGGCCGAGCCAAGCACCAGGCGGTGGCGCTGCGCGTGAACGCGGACCTGTCGGCGTTGTACCGGTGCAACTTTGCCGGGTACCAGGACGCGCTGTACGCGCACTCGTTGCGGCAGTTCTACCGCGACTGCGACGTCTACGGCACGGTGGACTTCATCTTCGGCAACGCGGCCGTTGTGCTCCAAAACTGCAACTTCTATGCCCGGCGCCCGGACCTGCACTACTACAAAAATCATTTGTACAGACGGTTCGGAACTCCCGTACGGGACGGTTTTTCGAACCGTCTGTACGAAAACAGTCTGTACAAATCAGGTTTGTACAGACGGTTTTTCTTTTGGAACCGTCTGTGATACTATTTGTATAGACGGCTTTAAAAACCCGTCTATACAGGGGCGTCCTGTTAAATGAATTCTGTAGTAGTGCTGGCCAGAAGAATGTCTTCACGGCGCAGGGCCGCGAGGACCCCAACCAGAACACCGGCATCTCCATCCAGGGCTGCAAGGTCACCGCCGCCGCCGCCAACCTCATCCCGATGCAGGCAAACTTCTCGTCCTACCTCGGCCGGCTGTGGAAGCAGTACTCCCGGACGGTGTTCATGCAGTCCAAGATGGAGAGCCTGATACACACCGGGGGTGGCTCGAGTGGAACGGCATCGCGCTGGACATGCTCTACTACGCCGAGTACATGAACCGAGGGCCCAGCGCCAACACGTCGGCGAGGGTGGCGTGGCCGGGATACCACGCGCTCACCAGCGCCGCCGATGCCAGCAACTTCAACGTGCAGACCTTCGTCCAGGGCGACCTGTGGCTCAACTCCAGCTCGTTCCCCTACACGCTGGGCTTGAGCTAGAATGAGTTGGTTCTTTGGACACAAGAATTTTGGGTCCATAGTACTGGTCCTCATGGAATAAGGATGGTTCAGGTCAGGTTTAATACCGTTTCAGTTTCTAGCTCTGGAGCTACCACTGCATGTGTGTTGATATGATTCTCGGCCTCCTAGGGTTAAAATCTACAATGGCCGAAGGCTAGTCATTGAAGGGGTTAGGCTCTCATTTCTTCTGATTCTTCTCTACTGTACACCAAAGGAAATTTCTTAGCGTCAATATTCAGATCTGCGATACTGATTGATACTGCTTTATTGTACTTGTAGGGTTGGTCTCTTTACAACACGATGAACACTAAAGATGCGTGTATAGTCTCATGGACAAATAACAATGCAATCAACAGGCTTAACAGTGAGTGCACGCGGACTAATTTAACTCCACTTATTCACATTCCTATCTACCCGTGGATGTGATGCTGTCCTTTACTAACCTTTTCCAGGGGTTTGCTGTCCCCTTGTTACTGAGTCTAGTCATCATCCTGATCGATCTTACAGCCTTGCCCTTTGCAGCTCCAGCTTCGCGACTGTCCTAAGATGGACTTCATCAGGACCGTCTGCAATCCGCAGTGTCCTAGCGGTTGCCCATAGATGTGATAGCACCATGTCGGATGAGACCCCAGCAGCGCCGTGAACTTGCATTGCCATGTCAAGCACTTTCAGGGCCATATTTGGAGCTGCCACCTACATGAAGACCAGTTTCACTGAACTTTTGTTGCTAGAATGATGAAAGAGAAGGTGCTGAAGTGCTGAACCTTGGTTTACCTTAGCCATTGCGAGGATCCGACGGGCTTTCTTGTTCCCATGCCTGTCTAGTTGATCAGCTGCTTCAAGCACCAAAAGTCTGGCCTGCTCCAGTTCTATCCGACACTGGATTCCACATCCATGTTAATGTTAGTCGAATTTGTTGAAATATATTGCCCCCCTTTCCTCCGTCAGCCTGAGCTTTTGAGTGAACTGGTTATGTGCATGAAACTCAATATGGTATCAAGAGGTCTCGAGATTAGACCCGGCCAACACAGTATTAATAAAAATATTTGCGGGTTACATCGATCCCACGTCTAAAGCCTAGAGAAGAGTGTTGAAATATATTGCCCACATTTCTCCAACACAAAAAAACATGAGCAGAAAAAACAATGATGTTTAAAATTGACACGTTCCTAAACAAAGTGTCATGTTAGCACTGTCCATACAAGTAGCAGATTAATATTGTAACTCGAAAGAAAACAAAGGAACAAATAAATGATAACTAACTCATGTGGCATCTAAAAACAGTTTGGGAAATAGACATTTGTTTATCATTTCACGGGTTTGTAAATGAACTATGTAAGCAGTTAAATGAATCATGCGAGCAGTCGAAGAGGGCATACCTTTGCAAGGTCCGATAAAAAGGAACCATGCTATGCAATCCTCTTTCCAAATGCAATCCTACTTAAGGCCCTCTCAACCATCATATTCATGCCACGTTCTGCTGCTCCTATTAGTCTCATGCAATGATGTAATCTTCCGGAACCTAGTCTTCTCTGCAAAGCATCTTAAATATGATATAGAAAGTACAGGTTTTAACAAAATTATTAGTAATAACAGAAGAGTACTGCTTACTTGAGCAATCTCAAAACCCCGTCCATCCCCAAGGAGGATATTTGTCACCGGAACACGAACATTCTCAAAAGTACTCTCTGCATGTCCATGGGGTGCATCATCGAAACGAAAGACTAATAATAGTCCCTTTACCTGCACCCCAGGAGTGTTGATATCCACTAAAATCATTGACGGCTGCTTATGTTTAGGTGTAGAAAAATCTGTCTTTCCCCGGATGAAAGAAACACCTTTAACATTAAATGAAAAATATACATCACCCATAGCACCGCTTTCATGGCTGGATGTTATAGTTACCATCAATATCAAGATTTTGCATCTTGGGTCCATAGCCCCACTGGTCCACCACTTCTTGCCATTTATCACATAGAAATCTCCCTGACCGTTGAGGGGGAAAATATCACAAGTAAGTGGCAACGCGGAACCTCAAACTAAAGAAAGCAATGCCATTTTGTATAAACTATCAAAAGAGGAGACCAGGAAATGTATGGTATGATGATATATTATTTTCCTTATAATACAAAACGAATTTAGAGGTTTTAACCATTTTACTAATTTTTTTGCCATTAAACTGAGAATTCTTTTGAGATAAAAAAATAGACAAAAGAAAAAGGTTGGTTGCCGTAGAAAATAGGAATTGATTAATGGTGCAAGAACGAGAGGATAGGCAGTAGTAACCACATGTAATTTAAATTATCAACAGCCTAATGGAACAATTGCTCTATGCTAGGAAATAGAACAAGAAAAACTTGTATTCTGAACTTTTTTATGACATACAGAAAACTGCAGAATTAAGATAGCTGCTAGTGTCATGATTTATTAAGCACCATTATGAATTCTCAAATTTTATATAGGCATATATTTTTTGTAGAAAAAAAAGTTGTCTCAAAATATGCTTGACTAATGGTGCAAGATACCTTTGAAAATCTTGACCACAAACCACGGCACATTCAACTATATGGCAGGAGGTTGTTGAGATGAGGCCATCAAATATAATTACCCGTAGAAGGCTGTTCGCGCAAGATGTTTTCTCTATTTATGTAATCCCAGGCACAGTCGACCATAGCATTACCAGCCCTCCCAGCCAATCTAGCCCGCTCACCACCTGAAGCATTACCCTGTGTGCCAGCTCAAATAAATTAGAATAGATAAGCAGACTCACATTTCAAGAGTTAAAGACAAGTACCATAGTCCATCTGTGATATACTCCTGATAGATGCACCTCGAAACAATGAAAAGACAATATAGAACTTCCAATTTGCAGCAAGCCAGGGTCTTGCCTGAGAAACATTTTGAAAGAAGAAAGTGAGGGATAAAAACAGTGAGCAAGTGTGGCGTATTTATCCAGCCAGTCTCAAAATGGAAGCAACGTGATGCTTACAGACGTACAAGACCATCAATCAACGAGACTGTCACAGTATGTCTGAAAACCGCCAGTTACTGGCCGGTGAAATGGAAATAGTCTAAGCCCAGCTTTCTGAACCCTGTTCCTAGTTCAGAAAGGCTCTAAAACAATAGAACCTCCTATAATAGACAAACAAGTTATGTGAATACAACAAAATCAACCACAAACAAATTCAACACAGAAAGATGTACATACATCACCTCGGTCTTGTTGCACAGAGCAACAAACCTCACCGCCAAATCTGTTCAGAGCACTTCTTATTAGTCACATGGGTAGCGGTCTACACCAATAGCTTACATAACATGCCTAAACACTTGAAGTGTTTTACAGTCTACACGAATTACACAAATAAATCTAGGCCAGAAAGGGCTTCACCAAATGCTCAATAGTTCTAAGAGACGATAATGTACCTCATATACCATATGCAGACAACTAGGACCTTGTATATAACACTTGGCTATAAGAACAGCACACAAACATAAGTATAAAATATATATGACATAGTTATGAGTTGTGACATACCAAATTTTAGTCAAAGCTAAGAATCTCCCAACGAAATTGAGCAGTGCAGATGCTATAGGATTTGCCCAGGGTGGTTAATGACATTAGTATAGCTATTGGGGTCTTCAGCTGTACCTTTTTGAGAGGCTACATTGAACACTTAGCACAGCAACATTTTTATATTTTAACAAAGTTCAATCCATTTGAGTTAAGTATGCTTATCATTTGGTACGTGATATTGAACAGATTTCTAAACTAACTGCAAATAATTTTTTTTAGATAAACAGAGCAACAAGCCCGAGTTCCATTGCATCGAATGAAACCAAGTCATACATTAACTGCAATAAATATCGTAGTACAAAAGATTAGTAAAGCAAAAAATAAACTTAAGTAGTAATGATCATTGATCAGTAATTGTGGAATTGATTTGTAATATAAATATTTAAATGAGCTACACACCACCTGCCATGTCTACCATGTCCCAGACCATGTACCACAACACCGTAGGATTAGAACTATGGCTGTCCCACAATTGTACACCGACGCCAATTGAGCAATCTGAAACTGAATTTTCCGATCCATCCCAATATAATTCGCCGTGGGCTTGCCGCTTAGAAGTCCATCTGCAACCACTTCTTATAGTATTGGCAGGGCAGGTGGTTGACGAGATGACCCCTTTCGGTGAGCACTTATCAATCTTGGGGCAAACCCTGCATGGGATCCCCTCCATCATGCCGCCCTAACGACGCGCCGACCTTGCGGTAGCACACCCTCCTAGCGCTGACAGCGCTGAACTCTCCCTCCCCGGTGCACGTGCACTCCTGAGGACCATATCGAGCACCATGGTCCGCAGGACCTCCCTAATCTGGTCGATCCCATACCCCGCCCTGGGGTTGTCTCTCTTGATGCCCTTGTGGACCATGTCGGGGGGTGGCGGGCGCCGAGCCTGTCAACCTGGTCAAGGCACCTGCAGCGCGCGGCGGTGACGGCGTCGGAGTCGAGCTGGCTGTTGTGGTACCAGGTCCCGCCAGTGATCTCTGAGGATGGCTCGATGCGGGCATCCATGAAGTCCTTCCAGCGGTGGCGGACATCGGTGACCTTCTTGAGGATGCCTCGCTGGACGAGCGCGGCGGGTGAGCTTGGTGAGGGTAAGAGAGGCCAGCTGCATCGCATACCGGAGGTCCTGGCTCCACATGCCCTTGTTGCCCCGCCGTGTAGATGTGCTTGTAGAACTCGCGCTCGGGCCTAGAGTTTGTTGAGGATGGCGGCCGAGTTGGGCGGGATAGCAGCGGCGGCGGGCTTGTCGGGCGGGGGGGAGGACTGGCTTTATGTCTGGCGGGGGCGGCATGGCCTCAGACGGTTCCAACGGGCGCTTGTGCAACGGCATGGCGCCGCCGATGAGGAGCGCGTGGCGGCGCGGCTGCGGGAGGATGCCCCGGCCTCGGTGGTAGCAGGAAGCCCCGGCCTCGGCTCCATGTGGTACCCGTGCGTCGTTCCCAAACCCGCCCGAACCGGCACCAAGCTCGGCACGGCGTGCAGCAGCACGGCAGAGGCGAGGCCTTAGGAGCTGCATGGCGCGGCGTTTGTGGCGTCAAGAGCTCGGCCCCGGTGGCCGCGAGGCGCAGTAGCAAGGGCACGACCCCTAGGCAGCGAGCAGAGCAGCGGGGAAACAGAACAGCAGCGAGCGCACGAGGAGGCGGTGCTCGCCGGATGGACCGCGGCGGCGACGTAAGCGTTGAAAGAAAAGTAAAGAGAAGTGCAGGAAGGAGATGAGGGATGAGACACGGTGGCGGCGACCAGGAGATTAATCCCCTTGCTGCCAGCTCCCGCGAGGTGCCCTACGGGCTGATGGGCTATGGGCTTCGGCCCACAGAAGCACGCATGGGAAGTCAGCCGGAAGAAAGGAAAGGAGGAAAGAAAAAGAAGAAAAAAGAGAAAACAGAAAAAGAAGAAAATCGTGAGCATCAAAATCGTCTGTTGAATGCAACCCCCCGGTGGTGAACTCCGTCTAATGAAGAGAAAAGGAGACCGTTAGCTTCACGCCCAAGGGTCTCCACTTCCATCTCGACGTATGCCTCTGCGTTGGCCGCGTCGACAACCATTGCAGGCTATCCTGTGACACAGGCCTGGATTGACGGCCGACGCGTCGTCGCCATGGGTCTCCCCCGCGCGCTGCGGCGAGGGACACGTTCTGTGTCCTAGCTCGGCGAACGGGGTTTGGCGTGCAGGTGGTGGTGGACCTGGCCCCACTTGCGTCCTTTTTCCTTGGTGTCACAGCTTTTTGCACGAGGTCCCCACGATGGCGCCAACTGTCGTAGGTATGTGCCTAGACAATGAGAGAGAGGTATCCCCGTTCGGTTACGTAGGCCTACGAGAGTGCGCGTAGGGACTCGAGGGAGAAGGTAGCGAGCATAGCTAGGCCTCGCGAGCCCGTTTTGTATCTCTCCTCAAATTAGGGTTTATAAACAAGGAAGTGGAAAAATATATCCCCTCCACCTTGCCCTTGGGCTCTATTTATAGAGGTGAAGGTGAGAAAAAGGTGAGAAAATTACAAGTTTGCCCTTTTAGGGAAGAAAACATCCACATGGGGTTTTTAGACAATTTACGCAGCAATTAGCAATACACCATCGGTTTAGGGATACCGCGTAAACACCCCTTCAACAGTAACCCATCACAGGTCCGGGTAGTAGCGTGCTGCCTGTCTAGGCCGACGCACCGATCCTCGAGGGGTTGGCGCGCGGACCGAACTGACGTTATCTGCGTAACAGAGGAACGCGGAGATCTTCACAGCACGTCGGCTGCCCCGTACTCCTCTTTTCCTCCTTTTCGTTCCCCTTTTCTCTTTCTCTTTTCCTTCCCTCCTTTTCCTCGGGCTAGCGCGTCTTTGCTCCTACCCGGGCCGTGCGTTGGCCTCACGCCCCACCTGGGCTGTGGCCTGCACACACCGGATGCCCCGGAGAGGTCTAGGTTACGCGGTTACCCCCGGGGTGTACGGGAGGCCTCCTATTAGACGGAGCCCCCTGCTAGAAGTTCAACACAACGATTTTGATGCTCACGATTTTCTTCTTTTCCTTCTTTTTTTCTTTTTTCTTCTTTTTCTTTCCTCCTTTCCTTTCTTCCGATTGGCTTCCCATGCATGCTTCCGCGGACCGAAGCCCACGGCCCATCAGCCCCTAGGGCACCTCACGGGAGCAGGCAGCAAGGGGATTAATCCCCTATCCCCTAGCCGCCGCCGCTGCATCTCATCCCTCATCTCCCTCCTGCTCTTCTCTCTTATTTTCTTCCAATGCTTCCGCCACCACCGCGGTCCATCCGGCGAGAACCGCCTCCCCGCGCGCACATTGATGTTCCGTCTCCCCGCTGCTCCGCTCGCCACCACCGAGGACATGCACTTGTTGCCACTGGGGCCCGAGCTCTTGCCACTGCACCACGCGGCTCCCGAGGCCTCGCCTCTGCCGTGCTGCTGCAAACGCCGTGCCGGGCTTGGCGTCGGTTCGGGCAGGTCTAGGAACGACGTGCAGGTACTACACGTACCCGAGGCCTGGGCTTCCTCCTACCACCGAGGCTGGGTTCTCCTCCCGCAACCGGGCCGCCACGCGCTCATCGGCGGTGCCATGCCGCCGCGCAAGCGCCCGCTAGAACCGTCTGAGGCCATGCCACCCCCCGCCGGATGTAAAGCTTGTCTCCCTCCGCCTGACAAGCTAGCCACCGCCGTTGTCCCGCCCATCTCGACCGCTATCCTCAATAACCTCCCGAGGCCTGAGCGCAAGGTCTACAAGCCCGTCTACACGGCGGGCAACAAGGGCATGTGGAGGCAGGACCTCCGATATGCGATGCAGCTGGCCTCTCCCATCCTCACCAAGCTCACCCGCTCGCTTAGCGGGCATCCTCCAGGAGGTCACCGACGTCCACCACCGCGGGAAGGTCTTCATGGATGCCCATATCGAGCCATCCTCGGAGATCACTGGCAGGACCTGGTACCACAACGGCCAGCTCAACTCCGACGCCATTGCTGCCGCGCGCGCCGCAGGTGCCCTCGACCAGGTCGATAGGCTCGACACACCGCCACCCCTAACATGGTCCACAAGGGCGTTGAGAGGGACGACCCAGGGCGGAATATGGGATCGACCAAATCAAGGAGGTCATGCGGACCATGGCGCTCGACAGGGTCCTCGAGGAGTGCTAAAGCACCGGAGAGGGAGAGTTCAGTGTTGTCAGAGCCGGAAAGGTGTGGCTACCGCAAGGACGGCACGCCGTAGGGCGGCATGATGGAGGGGATCCCGTGCAGGGTTTGCCCTAGGATTGATAAGTGCTCACCGGAAGAAGTCATTTCGCCAACCACCTGCCAATATTACAAGAAGTGGCTGCAGACGGACTTCTAGACGGCAAGCACTCTCCCCCTGCGAATTATGTCGGGATGGATCGGGAAATTCAGTTTCAGATTGCTCAATTGGCGTCGGTGTACAATTGTGGGACTGCCATAGTTCTGATCCTACGGTATTATGGTGCATGGTCTGGAACAGAGTACACATGGCAGGTGGTGTGTAGCTCATTTAAATATTTATATTGCAAATAAATTGCACAATTACTGATCAGTGATCATTACTACTTAAGTTTATTTTTCTATTTTCCTAATCTTTTGTACTACATATTTATTTGCAGTGGGGGTGATGACCGGGCACTCTCAACATTCTCCGCTCGAAAAGAGCTGAATGACCACAGGAGCTGTAGAGAAGGAAAGCATCAGGTAAAGAACTAAACATGACAGTAACAGAGATTAAAGGAAAAAAAACTGATTTCAGTGATCTGGCCTTTATAACAACTATTTAAAGAAGGATCCGCTGAACCCTCTGACCATCAGGTTGTCGAACTGCAGCTCAGACATGGAGATAAAAGAAATTAATTTGCCTCGGTCCAAATACCAAACCATTCTCAATAACCTTTTGAGCCATTGGAGACATAAATTTTGGCAGGTCATGTATTCACAAGTAAAAAAGAAATGTCATTCTCAGCTCCTGATGGAACAAAAAAAGATATATGTCTCTCCTTACCTCATTGAAGAACTTCAAGAAGCCAGCAGCGGCAACCTTCTTGTCTTCCTTGACAAAGATCTTGTGACCTAGGGAGAACCTCAATCTTCTAAACACTGCAACATGACAACAAAAGCCCCAAAAGAAAATTTTAAAAGATTTAGCCATGTTCATAACTTAATAGGCAAAAGGACATGTAACAAAAGGAAGAAATATTAGGGAAACTATAAATTGGTTGGTTGCCTAACCAAGCACACCGTGGCAAATTGTGTACATAGTATAAATAATTTTAGCTTAGTACATCGGATACTACTTGTAGTCCTCTTTTTGATTGGAGAGATCTTCTTAGCTAAAGCCTATGCCAGTGTACGTACCACCATCAGCGGAAGGCATGTGTTTATGTTTAGATTGGGAAATACAATAGCTAAGTATGAAACGGTCTGACGAATGAACTCGGCGAAAAGAAGTATAGAGATAAGTAACATAATCTCTTATTCCTAGTTGATGGCACTACAGGAATAGACTTCATACCAGACTGTGAGGTTTGTTTGGCTGCAGATTTACCTGGGTACTTTGGTGCCTATGAAGAAGATAATAAGGAGATAATTAATAGGGGGATCTCTACAGAACCAAAAACAAACAACTTAAATTTGATAGCTTGGTCCTTAAAGTCTGGATCCATATGCGCATTAGCATATTGCAAAGTTTGGGAGAGGCTACATAAGTTCATCATTTTCTTCAGGCCCGTCGTTAACAAATAGAAGTTCCGTAACACATATCATGGACAAAACATAAGAATGGATCACCTATGGAATATGAAAACAAAACGAACTAATTAGCATCACAGAAGAGCTGGATAAGAGCACATGCAAATAGAGGGGCATTTTTTATGGCATCATAAACCAGCAGGCATGCAGAGGCAAAATTAGCATGCAGTTTGACAAATTGGTAATTGTAGGCGCGTGATATAAATAGTATGTGTTTACTATGGACATGTGGAAAAACACATATTAAACAGATCAGTGAACCAACAGGGAAAAGTCTAGTTATGCAACATTTCTGCTTGGATGCTTGGATCAACGCTTTGGTTATGAATAGGCATAGATAAAATTCAGTGAAGGGCAAAAATAAATATATAGCAAAAATAGTTACAACATCAGTAGTCCACAATTTTGAAAATTATGGAGGCCCACAGTTTGTGTAACCTGTGTTTGCCAATTATGCCACACTAAGTTATTGATGCCCATGAAGCGCCTGACCTTAATATAGATAACGATACTGATCTAAGATTAGCAATATTGTTCTCTAAAAAAGATTAGTAGTTTAGCACAACTTAGTTTTAAAAAGAAAACATAGAAGGACTACTCCTGAGAACAAAGCATCTTATTCTACTGAATACGATTGATATAGGGGAGTTTGTGTTAGAGTTGATCGAGATGCTTGGAACAAAATGTTCACAGCTGTTTTCGTTGGTAAACTGACATACTGAATTACTATAAATAGGAGGCAGCCTCCTTATCTTCATAAAGGTTTACTCAAAAAGGAAAAACAAACTGTTGGCACATATTACTAAATTGTAAGATAAATCTGCACACAGTATCTAAGCAAGAGAAGAAAATACCACACACCATTTATTCTCTCCATGGCAGCACTAACATGTTGATTTTGAGCTACAACATCATGCACACAGCGAGTCGTAGTAGTCAAGGCAAAAACCTTAATTGGTCAGGAAAACAATATTAGGCTGTGATCAGTTAAATTCAAAACAGAAGAGGATCGTAATCCGATAGTCCCAGAAATATACCTACTTCCCAAGCAACAATTTCCAGAAATGGCACATACGAAGTCGATTGATTTTTCGATCAGACGGTCTACACAATTGTTTGTTACCCAACATGAATAGATGATCAAATTTCCATTCGAGATCTTGTGCAAATCACTGTGTGGAGGTTGTATCAGTGGCAAAGTGAATGGAAGCAAGGGATTCTGCACACTTTCCATTCCATCATCAGACATCGCCTTCTCCCCTCTTGTGATGATTATGATATATGCGCTGAGCAGAATTTTTGCAGATTTTGGTGGTGGGCAGAAACTGTAGGGCTCCTTTCAGTTTTGACAAATCTGGCCGGTCCGATTCGGCGATCGCCTGTCGAGAAATGAAAGCAGTACTTGGCTCTCAAGAACTCTGAATTCTGCTCTTCTCCTTCTTGGGTGCAAAGAAGAGGTCTCTCTCATCTCATCGGACATCTCATATGCCATGTCAACCTATCACCATACATCTCTGCCTGCCTGCCTGCCATCATCTTAAGTAATTAGCACATGGTGTGTGTGCGTGTGTGTGATGCAATCTTCTTAAGAAATTAGATGCAACAAAAAAAGATCTTCAGAAATTAGAAGGAAAGCAAACATTCTCCTATCTCAGTGTGATTCAGAGCAGGAAACAAGTGTTAGGAAATAAGCAGTGCTTATGTCTGTGACCTAAAGAGATAAAAGATCTGCCGACCTGTCACATGGTTTGCCATTTGCGCCCATCTCTTTGCCCATTGCAACTGATGACAAATGGGTAGCTCAGTGATCCTTTGTGAATGGGGTAGCTCAGGCTTTAGGTGCTGCTAGAACAGGACCGAGCCAAAGCCTCCTCCCCTATGAAGAAGTCGTGATCGGCCATGACGCCCGCGCTGTGCTGCACCCTTGTATATAACACTTCGCTATAAGAACAACACACAAACATAAGTATAAAATATATATGACATAGTTATGAGTTGTGACATACCAAATTTTAGTCGAAGCTTAGAATCCCCAACGAAATTGAGCAGCGCAAATGCTATAGGATTTGCCCAGGGTGATTAATTAGTACAGCTATTTGGGTTTTCAGCTGTACCTTTTTGAGAGGCTACACTGAACACTTAGCACAGAAACATTTTTTATATTCTAACAAAGTTCAATCCATTTGAGTTAAGTATGCTTAGCATTTAGTACGTGATATTGAACAGATTTCTAAACTAACTGCAAATAAATTTTTTTACATCATCAGGGCAACAAGCACCAGTTCCATTGCAGCGAATGAAACCAAGTCATACACTAACTGCAAATAAATACGTAGTACAAAAGATTAGTAAAGCAGAAAAATAAACTTAAGTAGTAATGATCATTGATCAGTAATTGTAAAATTGATTGGTAATATAAATATTTAAATGAGCTACACACCACCTGCCATGTCTACCCTGTCCCAGACCACGCACCACAACACCATAGGACCAGAACTGTGGCAGTCTCACAATTGTACACCGACGCCAATTGAGCAATCTGAAACTGAATTTTCCAATCCATCCCAACATAATTCACAGAGCGCTCACCGCTTAGAAGTCCATCTGCAGCCACTTCTTGTAGTATCGGCAAGTGGTTGGCGAGATGACCCCTTCCGGTGAGTACTCATCAATCCTAGGGCAAACCCCGCACAGGATCCCCTCCATCATGCTGCCCTGCAGCGCGCCGTCCTTGCGGTAGCACACACCCTCCCGGCTCTGACAGCGCTGAACTCTCCCTCCCCGGTGCTCCTGTACTCCTCGAGGACCATGTCGAGCATCATGGTCCGCAGGACCCTCCCTGATCTGGTCGATCTCATACCGCATCCTGGGGTCGTCCCTCTCGATGCCCTTCTGGACCATGTCGAGGGTGGCGGCGCCGAGCCTGTCAACCTGGTCGAGGCACCTGCGGCGCGCGGCAGCGATGGCGTCAGAGTCGAGTTGGCCGTTGTGGTACCATGTCTCGCCAGTGATCTTCGGGGATGGCTCGATGCGAGCGTCCATGAAGACCTTCCCGCGATGGCGGACGTCGGTGACCTCCTTGAGGATGCCCCGCTGAACAAGTGCGCGGGTGAGCTTGGTGAGGGTGGGGGAGGCCAGTGGCATCACATACCGAAGGTCCAGGCTCCACATGCCCTTGTTGCACGCCGCGTAGACGCGCTTGTAGACCCTCGCGCTCGGGCCCTGGGAGGTTGTTGAGTATGGCGGCCAAGATGGGCGGGACAGCAGCGGCGGCGGGCTTGTCAAGCGGGGGAAGGACAGGCTTTACGTCCGGCGGGGTGGCATGGCCTCGGATGGTTCCAGCGGGCGCTTGCGCGGCGGCATGGCGCTGCCGATGTGCAGTGCGTGGCGGCGCGGCTGCGGGAGGAGGCCCCGGCCTCGGTGTACCCACGCGCCGTTCCCAAACCTGCCTGAACTGGCGCCAAGCCCGGCACGGCGGTGCAACAGCACTCAGCCTGGGCATTCGGTTTTAAACCGAAATTTCGGTTTCGGTTTTTGACAAATTCGGTTTTCCAAAATCAGAACCGAAATATTGTTTAAAATTATGAAAACCGAAAATTCGGTTAACTGAAAATTCGGTTCGGTTTTTCGGTTTTAACCGAATGCTGCAGCCCGCCCCGCCGCCGCTCAGCCTGCTCCGGCCTGCCGTAGCCCGCCCCACCGCCGCTCCCACCTGCCGCTCCCCGCCTGCTGCAGTCCACCCCGCCGCCGCTCCGGCGCTCCCGCGGTCCCGCCTACTGCAGAAGTGCCGATGCTGCTGCTTGCCGCCTCGGCTCGGCCACTCGGGTGCTGCCGCCTCACCGCCTGCCGTGCTAGGGCCTGGGGGTGGCCAGGTGATGGATGGCCGTTGGCCGGAAGGCTTCGTCGCCGGCTCGCCATGACGAAGGGACGGAGGATGGAGGCGGGCAGGTGGCGGTGCGGAGGGCTCAGCCCTCACTCCTCAGGACCGCCAGGTGATGGATGGCCCGGAGGCTGCGTCGCTGGCTCGCCGCGACGAAGGGATGGAGGATGGAGGCGGCGGTGCGGAGGGCCCTCAGGAGTGGTGGCCGGCGGCGGCGGGTTACTCGGTTTGGGACTTAGGGTTTGGCCGCGGTGACGAAGCCATGAAGGGACGGAGTGGATCTGTGGATGCCTGATGGACCGATGCTGAGATGGAGGTGGCATCGCTTGGGCCTTGGCTAATGGGCCTTGGTTTGGCCGGTTTGGGGCTGAGTTATCGAGCGGCGACGCCGGTGAGTGAGCAGTGAGGGGCCTGAGGGCTGAGGCAAATCGTTAATCGGTTTATCCGGTTAACCGAGTTGTAAAACCGAATAAACCAAAATGATTTCGGTTTTTCAAATTTACCAACCGAAATTAATACGGTTAACCGAAATTCACATAAATTTGGTTTTTTCGGTTTCGGTTTCGGTTTCTCGGTTTTTATGCCCGGGCTGAAACAGCACAGCAGAGGCAAGGAATCAGGAGCCGCGTGGCGCGGCGGCAAGAGCTCGGCCCAGGTGGCCAATTGGCGTGGCAGCAAGGGCACTGCCCCGGTGGCGGTGAGCGGAGCAACGGGGAGTCAGCCCGGGCATAAAAACCGAGAAACCGAAACCGAAAAAACCAAATTTATGTGAATTTCGGTTAACCGTATTAATTTCGGTTGGTAAATTTGAAAAACCGAAATCATTTCGGTTTATTCGGTTTTACAACTCGGTTAACCGGATAAACCGATTAACCGATTTGCCTCAGCCCTCAGGCCCCTCACTGCTCACTCACCGGCGTCGCCGCTCGGTAACTCAGCCCCAAACCGGCCAAACCAAGGCCCATTAGGCAAGGCCCAAGCGATGCCACCTCCATCTCAGCATCGGTCCATCCAGGCATCCACAGATCCACTCCGTCCCTTCATGGCTTCGTCACCGCGGCCAAACCCTAAGTCCCAAACCGAGTAACCCGCCGTCGCCGGCCACCACTCCTGAGGGCCCTCCGCACCGCCGCCTCCATCCTCCATCCCTTCGTCGCGGCGAGCCGGCGACGCAGCCTCCGGGCCATCCATCACCTGGCGGTCCTGAGGAGTGAGGGCTGAGCCCTCCGCACCGCCACCTGCCCGCCTCCATCCTCCGTCCCTTCGTCATGGCGAGCCGGCGACGCAGCCTTCCGGCCAACGGCCATCCATCACCTGGCCACCCCCAGGCCCTAGCACGGCAGGC
Source organism: Stipa capillata (assembly GCA_019208055.1). NCBI lineage: Eukaryota > Viridiplantae > Streptophyta > Magnoliopsida > Poales > Poaceae > Stipa > Stipa capillata. The sequence continues at coordinate 62,042 of JAGXJF010005539.1, read as the reverse complement.
GGTGAGGCGGCAGTACCCGAGTGGCCGAGCCGAGGCGGCAAGCAGCAGCATCGGCACTTCTGCAGTAGGCGGGACCGCGGGAGCACCGGAGCGGCGGCGGGGTGGACTGCAGCAGGCGGGAGCGGCAGGTGGAAGCGGCGGTGGGGCGGGCTACGGCAGGCCGGAGCAGGCTGAGCGGCGGCGGGGCGGGCTGCAGCATTCGGTTAAAACCGAAAACCGAACCGAATTTTCAGTTAACCGAATTTTTGGTTTTCATAATTTTAAACAATATTTCGGTTCTGATTTTTGGAAAATCGAATTTGTCAAAAACCGAAAAACCGAAACCGAAATTTCGGTTTAAACCGAATGCCCAGGCTGAACGGGGAGACGAAACAGCAACGGGCACGCGGGAGGCGGTGCTCGCCGGATGGACCGTGGTGGCAACGGAAGCGTTGGAAGAAAAGAAGAGAGAGGAGCAGGCAGGAGATGACGGACAAGACATGACGGCGATGACTGGGAGATTAATCCCCTTGCTGTCTGCTCCCGTGAGGTGCCCTAGGGGCTGATGGGCCGTGGGCTTCGGTCCACGAAGCATGCACGGGAAGCCAACCGGAAGAAAAGAAAGGAGGAAAGAAAAGGAAGAAAAAATAGAAAACAGAAAAGAAGAAAATCATGAGCATCAAAATCGTGTGTTGAACGCACCTCCCAGTGGTGAATTCCGTCTAATGAAGAGAAAAGGAGGCCGTTGGCTTCACGCCTAAGGGTCTCTGCTTCCATCTCGACGTGTGCTTCTACGTTGGCCACGTCGATAACCGTTGCAGGCTGTCCCGTGACGCGGGCCTAGGTTGATGAATCATCAGCACAAGGGTTGACGGCTGACGCGTCATCGCCATGGGTCTCCCCGAGCGCTGCGGCGAGGGCCACGTTCTGTGTCCTAGCTCGGCGAACGGGGTTTGGCGTGCAGGTGGCGGTGGACCTGGCCCCACTTGCGTCCTTCTTCCTTGGCGTCATGGCTTTTTGCACGAGGTCCCCACGATCGGCGCCAACTGTCGAAGGTATGAGCCTAGACAGTGAGAGAGAGGCACACCCGTTTGATTACGAAGGCCTACGAGGGTGCGCGTAGGGACTCGAGGGAGAAGGTAACGAGCGTAGCTAGGCCTCACGAGCCCATTTTGTATCTCTCCCCAAATTAGGGTTGAAAACGAGGAAGTGGAAAAATGGATCCTCTCCCCCTTGCCCTTGGGGCTCTATTTACAGAGGTGGAGGTGGGCAAAAGATGAGGAAATTACAAGTTTGCCCTTCTAGGGTACAAAACATCCACAGGGGTTTAGGCTATTTACACAGCACTTAGCAATACACCGTCGGTTTACGGGTACCGCGTAAACACCCCTGCAACAATAGCCCCTCGTAGGTTCGGGCGGTAGGGTGCTGCCCATCTGGGCCGGCGCACAGATCCTCGAGGGGTTGGCACGCGGACCGAACTGACGGCATCCGCGTAACAGAGGAACGCGGAGATCTTCACGGCGCGTCGGCTGCCCCACACTCCTTCTCTTTTCCTCCTTTCCGTTCTCTTTTCTTTCTCTTTTCCTTCCCTTCTTTTCCTCGGGCTGGCGCCTCTTTACTCCTACCCGGGCCATGCGCTGGCCTCACGCCCCACCTGGGCTATGGCCTGCACGCACCGAATGCCCCGGAGAGGTCTAGGGTTACGTGGTTACCTCCGAGGTGTACGGGGAAATCCGCCTCCTATTAGACGGAGTTCACCACCGAGGGGTGCGAGGGACGGAGCCCCCTACTAGACGGAGTTCAACACACGATTTTGATGCTCACGATTTTCTTCTTTTTTTCTCTTTTTTCTTCTTCTTTTTCCTTTTCTTTCCTCCTTTCCTTTCTTCCGACTTTCCTTTCTTCCGGCTGGCTTCCCATGCGTGCTTTCGTGAGCCGAAGCCCACGGCCCATCAGCCCCTACGACACCTCACTGGAGTAGGCAGCAAAGGGACTAATCCCCCAGCCGCCGCCGCCATGTCTCATCCCTCATCTCCCTCCTGCTCTTCTCTTTCTTCTTTTCTTCCAACACTTCCGCCACCGTCGTGGTCTATCCGGTGAGCACCGCCTCCCCGTGCGCCCTCTGCTGTTCCGACTCCCCGCTGCTCCACTCGCCGCCGCCGAGGCCATGCCATTGCTGTCGCGCCACGCGGCCACCGGGGCCGAGCTCTTGCCGCCGCGCCACACGGCTCCCGAGGCCTCGCTTTCGCCGTGCTGCTCCACCGCCATACCGGGCTTGGCACCGGTTCTGGCGGGTCTGGGAACGGCTCGCGGGTACCGCACAGAGCCGAGGCCGGGGCTCCTACCACCGAAGCCGGGGCCTCCTCCCGCAGCCGAGGCCGGGATCTCCTCTTGCAGCCGTGCCGCCAACGCGCCGCCACGCGCTCCTCATTGGCGGCGCCATGCCGCCGCGCAAGCGCCCACTAGAACCGTCCGAGGCCATGCCACCCCCGTCGGACGTAAAGCCCGTCCTCCACCCACTCGACAAGCCCACCGCCGCCGCTGTCCCGCCCATCTCGGCCGCCATCCTCACCAACCTCCCAAAGCCCGAGCGCAAGGTCTACAATCACGTCTACTTGTCGGGCAACAAGGGCATGTGGAGTCAGGACCTCTGGTATGCGATGCAGCTAGCCTCTCCTACCCTCACCAAGCTCACTCGCACGCTCGTTTAGCGAGGCATCCACAAGGAGGTCACCGACGTCCACCACCGCGAGAACGTCTTCATGGACGCCCGCATCGAGCCATCCCTGAAGATCATTGGCAGGACCTGGTACCACAACGGCCAGCTCAACTCTGATGTTGTCACCGCCGCGCGCAGCAGGTACCTCGACCAGGTCGACAGGCTAGACGCGCCGCCACCCCTAACATGGTCCACAAAGGCATCGAGAGGGACGACCCCAGAGCGGAGTATGGGATCGACCAAATCAGGAAGGTCCTGCAGACCATGACGCTCGATAGGGTCCTCAAAGAGTGCAGAGGCACCGGGGAGGGAGAGTTCAGCACTGTCAGAGCCGGGAGGGTGTGCTACCGCAAGAGCGGCGCGCCACAGGACGACATGATGGAGGGGATCCCGTTCGGGGTTTGCTCCATAATTGATGAGTGCTCACCGAAAGGGGTCATCTCGCCAACCACTTACCAATACTACAAGAAGTGGCTGCAAATGAACTTTTCAGTGGTGAGCGCTTTGCAAATTATGTTGAGATGGATCGAAAAATTCAGTTTCAGATTGTTCAATTGCGTGAATGTACAATTATGGGACCACCACATTTCAGATTGCTCAATTCTGCTCTTCTTCTTCTTGGGTGCAAAGAAGAGGAGGTCTCTCTCATCTCATCCGACATCTCATATGCCATGTCAAGCTATCACCATACATCTCTGCCTGCCTGCCTGCCTGCCATCATCTTAAGTAATTGGGATTTTGATGGCTGTGCCACTAGAAGTCTCCGAAACTCGTAGTCTGCCACTGAATTTATTGAAATTATGGCTGTGCCACAAACTCATGCGAAGAAATTGTACTGAAACCACTGCGTGGCGTCAGCGCAAGTTGCCGTCAGCTCGCCGTCTCTTTGACCCATCTGTGGGACCCACCACTTTGCCACGTCGTCAACAGGGAAGAGGAGACTTGTTTGACCCATTCCTTCCTCTGTGGGGCCCTCTCGTCCGCCATATCGCGCCGCACCGCGCGGTCGCGCCGGCTGTCGCGCCTCGCGGCTCGCCACGCCTAGCGCCGCCCGTGGCCCCGCGCGGTGGCCTGCGCGTGCGGCGCCGCCGCAACCGGCGAACGGCGCGCCGTGCCTCGCCACCCGCGCCGAGGCAGACCCAACGCCCCCCGCCGTCGCGCCGGCCCCCACCGTCACCGAGCTCGAGGCGGAGCTCTGGAGGGACTTGGATGGCATCTTGGAGGAGGAGCGCGCCCGCGCGGAGGCCGCCCGCCGGGCCGAGGAGGACCGCGCTCAACAGTACCCGCGCGTGGGCCGAATATGTGGAGGCCGGCGCCCGGCGCGAAGCCCTAGTGGCCGTCGGGTCTGCACGCCTGCACGCCGCTCGACGGTACGTCGCCCTTGTCGAATGGGCCGCCGGTGCCGAAGCCGAGGCTGCGCTGGACCACGATGGCGGGGCGGCGGCGGCGGCGGAGGAGCAGCCGGCAAACGAGGGCCACTATCGAGCACTGCTGGTGGGCCTCGTATTCGTTGTTGACGACGTGGCCAAAAGTGGTGGGTCCCGCACGGGAAGGATGGCATCCGTTTCAGCCATGGTGTTCGACCACCGCAAGATCCGTGTCCCAGGGCATGGCAACGTCACCATCCACGCGTTGTATACCCATCAAGAAGAGTGGGTGGAGCACTGCATCGACAAGCTCGAGGAGTGGCTCGAGGACGATCGGGAGAAGATCTATTGGGTCTAGTACAACGCCATTGGCTGTAACTGAAAATATGGAAAATTATTTTTTTGGGTCAAATTTTGGCCTACATTAACGAAATCTGCCCAAAGCTCAAAACTACTGGGCCAACTAAGCTGAAACTTTCCCAGTTTGTCCAATACATGTATGTAGAATTACTGAGATTTTTTAAGATTTTTTGGAGAAACTTGATTTTTTGGTCAGTTTTAGAAAATGGTGCCATAGGTAGGCCAAAAGGGGCCATTTCTAACCAAGTGGTTTTTCCAACTTTTGAGAAATCATGTGAGGTTTTTATTACAAGCTAATGTACCAATATTAGGACACCGTGCCAAGTTTGACTATTTTTTGACAAATTCTATTTTTATTATTTATTTTTCTTCTAAAAAACATTGGAGAAAATGCTTGGTGAACAATCGTTATTTCTCTTATGTTTATTCTTCTCAGATTTTTATCATAAGGTATTGTACCAATATTAGGAGTCCTTACCAATTTTTAGTATTTTTTGACAGCATTTAGATATTCATTTGCAGCACATGAGCTCAAATTGTATATATTTCCTTGAATATATTTTTACTACATTTTTTTAGAGCTTATTTGATACATCTATAGTTCAAAATGGGATTACTTTCAATAAGTGCGTAAAAATTCATTTAATGTATAATATATAGTAAAACTATCCAAAAATTAGTGAAACTTGTACACAGCAACATATATGAAGTTACAATACTACAAAAAAAACTATATGCAAAAACTTAAACCGAATAATTAGATTTAAGAGAGGTGTTTTACATTTTTAGAAGAAAAAGCATAATATCGGACACGTGGGTCCTCCGCCCCACATGTCATTGAGTTCAATGCCACCAACCGCACCGGACTCAGCCCATGTCGCGTCAATGTAATATGGGCCCTCGTTCATTCAGCCCCACATGTTATCACCTACCCGCATCCTCCAAATCCCCTTCTTCTCTCCTACGTTCATCCCTTCCTCCTCCAAATCCCCTGCATTTATTAACACGCGCAGCTTCTCTACTCCGACCAAAGTATTCAGTATTGACTTAGCAAGTGATGTTTATATTCTTATTGTATCACCTAGCTGAACAAATGCACAGGCCGCGGTAGATCTCGCGCGCTACGGCTACGACGCACGGATCCTCCTCAGCGCGGCGGGACAAGGTCTCCTCCACTATGGCTTCGAGGTCGACGAGGAACTGCCAGGCATTAATCTCGCGGTTGAGAGCCTCGCGCACGGCCTCGAAGTCCGGCGCCCACACGACGTCGAGATGGACAGCCTCTACGACCCGAGAGACGTACATCCGGGAGCGGCGCACGCGTGCATCCCACCCGACGGCAGATATGGCTGCCTGCCGGTTGGAGGACTCCAGCGCGCAAGCGCACTAATGGTAGTGCGCCCAGAAGTCATAATACTTGTCCTCTGCGCGCTCCTCGGCCGGGAGGGCGGCGTTGCTGGCCTGGACCTTCTCGGTGGTGCGGGGCGCGGTTGCTGGCGCGACGGCGGGGGCGCAGGCGTCCTCCTCGGCGCGAGGCGGCGAGGCAAGGTCACCGCCGCCCCATCCGCCCAGGCCTAAAATCAAACGCATCATGACCGCGTATTTCCTTAGAAGCTCGGCTTTGCGCCCCGCCGTAGAGCCCATGCAGAAGAGAATGGCCGCGCGCTCAGTCGCGCGGACGCGAGGGTTAGGGACGGGCGGCGCCATGGCGGTCGTTGCGAGGAATAGGGCAAGCGGCGGAGGGGCTGTGAGGGCGCGCGATGGCGGGGGCCGGCGCGACGACGGGGGGCGTTGGGTCTGCCTCGGCGCGGGGTGGCGAGGCACGGCGCGCCGTTCGCCGGTTGCGGCGGCGCCGCACGCGCAGGCTACCGCGCGGGGGCCACGGGCGGCGCTAGGCGTGGCGAGCCGTGAGGCGCGACAGCCGGCGCGACCGCGCGGTGCGGCGCGATATGGCGGACGAGAGGGCCCCACAGAGGAAGGAATGGGTCAAACAAATCTCCTCTTCCCTGTTGACGACGTGGCAAAGTGGTGGGTCCCACAGATGGGTCAAAGAGACGGCGAGCTGACGGCAACTTGCGCTGACGCCGCGCAGTGGTTTCAGTACAATTTCTTCGCATGAGTTTGTGGCACAGCCATAATTTCGATAAATTCAGTGGCAGACTACGAGTTTCGGAGACTTCTAGTGGCACAGCCATCAAAATCCCTAAGTAATTAGCACATGGTGTGCGTGCGTGTGTGTTAGGCAATCTTATTAAGAAATTAGATGCAACGAAAAACGTTCTCCTATCTCAGTGTGATTCAGAGCAGGAAACAAGTGTTAGGAAATAAGCAGTGCTCATGTCTGTGACCTAGAGAGATAAGAGATCTGCCGAACCTGTCACATGGTTTGCCATTTGCGCCCATCTCTTTGCCCTTTGCAACTGATGGCGAATGGGGTAGCTCAGTGATCCTTCGCCAATGGGGTAGCTGCTAGAACGGGACCGAGCCAAAGCCTCCTCCCCTATGAAGAAGTCGAGATCGGCCATGACGCCCGCGCTGTGCTGCGCCAGCCAGTTCCCCTTAGTGGAGGCCCTCGTCTGGTTGGAGAAGGAGCCATTGACGGCGACGTAGGTGGGGGTGATGAAGCACGGCTCGATGTTCCCGGCGAATCCCATCTCGCTGATGAACCGTGGCCGATGGCGAGGGCAATGCCCAGATCCGGCGGTCCTCTTCGCCTTCCGGCGAAGGGAGTGGGCCGATGGTGCCTGTAGCCAGCGCAGCCGGAGGCGGCGCGAGAGGAGGGGCGGGAGGAGAACGATGCCAGGGCGAAGCGGGCGAGATGTGGTGATTTTTTCAGCGCATGGCCCGCTAGGGTCTTCACCCACTCCCGAGCTGGCGGCGATCTGCCCTCCACCGCGCCATGACGCTGTAGCCTCGTACCCGGCGGCGAACCGCAGGAGGCCACCGTAGTACGGCGGCACCCTGAACCAAGTGGCGACCACGCGAAATTCCACCAATGCCCCTCAAGAACTTGGCCAATCCACAAGCAAAAGAGGCAAGGCCTAGAACGAACGGTGAAGATCAGCGTGCAAAGCGAATCAGACGACCAAAATTTCCAAAACTATGAGCGCTCGAATCCTCCCCCAATTATATTTTTAGATACCAACAGAATGATGAACCGGTCAGTAAAACCTGATTAATGGATGCTCAACAAACAGCGTACTACCAATTTGTTATAAAGATATAAATAGTCCTTCAAGATACTCCACTATGTAGAAAGGGGTTTCGATCACACTTGCATCAGTGCAAAGACAAAACACCTTAGGAACGGGGACATCCGTGTAAGCACCCAAAGCTTTGAAAACCTGCTTTAGATCAGACACAGAAAATAAGCTCACATCGCTTATCAGATGGACACAACAGCACATAAGAAGCATTTCACATCAGCATATCATGTAAACCATCCTTTACCTGTATGTATAGAATTTTTTTGCTAATTAATCATTTTTTAACTTATTTTAAAGTTAACCCCGTTTAAAAAATATTTCCAAATCTGACCCTTTTGGCGGCGCCACAGACGGTGGCGCCACAGGCCCACTCTGGGCGCCGCGGTCTCCGGCGCTGCAGACCTTGCGGACGTGGCGCCCGGCTGCCGTGACACGCTGACGTGGCAGAGGCTCTCGGTGCCGCTGATCTTGGCGCTGCAGCTGTGGCGCCGTGACCCCTGGCGCCGCGACCCCTTAACCGTATCGGGCCCGAACTCCTCTAGAATTAGCTGCCGCCGCCCCTCCATTTGTTGCGCCGCCTCCTCCCGCCGCCTCCCGCCGTGCCCTGCCTCTGCCGCCACACCCGCAGCCCGCTGCCGCCGCAGCGTCGTGCCGCGCCGCGCCGCCCCGAGCCGTCCCGCAGCTCGCCGTGGCCGCGCCGCCCCGTGCCGCCCCGCGCCGCCAGCCGGCTGGCCACCGCCCGCAGCCCCGCGGCCGCCGGCCGCCGGCCCCCGACCCCGCCACCATCACAACCCCCGTCCCCGACACGAACCCGCCGCCGCCGACGCCCCCGCCCCTGTCCCCGCCCCGAACCCGCCGCCGCTGACGCCGTCGTAGCCGCATCCCCTGCAGCCCGCTGACGCCATCGCCGCCGCATCGTCAACGAGGAGTAATCCCTAGCCCTGGATGGATTGTATTGTATTTAGCTATCGAGGAGTAAATTTAGTGTTATATTAAGCATAAACGGTGGGTGGGATTGTGAGTAATGGCGGTAGGAGTTATAGACTGCGACTTCGTAGGGTGGGAGTTCTACTGTTGTCACGGGGATTTCGCGGCAATATCCATTTGTAATAGGTTTTAGGGGAGCGCAAGAGGAAGATTCAGGCGGTGCACGCAAGAGTTTTTACCCAGGTTCAGGCCCTCCAATGGCGGAGGTAATACCCTACTCCTGCTGTTTGTATTGCTTGTCTTGCGTGAAAGAAAGTACAAGAGGTTGAGGATGAAGCTAGCTTTTAGTCTATGGAAAGAGAATCCAGCTAGAGAACTCAGAGACCCCCTGCATGGGGTGCTCTGCCTTATATAGGCTTGTACATCAGCCGACTCGGACAGTCGGCGGAGCTACAGTAACTGCCTAAATTAATTGAGGTATTTACACTGTGTAACCGTCCGAGTAACGCCAGTCTTCAAGCTGTTGAAACGCTCGCCTTGATGGTGTGGTAACGTCTGACTTGATGGCACCCGGACGTTGCACCCGTACGGGCCTTTCTTGGGCCTTCATCCGAGTGGGCCTCCATGGAGCTCTCCGAACCTGTTGGGCCGACTCGTTGTGCTGGGCCTATCCGGATGGGCTCCCCTCGTCAACTGTGGTTGCAAAAGAAATTGTGCGTTTGGATGTTATTAGACTCGAAAATAAGGATCTTTAATCCGTAAGATTCGTGGTCAGTGATCATGAAGTGGCAAAATTGGTTTTAGGTTCTATGGTATTGCACTCAAGCATGCCAGCCTTAGTTTTTTCACACCGTTAGTTATGTCATGTTTTTTATGTTTGTTGTAACATATTCCTCGTCAGTTCACGGTTCCTAACTTTTTTACTGTACGCTTGAAAATGCAGGATGGCTCCACACCCACACTACCCCCTCCTTGACCTGCACTATGACAAGGACCATCGTGCACGCCGACTCGCCGAGCAGAGAGAGGTAACTATGTACACCTTTATATTCATCTCTATTTTTCGAATGCATTCTTCATTATTTTTGTTACTTACGCATGTTCTTTTGATGTTCACAGACACTGCCACCTTTACGGCCACGGGAGCACGTGCCTCTCCCGTGGGATGACCGGTACGAGCCGTTCATTCGTCCCACCGGATTCCTTCCTCTTGCGCGCATGCTGAACAAGGGCCGGGTCCAGATGGACGGCGCTCTGGTCACAACTCTGGTTGACCGGTGGAGGCCAGAGACACACATGTTTCACCTCCCTAGTGGGAAGATGTCAGTCACCCTTCAGGATGTGACGATGATCTTAGTGCTACCCATCAACGGGCACTAGTATAGAATAGGTTTTTGTCGACGATCGGTGAATCGGCGATCTTACGGTATTCGTGGAATGATGATTACTGGGGGGTAGGGACCTCTAGGGCCCAAGTGCCAGGGATTCTGACAGCACGGGGATAGCTGTTTTTATACAGGTTCGGGCCTCCCTCAGGATAATAACCCTACGTCCTGTTGCTATATATTGATGGAGAACACGCTTTACAATGGAGGGTGTATGTTAGTGGCTACCCTAGGCCTAATCGTAGACTAATCTATCCTAAACCACCGGGCTCGACTCCTTCGAGGCAGCGGGTCTTCTAGGGCTTCGCCTCCTGAGATCTTATGCTGCTGGCGCTGCGACTAGATTGACTCTTGATCTGGAAAGGCCTGTCCTCCCCTATGGGATTGCTGATCCTTATATAGGGGGTTCCCAGGGTCGTACTGGACGTGGACTCACGCCCTAAGTAGGACTCTGGCTTCCTTAAACGTCGGGATTGACTTCCTAGTTTAAGGGATATCTTTCCTTCCTTAGAGGGCTACCTTGTCATCCGGGGATCCTTACCGGGTACGCTGTACCTTCCTAAAGTCTCAGGGAACCGTACACGGATACCCCTAATACGCGGGATACCGTACTATTCATCATCAAGCCCCCCATCAGTACGTGAAGTGAGGTCGTGATGGTTCTGTTGGAAATCTGCCCTTGTCGGGGAGAAATTCCGAGTAGGCGACCCGAGTGGTCCTTGTCGATGACTCCCCGAGTAGACTCAATCCCTACCGAGTAGTCGTATAAGCCTTATCGGAATAATCCTTTGGAAAATCCAGAATGCTTTTCCGATCTGATCTGATCCGTCGATCACGGACACGCGTCCGCCTGGCATATTTCTAGGAAACGGAACCATCGTGGCGGAAATTTCGCGTGGTGATGAAGAATCTTTTCTCTCTCTGCGCCGTTGTGCCGCTAACGTGTGCTGAACCACGGCGCGTTCGTCTGGGTCGTGGGTTGTCAGACCCTCTTTTTCCCGCGCAATGCCCTGTAGGCGGAAAAAGCAACTGTCCGCATTAAATGCGATGGAACTGATCGTGCCGTAAACCGCGCCTGGGTTCGGCGAAGGTTTAAATCTTTAGGAGTCCAAGAATTGGGGTTTTGCCCGCATTGTTCTCTGCCTCCTAGCCTTCTTGTCTCCTCCTCTTCGCCATGGCCGGGAGCCCGTTGGTTGACGATCCCATGGCCGCGCTCGGAGATGACCGAGGTGAGACTCGCGTCTTCCCTAGAGCTGACTCTTATCCAATCCACCCGCCAAGCCGAGTTCCGCCATGTCCGGGGCGAGAGAGTTCCCGAACCTGAACCCGGCTGGCTGGTTGTCTTCCCCGACTTTTTCCGGTGCGGGTTCTTCTTGCCTCCTTCCACCTTCCTACACTCAATCTTCCAGTTCTATCGGGTTGAGGTGGTGAATCTTGACCCGGCATCGTACACTCTCTTGAGTGTGTTCGCCCATCTGTGCGAAGCTTTCCTCGGAGTTCGGCCATCCCTTGGATTTATTCCGATACTACCACAAGATGGAGAGGACCCAGAAGAAGATAGTGGGAGGCGCGAGCGTCCGCCTTCGAGAAGATAGGACCGCGGAGTACATTGACGCCACCGGAATCCGATCCTTCCCAGGATGGGAGCATGAGTGGTGCTATTGCCGTCCCTCGTCCCCCTTGGGCATAAGGTACTGGGGAACTCCGCCTGACGTGGCATCCACTTGGACCGACGAGTCCCTGCTCGACTCCCGTCTCCAGCACCTGGTCGGGGAAGTTAAGGTTCTCCGAACCCGAGGCCTATCCTCGGCCGATGTTGTCGCCGACTTCATCAGGCGCGGAATTTGCCCCTTACGGTTCAGGGAGACAGGCGCTTGGGACTCGACGAGCGATCCATACCAACGGTGGAGAAAAATGGGTAAGCCTCTTCCCTCATAACCTAGTAAGAAGGACTTGTCAGGGTGTCCTAACTCTTTCTTTGTTCGAACAGCCCTCTCGGAAGCGGAGGTGTCCGAGAAGGTAAAAACTCTCTTCAAGCGTGTACCTCCACCCGATCGCCCGGTTGTCCCCACGTCGCTACCTCTTCGACCTCTGCACGAGCGGGAAGAGGTTCTAGCGGTAATCCTTTCTTTTTTAGGGACTCTGATCCTTCACGCCCAACTCACACTGGTTTTGTGGGATGGACCCTTTCTGTAGAGAGAAGGACGTGGAATAGAGGATCCCGAAGCTGGGACCTCTATTCCTAGTCGAGGCTCGACCGCGGTAGAGGACCAGCGCGACGGGAACACCAAGCCCACCGAGAAGGTGGAAGAGGCTGTGCGGGGTGAATTAGGCTCCGTACCGCCGCCCTGCCTTCGTGGAGCGGGAGATCCTCCGGTCCGACGAAGACGCTCTATTTCGCTGAAGAGGGCAAGGTACCATCCTCCTGCTTCTTGCTTTGTCGAGCCTTCGCTCCTAGTTCCGGGTTCTGAATGCGACCTGCAGGGAAACTTCTCCACCGAAACCCGCCCCTCTTGCTGCTCCGCGGAGGAAGTTGTCTATCAGATTACTTCCTAGTCGGAGGCCGGTTGGCGTGGTATCCCTCCCCTTCGCCCATCAAGGACCAGCCGGCGCCTAGTCACCAGGGCGGGGAAGCCTTGGTCGGAGATGACCCCATAGCGCTACTCGGACCCTTGGTGGAGGTAGGAAAGGTTCCTGCTCGTCATTGGTCTCGTCAGATAATCTTGTCAGCCTATCTGACCTTGGCGTTTTCTTCTCAGCGTGCTCGTGATAGGTGGAACTCCGTTCGCGGCGAGGTCCAGTCACTTCGCGGTGAGGCCCAGACACTCCGAGACCAATCGGCTCGGCTTTCGATGCCCTTTCTCGGGAGAAAACGCGAGCCTCGTCCGCCGAGGAGAATCTGTTGAAAATGGCGGACCGCCTAGAGCTGGTGCTTACCACGGTTGGCGCGTCTATCCGAGCCACAGAGAGCTTCCCTGATCGTCTGGCGGAATTGGATCGAGTCGCTCAAGATTTTTCTGGGCGTTTGCGCCTACCCGACTTGTAAATGCATAGCCCTCGTATGTACGCCAGACATGTATGGAAATTCTGTCTTTTTTGATGAATGACTTCTGTGTCTAAGTCTCTGGACCAGCCCCCGACTGTCCACTCGAGGGATGTTCTCGAGTGGGCAGTCGATTAGCCTCAAACGTAAAACTTCTGGAGTTGATCGATGTTCCAGGAATTCGTTAGGACTCGGCCGTCTCCATTGCTAGTCGGAAAGATCCTGGTCGAGTTACTTCGACTATCGTGTAAGGACCTTCCCATTTGGGAGAAAGCTTATTGCTATTGCTTTTATTCTGTACGAGTCGTAGGACGAGGTCTCCGACTTGCAATGAGCGTTGTCGAACATGTCTGTCATAGTAACGACGGAGGTTCTGCTGGTAACGGGTGGCCCGGAGCAGAGCCTGGGTCCGCTTTTCCTCGATGAAGTTGAGGTCATCCTCTCTTCGAGGGATTTCTTCCTTGTCGGTGTACAATTCGACCCGTGGTGATTTTAGGGTAAGTTCGCATGGCAGCATGGCCTCGGCTCCATATACCAGACCGAACGGTGTTTCTCCGGTGGCCCGATTGGAGGTTGTCCGTAAAGCCCAGAGGACGGAGGGCAACTCGCGTACCCAAGCCTTGGCGTGGGCGGAGAGTCTATCGAAGACGCGAGTTTTCATCCCCTGGAGTATAAGTCCGTTGGCGCGTTCGACCTGTCCGTTGCTCTGTGGGTGTGCAACCGAGGCATAGCATATCGTGGTGCCGAGCTCGGTACAGTACTCGATGAAGTCGGAGCTGGAGAACTGAGTACCGTTGTCGGTTATGATTCTGCTCGGGACGCCAAACCTGGTTATAACGTTTCGCATTATGAACCGCTTGGCTGCCTCCGACGTGATCTGTGCGACAGGTTCGGCTTCGATCCACTTGGTGAATGTATCGATCGCGACGAAGAGGAACTTATAGCCCCCGGGTGCCACCGGGAACGGCCCTAGGATATCGAGGCCCCATGCGGCGAATGGCCATGACAAGGGAATTGTCTGTAATGCTTGGGCGGGCTGGTGAATGCGTCTGCGGTGAAATTGACACTGACGGCATCGCTTCACTAACTCGCTCGCGTCATGTAGGGCTGTCGGCCAATAGAATCCTTGTCTAAAGGCCTTTCCGACTAGGGTTCGGAAAGATGCATGTGCCCCGCACACCCCTCCATGGATCTCTTCGAGTAATCTTATACCCTGCGTCTGAGGGATACACCGCATGAGCACTCCGTGAGCCCCTCGTCGGTAGAGGGCCCCATCGACCAGGGAATACATCCTGGCGCGCCGGGCAATTTGCTCGGAAAGCGTATCGTCCTCAGGCGTAGTTCGATCGAGAAGGTACCTGCGGATGGGCTCTATCCACGAATCTTCAAGATCGAGGGGAGCGACGAGACATCCCGCCACTCCCCTCGGAGCGTCAATACCTGGTGACACCCTTGAGTGGTGCTTAACCACCACTCCTTCGTCCCCGGGTTCAAGAGAAGCCACGGACGGCGTGGAGATCCTTTCTACAAAGGCCCCGGGTGGGCATGGAGATCGTGAGGAAGCTAGGCGGGCAAGACTGTCGGCTTGGCAGTTATCCTTTCGAGGGATATATCGTACTTCAAAACCCGACGAACTTCTTCTCTAGCTTTCTCACCTCCGCAAGGTAAGCTGCCATATTCGGGTCCGTGGTCTGGTACTCCTTGGACACTTGTCTTGCCACCAGCTGCGAGTCTCCGTTTCACGAGGAGGCGGCGAATACCGAGTGCGGAAGCGACTCTGAGACCGGCTAGCAAACCCTTCGTACTCGGCTACGTTATTCGTGGCCGGGAAGTCAATCTGTAGTATGTACTGCAGGCGTTCTCTAGTTGGGGAGGTCAAGATTATCCCAGCCCCCGAATATGTGCTCGATTACCCTGACGTGCCCCTGGAAAGGCTCAGGGGTGGAGTCATCGTCGTCGGAGGTCGTTTCCCGACTGTTGTTAGCGACCTGGGGATTCTCTTCGTGGAACTTCTCTCTTTCTTCCCGAAGATACTTCTTGAAGATGCGACACTGTCGCAGATCATGTGAGTCGGTTTGATGAAAATCGCACCAGGGCTTGGACGACTTGTCGGAGGATGTGGTAGGTTTATCCTTGGGGCGTGGTCGCCAGGTGCGCTTCTCGGAGACCTCGGCCATCACCTCGTCGGCTCTGACCCTTTTCTCCTTGTTTCCTCCGGAGGATTTCTTCTTGCGTTTAGTTCTACGCGAATCGCCCTTCGTCCGGAGGGGAGAACTGGTCGACTCACCCCGCTGTTGTTTGATATAGCGCAGGGTTTTCTCCGCACAAGCGGCCTTCTCGGCCAGATCCATGAGTTGCCTGGTGGTTTTCGGTGGCCGCATGATCAGGTCGTGCGTGCACATCTCGTTTCTGCTGCCCCGAGTAAAGGCGCGGATGACATCCGAGTCCGTTATCTCAGAGATAGTGTTGCGGACAGCACTAAACCTCTTGGTAAACTCTCGGAAGGTCTCGTCTGGTCGCTGGACGACAAGGAATAGATCGTCGACCCGACCAGGTCTTGGGAAGGTACCTTGGAAGTTCCCGAGCAGCATGTCGCATAGCTGTCCCCACGAACGGATAGTTCCTGGGGGTAGATTCGTCAACCAGGTCCTAGCGGCTCCTCTGAGGGCGGTAGGAAGATAGTTGGCTATAACCTTCTCGTCCCCGCCGGCTGCCTCGATCGCGGTGGTGTAGATTTGAAGGAATTCCACGGGATTCGTGGTTCCGTCATACGATTCTAGCGAGCCGGGCTTGAACCGAGAAGGCCAGCGTACCTGACGGAGTTCCTGGGATAGCGCCTGGCATCCACTGAAGGACCCCCGATAAGGCATATTCTCACCGCTATTCGAGGTCGAGGTTCGGCCCCGAGCATTGACGTTTTGTACGTGGTCTCTCCGAGAAGGCTGCTGCTCCTGTTGGCGCCTTTGGCGGCAGCGTTTGTCGAGCCATTCTCGGAGGTCAACCGGTGGCTCCTCCTGAGGAGACCTGTTCCTAGGGTGTCGTCCCTCCCGATCGCGTTCTTCTGGCGGAGGAGGGGTGTCCACCCGAGTAGAGCTACGGGCCACCGATTGGGCTCGAGAAGACTCGGCCTAGTTCTGAGCCTCTTGGAGGTCAGCCCCCAACCGTTGCAGCCACTGCACACCCGCGGGTGTCGATAAATCCGCCACGAGAGGCTGTGACAGCAGATTGCGCACTTTCGCAAGTCTTCGAGCAGTTCGGGACACGTACTCCCTTGTTCCCGGGGGGGATCTCTCCGCAGCGGCAGGCAGGTCTCCGTTCCGGCGAGGAGTTCTTTCCTCGGCGGCGGGTAAGCCCCCGTTCATGTGGGAGGCAGCCATTGCATTGTGCTGCTGTGAGCCCCTGGGCAGATTCTGATCTTCGAGGTCTTCTCGACCATCGTCGATCGCGAGTACCATTCGAGGTCCTTGGCTGGATGATGTGTACTCGTATTCCATCACGTTGTCCTCATCGGACGCGACGTGGGTAAGATCTTGATCGTTCTCACGATCAGAGTTTGCAGGAGAAATTCCAACCATGGGGCTGGTCGTCCCTGCCGGGGAGTTGTCGTTCAAGATCAACTTCCCGCTAAAGGCCCTAGCGCACTCGGTTCTGAAGTGATCTGCTTCGCCATCCAAGTCCTTTCCAGGGGCATACTCTCCGAAATCCACTCGATCCGTAACAGGGTACGGGTCCATAGGGCCAAAGTTGTCGTAGAAACCCTGGTCCGAGTACCCAGTACGAGGCGAGATTGCGATCGGTTTTCCTGCCGGGTTTGCTGCTTCCTCCTCGGTCGAAACCGGTGAGGCTTGTGCAACCGACGCTGGGATCTGATCGCGCTTAGTTGCGCGTCCTGCCGACTCTGATTCCTCCTGGACGACTTGGTCCGGAGAGGTCCCCACGGTCGGCGCCATCTGTCGACGATCGGTGAATCGGCGATCTTACGGTATTCGTGGAATGATGATTACTGGGGGGTAGGGACCTCTAGGGCCCAAGTGCCAGGGATTCTGACAGCAGGGGACAACCGTTTTTATACAGGTTCGGGCCTCCCTCAGGATAATAACCCTACGTCCTGTTGCTATATATTGATGGAGAACACGCTTTACAATGGGGGGTGTATGTTAGTGGCTACCATAGGCCTAATCGTAGACTAATCTATCCTAAACCGCCGGGCTCGACTCCTTCGAGGCAGCGGGTCTTCTAGGGCTTCGCCTCCTGAGATCTTATGCTGCTGGTGCTGTGACTAGATTGACTTCTTGGATCTGGAAAGGCCTGTCCTCCCCTATGGGATTGCTGATCCTTATATAGGGGGTTCCCAGGGTCGTACTGGATGTGGACTCACGCCCGAGTAGGACTCTGGCTTCCTTAAACGTCGGGATTGTCTTCCTAGTTTAAGGGATATCTTTCCTTCCTTAGATGGGCTACCTTGTCGTCCGGGGATCCTTACCGGGTACGTTGTACCTTCCTAAAGTCCCAGGGAACCGTACACGGATACCCCTAATACGCGGGATACCGTACTATTCATCATCAGTTTGTTTCTTTCTTTGTTCGTCTTGTGTCCTCGGTGGGAGCTACCGGTAATGCTCCCATAGTGCTAACGGCTTGATGCTCCTTCTCGGTGATAATGGAGTTCTGCATCTGTTCTTTCCGGCCGGATGTATGTGCTCTGTTGTGTTTTCGTGCCGGTAGACGGCTTGCTTGTGCTGTGTTTGCCGTCTGGTGCCATTATTTGTTTCATTTTTCCTGGGTGCTGATTCGTGCCGGTGCCTGTGCTGGCTATGGTCCTTACAATGTCGGTGTCCTGAGGCTGGCCTCGACAAGTGCCATTGCCGAGTCGCAGGATTCCATGGATTTTTCAGGTGGTGGCGCTGTCTGGTTATTAGACGGCTATCTCCGCCGGCGGTGCCCATGGTGATGTCCTTTCTTTGGCTTCTCTGGTAAGTTCTTCTGCCTCGATGCCGCTGTATTGTCCGTCAGTTTCTATGCTAACGGCGACCGTGGCTGTTCAGCTTTCTTGGTAAGTCCTCTGTCTGTCAGTTAATTGGATTGTGTTTGCTCCGTTCAATAGCATTGCTCTGAGCTGTGCTGGCTTGTTAGTCCCTGTTAGTTTCGGATTCTGTGCAATGCTTGCAGGCCAGCGCATGGTTTTTTACTGTCCTCACAGTACCAAGTAGTGCATGAACAGTATATGGCCCGTTCACATTCCATGTGGTTGGCCTGTTGGCTTATATATTAGTCTTCTATTATTCCTGTTTCTTTCCTTCTCCTTCCAGTGTCCTCCTGTAGCAGGTGCACTGCTGGTTCGTTCACGGCTTCGTCCCATTTAGGTTCGTCCATTGCCCTCTTCTCTATGGTTGGTGTATCTCTCTTCCTCTTGATTGCCGTTTCATTGTATATTGCGGCTCTATTCTATGCTTGATTGTTCTATTGTGGGTTCTTATGCTAGAGTTTACCTTTCTGCACTCACTATGGTTCGGATTTCTACAAATTTCTTCTTTTTATTTGTTATTTCTTTTACTCCTGTATTCTCTATAGCACGGATCAGCATTTGCTTATAGGTAGCTTTTCTACTGTCTTGATCTTGATATTCATTGGTTACTACTACATTCTAATTGATAGCTATGTTTATGTGGCTCCAAACTATATTGTGCTCGCTGGAACTGCGCTGACTCAGTTCGTTTGCTGTTCTGGACGCCTGCTCTTTTTTCCGTCAGGTACTGGTTCTTTATGCCTGATCTTTCTGCGCCTTGTTCAGACGTCTTTAATAGGTTTGCCCCTTTTTTCCTTTTTTTTTCTTTTAGGGTCATATCTTTCCGTCTTTTTGATTTTTCATTCAACTAATGCAGCTATTGCTTCTTACGTGCGCTGTACGTAGACACGTGGTACGTGCGTTCTTCGGTATCGTCCCATGGCAACAGAGGTCAGTTCGATTTCTTCTATGAGCTATATGTTTGGCTGTATTCATTCCGTACTTGCTTGGTCATATTTATTTACATTATCTTTTATGGTTATGTATGATTCTTTATTTTTTTGTACCTTTCAGTTGATATATCCTGCGCTTTATTGTGATGTTTTCATGCTCTTGCAGTTTTTATGTTTTTTTGATTAAGTGATCACGTTATATCAAAATGCATAAGCATTCGCGTGGTATTCTTAGGGAAGCTGCGCTTTCAGCATGACGCTCGGATGCGGCGTTTGGTAGATTTCCTACTCAGAACAAAAAACAGAGGAGTAATAAATTAGCAACAAGTTGGCCTGCAGTAGATAATATACACTATCAGAACATGAAAAGATCAAGTATGTCATTATCTGTTTTATTTATATATAATATAATAAAAATAGTAACAATGTATCATGTATTGACCGTTCATTAACAATATATATTAATATATTAACCATGTCTTGGTAGGTGATGATTTCTTTCCATTATATCTTGCCGAACATACAAAAGAAAATCGTGCTGCACGAATAAAGCGCAGGAACCAGAAAGACTTAGTGCGTCTTACCGCTCGTTCTAATACTCATGAAGAGCTCTCTTTACCGCTTGATCATGAGTATATGGAAGCCCTGAAAGGTGCAGGTTTCTGCACCTTTTTTGTTCCATGGAATGCCTTCTATCTAATAGAAATTTTTTACGCATTCAATGTCTAATATATGTTCTTCCATCTGGTTAAATTGTTCAGCAACTTATCCTGGCCGCTGCTATGTTGGACCCCCATGTTATAAATGCCAGCACTGTGATGCCTTCTTTTGGTGGCCTGAGCGTGTGCAGAAAGAATCCAGCTGGACTAGGAAGCGTGTAATATATAATCGTTGTTGCAGTGGTGGTCGTATTCATATTCAGGCTTTCCAGCCACCTCCACCTACACTTGCAGATCTCATGCAATTTGATGGTGACCGCAATAGCCGTGAATTTATGACCCATATAAGGCAATATAACTGTTTATTTAATTTTACGTCCCTTGGTGGTCAGATCGATCATAGTGTGAACGATTGTCGCGGTCCATATGTGTTCAGAATAAATGGCCAGCTACATCATAGGATTGGTACTTTAATTCCACCTGATGGTATTAAACCTAAATTTGCCCAGCTCTATATTTATGACACCAACAATGAGATTGAAAACAGGATCCGTGCTTTGTCTGATGATGGTGATTTAGATGGTGACTTGAATCGAGCTATCATTGAAAAACTTCTTATTACATTGGATAGCATAAGCCCGCTTGTTAAACAATTTAGACTTGCTAGGGATAGAATTCAGCAATATCCTGATCAGCGTATAGCCATAAGAATATTAGGTCCGAAACAGGAAGGTGATGTTCAATATAATCTACCAACCTATGATGACATTGCACTCTTGATTGTTGGTGACTTCACTGTTGATAGTTACAGGCGTGATATCATAGTGCATGATAAAGATCATGGTCTATATTATGTATCTAATTTGCACCCTGCTCTTATGGCACTACAGTATCCATTACTATTTCCTTTCGCTGATACTGGATTCCATCTTGGAATGCAGTACACGGATGCTCATTTGTTGCCTGCTAAGACACGTAAGATCCTTACAATGTTAGACTATTATTCGTATTGTTGCCATTATAGACCAAGACAATATAATCCATATACATGCTGTGGTAGGCTCACTTTCCAATTACAAGTTGATTGCTATGCATGCATAGAAGAAAACAGGCTCTGGTACCTTATTTCAAAACAAGATGAATTAAGATCTGATGATTTTCAGAATATAAGTGATGCTGTAGGACAAGGGTGCATAGAAGGTGATAATGTTGGAAATATGCCCTAGAGGCAATAATAAAGTTGTTATTATTCTATTTTCATGTTCATGATTAAGTTTATGTTCTATGCTAAAATTGCATTGGTTCTTGAATATGAGATTCAGAGGAAAACCTAATTGCATGTGTGGAATAATAAACACCATTCAGATCCCTAGTCAGGCCTCTGGACTAGCTCATGTATTGTTGATGATCTTGTTTTCCTGATCATGGGCATTGTTAATGTAACAAGGATGCCAGCAATAATGGGAACACATTGTTAGGGTAACAATGGTGTTGGATAGACCCCTTATGAGATACTGCGAGATCACTTCGTCAATATGTTGTCAGTATCTTCTCATGATGTGTTAACGTTTACTTGCGTCCTTAGACCATGAGAATATCATAGACCCGGATACCGGATGGTTGCTTTGGGGTCATCAAACGTTACTCCGTAACTGGGTAATTATAAAGGTGACTTCCAGGTACACCAGAAAGTATATCGTGGTTCTAGATATGTCAAGACTGGGATTTGCCCATCCGGCGATGGAGAGATACACTCTGGGCCCACTCGGTATTACGGTGTCCAGCATCGCCTGGCCAGGTATTGTGACTAAAAGGTTAGTCACGGGGATACCGGAATACGGAAACGAGAAAAGAGTACAAACCGGTAACGAGGATAACTAGGTATGGTGATCAAGGAGTTGATCACAGGGATACCGTCAAAGTCTCGCCTCGGGTTGTGTAATGTATCGTGAGGCAAAAGGAATTGTATGCGACAATACAAGGTTTGCTCGATAAAGATCTTCGATGATATGTGGGAGTCGTTATGGGTGTCCAGATCCCGCTGACGATTATTGACCGGAAGGTATTCCGGACATGTCCACATATACTCGAACCTATAGGGTCACACGCTTAACGTTTTAGCGACATTTAGGAATGCTACGATTTATGGAGAACGAGAGAGAAGAGTTCCGAAAGTGTTTCGGATGATCTCGAAAGTGTTCCGGGAGGTCCCGGATGGTTCCGGTGATGTCCGGAAGTGTTCCGGAAAGTATTGGAAGGTTCTAGAAGGTTCTGGAAGGTTCTAGAAGGTTCTGGAAGGTTCTAGAAATTCTAGAAGGTTCTGGAAGGTTCTAGAAATTCTAGAAGGTTCTAGTGGAGTTGGACTCCAACTCCAACAGGGTGTCCCTGCTGGAGTAGGACTCCACCTGCCTAGGGAGAGCTGCCCCAACCCCTATAAATAGAGGGGCAGGGCACCTCAAAGGGTATCCCAAGCAGCCCCGGAGGCGGCCCTAGTCCCTTGGACTAAACCCTAGGCCGGCCATCTCTAGATTGGCCACAGCCTTCTTTTTCTCTCTCTTCTAGATTGGATCTAGTACAGCTGCCGGCGCGCTGCTGCTTCTCCTTCTCGTAGATCCCCGCTGTTCTTGTGTGCTGGTCCACACATTACCGCGGTGTCGCTGATCCGGTACGCGTGGATACCTCGGAGACGTCGTATACTTCGGCGTTTGATCGGGCGAACTATTCACGAGGAGATCGCTCTCGCGGCTGGGAGGTATAACCTAGCTGCGGGAGTCTGCGGACTTCATCGACATCGGTCAACTTCTCCGCTGCATTGACGTGATCGTCGAAGGTATGATATCGTTACCTACACCTCGATAGTGTTTCTTGGTTTGGTTCGTGCGCGGAAAAATTTTGTTTTGCGTAGCGCGTTCCCCAACAGTGGTATCAGAGCGGTTCTATGCGTAGTTGTAGGTACGACTAGAGCATATGTGATATGCGGCATTGCACATATGATGTGCGGGGTGTTAGATGAGATCTACCACCAGATTTTCTTGTTGTTTCCCTCTCATTGCAAAATTTTGATCTCGGCGGCATCGTGAAATTTTCAGAGGTCCGGCGAACCTTACGATCTTCGGATCGAGACATGCTAAGGATGACTTTGGTTTCACTTTAGTTGAGAAAGATAAATTTGCAATGAGCGGGCTTGTAGATGTGATCTACACGGGGGTCATGCGTATGACGAAGTTTAGTATGGGGTTCGAGATTTCCGAGTCTCCAATTTCCAGACACCCCGACAGTTAAATAACTGCAAGAGCAATCATGCTTATGGTAACGTAGGTAGCAAACGGTTTGCAACGTAGCCATAAAGCCACGTATTGTAGCATAAACGTTAGAGGCGTCTAACTTGTTTTTGCAGGGTATGCATGTGATGTGGTATAGCCTATGTGATGCAATGTGATTGTATGGGATGCAAAGTGTTTGTAATTTTAATTTTGTCATGACCTGCGTGTCATGAGTACGGCAATCGGCAGGAGCCAATACGATTGTCATTATTTATTATATTGACCTACGCGTCAACTAGAAAGCCATGTAATGCATTTATTTTATTAGCTATGTGATAGCAAATAGTTGTAATTGCAAGGACATGGTGGTGACAATCTTACATCGATGGACCTCGACGCTACGTCGTACGCGAAGAAGGAGTTCTCCGCCAAAAGATGTTGAAGAAGTCTTCTTCAACAAAAGGGGCTATACCATATCACAATAATTTAATTGCATGTGATGTTAATCCCTTTTATGCACCTTGTTTGATGCGTGGTAGACGTTGTTAAATAGGGTGATCCCTCACACAAATATCAAAGTAGTTAGTGTTCTTCCATGTGTAGCACCGTCTGGAGTATTTGCCATTCTGAGGTGCGCCATGTCACATGGGTACGATAGGTTTGACATATATGAGGCGGGCGCGAACCGTTCGCGCAGCAGAGCACTCGGTTGTCTTGACGAGCTTTGCAAGATCGTCTTGGGCTCGGAACACACCCATCGAAAGATGAACAAGAGTCATATGGGATATGATTGGCATGTTGACCTACCGGTCTCGTTATTCCATCATCAGTGATGTCACATCAATGGTGGAGTAAGTGAGTCGTGGATCTTGAATCACTAATAATCAATTATGAGGGATATTGGTTTTAGTGGGAGCTTACTCTAATTAAGTGTTAATTTGAGTTGCTTTAATCATGAACAATGTCTAAAGTGTATTTGTTTTTAAGTTGTAGATCTATGGCACCCGTAACCACCTTTCCACTATGCGCGTTGCTTGAGAAAGAAAAACTGAATTCATCTGGGAACAACTTTACGGACTGGTACCGTAATGTGAGGATTGTCCTCAAGAGTGCCAAGAAGGACTATGTCCTATCGCAAACTCTCGGTGAACTCCCCGCTAACGCTACGGATGATGAGACTCGTATCTATCAATCTAAGAGCGATGATTCCATTGCAGTACAGTGTATCATGCTTGCCTCCATGGAACCTGATCTTCAAAAGCGTTTTGAGAATTGGGCTGCTTATGAGTTAATCCAGGAGCTGAAAGCTTTGTTTCAGAAGCAAGCAAGGACTGAAAGATATGAGATATCCAAAGCCTTGTTTGAATGCAAGATGGCTGAGGGCAGCTCAGTGAGTCAGCACGTACTTAGATTGTCTGGGTACGCGCAAAGGTTGGATGCGCTAGGTTTTCCAATCTCCCAAGAGTTGGGCACTGATCTTGTTCTTGCTTCCCTCCCTCCGAGCTATAGTAGCTTCATCATGAACTACAACATGAATGGGATGGAAAAGAGTATGGGTGAATTATTCACTATGCTTAAAACTGCTGAGAGTGGAATCCAGAAGGACGCCAATCATGTGATGATGGTGAATAAAACAACCAACTTCAAGAAGAAGGGCAAGTCTAAGAAAAAGGGCAAATCCAAGGGTGCTAGTATGACTGACACGCCTAAGAAGTCCAAGACTGGCGCCACTTCTGATGTTGAGTGCTTCTTCTGTAAAGAGAAGGGACACTGGAAGAGGAACTGCAAGAAATATCTGGCAGAAAAGAAGAAGTCTGGAAAGTCCAGCTCAGGTATGAGTGTCATACATGTTATTGATGTATTCCTTGCTGGTCCGCAATGTAATTCTTGGGTATTGGATACCGGATCGGTTGCTCATATTTGCAACTCGATGCAGGAACTACAGAGGCCTAAGCGACTGGCAAAGGATGAGGTGACGATGTGCGTCGGGAACGGAGTAAAAGTTGCTGTGCTCGCCGTCGGTGTCCTACCTCTACATTTATCTTCAGGATTTATATTAGAGCTTAGTAATTGTTACTATGTTCCGGCCTTGAGCAAAAACATTATTTCTGGATCATGTTTGTTGCAAGACGGTTATTCGTTTAAATCTGAGAACAATGGTTGTTCGATTTATATGGATAATATGTTTTATGGCCATGCTCCCGTTGTGAATGGGTTATTTATTATGAATCTTGATGGTAATACACACATCCATAACACTGACGCTAAACGTCGCAAGATAAACGATTCGAATTCCACTTATTTGTGGCACTGCCGTTTGGGTCATATTGGAAAGAAGCGCATGAAGAAACTCCATTGTGATGGACTTTTGGAGTCATTTGATTATGAATCATTTGACACTTGCGAGCCTTGTCTAATGGGTAAAATGACTAAAACGCCGTTCACAGGCCACGTAGAATGGGCGACTGACTTATTGGAGATCATACATACGGATGTATGTGGTCCAATGAGTATAGCTGCACGCGGTGGATTCCTCTACTTCATTACCTTCACGGATGATTTGAGTAGATATGGGTATATCTATTTGATGAGACATAAGTCTGAAACCTTTGAAAAGTTCAAAGAATTTCAGCATGAAGTAGAAAATCATCGTAACAAGAAAATCAAGTTTCTACGATCAGATCGCGGAGGGGAGTATTTGAGTTACGAGTTTAGCGAACATCTGAAGAGCTGCGGAATTGTTCCACAGCTTACGCCTCCCGAAACGCCACAGAGGAATGGAGTGTCCGAGAGACGTAATCGAACCTTGTTGGACATGGTAAGATCGATGATGTCATTAACTGAACTGCCATTGTCTTTTTGGGGTTATGCTTTAGAGACTGCCGCTTTTACACTAAATAGAGCACCATCTAAATCCGTTGAAATGACACCATATGAGATATGGCATGGGAAGAAACCCAACTTGTCTTTTCTTAAAATTTGGGGATGCGATGCATATGTAAAGCGTTTACAACCAAATAAGCTCGATCCCAAATCGGATAAATGCTTCTTTGTTGGTTATCCCAAAGGAACTGTTGGGTATTCCTTCTATCACCGCACCGAAGGCAAAGTGTTTGTCGCAAAGAACGGTGTATTTCTCGAGAAAGAGTTTCTTGCGAAAGGGGTGAGTGGGAGGATAGTGCAACTCGACGAGATTGGTGAATCTTCGTCATTAGGTCAAAGTGATGCAACGCCGGAAGTGGTTCCGGAGTTTCCCACAATGACTGATACGGAAGCCCCTACATGTGATGTAGAGACTTCAGTCGAGCCAGCAGCTGAACCACGAAGGTCTGGTAGGATTCGCACGAAACCACAGTGGTTTTCGGACGAGGTATTGTTGTTAGACAACGATGAGCCTGCGACCTATACGGAAGCAATGATGGGCCCTGACTCCGTTAAATGGCTAGACGCCATGAAATCCGAGATAGAATCCATGTACGAGAACCAAGTTTGGAACTTGGTGGACCCTCCTGAAGGCGTGAGGCCTATCGAATGTAAATGGATCTATAAAAAGAAAACAGACGCGGATGGGAATGTATACATCTATAAAGCTCGACTTGTCGCAAAGGGTTTCCGACAAGTTCAAGGAGTTGACTACGACGAGACATTCTCTCCCGTAGCGATGCTTAAGTCTGTTTGGATTCTTCTAGCGATTGCTGCATATTTCGATTACGAGATATGGCAAATGGATGTCAAAACAGCGTTCCTGAATGGGAAAGCTAACCGAGGACGTGTATATGATACAGCCCGAGGGTTTTGTCAATCCAAAGGATGCTGGAAAGGTATGCAAACTTCAGAGATCCATCTATGGACTGAAGCAAGCATCACGGAGTTGGAATCTTCGCTTTGATGAAGTGGTCAAAGGGTTTGGCTTCATCAGGAACTGCGAAGAGGCTTGTGTTTACAAGAAAGTAAGTGGGAGCGCAATAGCATTTCTAATACTCTATGTGGATGACATATTGTTGATTGGGAATGATGTATCTTTTCTTGACAATATTAAGACTTCGTTGAAAAATAGTTTTTCAATGAAAGATTTAGGCGAGGCAGCATACATATTAGGTATAAAGATCTATAGAGATAGATCAAAGCGCCTAATAGGGCTAAGCCAGAGTACATATATAGATAAAGTACTGAAGAGGTTCAGTATGGAAAACGCCAAGAAGGGGTTCTTGCCGATGTCGCATGGGAAAAGTTTGAGCAAGAATCAGTGTCCTTCGACAACTGATGAGCGAGAACGCATGAGTAAGATTCCATACGCATCCGCGATTGGGTCAATCATGTACGCCATGATATGTACACGACCAGATGTGTCCTATGCTTTAAGTGTTACGAGCAGATACCAGAGTGATCCAGGTCATGATCATTGGACAGCAGTGAAGAATATCCTAAAGTACCTGAAGAGGACTAAGGATATGTTTCTCGTATACGGTGGTGACGAAGAGCTCGTTGTAAAGGGTTACACCGACGCCAGCTTTGTCACAGATCCGGACGATTTTCGATCTCAATCAGGCTTAGTGTATACACTGAACGGTGGCGCAGTGAGCTGGAAGAGTTCCAAGCAGGACACTGTGGCGGATTCTACAACGAGGGCTGAGTATATCGCCGCTTCAGAAGCGGCAAAGGAGGGCGTTTGGATTAAGAAGTTCGTCACCGAGCTTGGTGTGGTTCCGAGCGCGCTGGATCCTATGGAGCTCTATTGTGACAATAGTGGCGCCATAGCTCAGGCCAAGGAGCCAAGGTCCCACCAGAAGTCCAAACATATACAACGCCGATTCCACATCATTCGTGAATTGGTGGAGCGTGGAGACGTAAAGATATGCAAAATACACACGGATCTGAATGTGTCAGATCCGCTGACGAAGCCTCTACCACAAGCAAAGCATGAGCAACACCGGAATGCCATAGGTGTTAGGAGCTTAAGCATTGACTAGATTATTGACTCTAGTACAAGTGGGAGACTGTTGGAAATATGCCCTAGAGGCAATAATAAAGTTGTTATTATTCTATTTTCATGTTCATGATTAAGTTTATGTTCTATGCTAAAATTGCATTGGTTCTTGAATATGAGATTCAGAGGAAAACCTAATTGCATGTGTGGAATAATAAACACCATTCAGATCCCTAGTCAGGCCTCTGGACTAGCTCATGTATTGTTGATGATCTTGTTTTCCTGATCATGGGCATTGTTAATGTAACAAGGATGCCAGCAATAATGGGAACACATTGTTAGGGTAACAATGGTGTTGGATAGACCCCTTATGAGATACTGCGAGATCACTTCGTCAATATGTTGTCAGTATCTTCTCATGATGTGTTAACGTTTACTTGCGTCCTTAGACCATGAGAATATCATAGACCCGGATACCGGATGGTTGCTTTGGGGTCATCAAACGTTACTCCGTAACTGGGTAATTATAAAGGTGACTTCCAGGTACACCAGAAAGTATATCGTGGTTCTAGATATGTCAAGACTGGGATTTGCCCATCCGGCGATGGAGAGATACACTCTGGGCCCACTCGGTATTACGGTGTCCAGCATCGCCTGGCCAGGTATTGTGACTAAAAGGTTAGTCACGGGGATACCGGAATACGGAAACGAGAAAAGAGTACAAACCGGTAACGAGGATAACTAGGTATGGTGATCAAGGAGTTGATCACAGGGATACCGTCAAAGTCTCGCCTCGGGTTGTGTAATGTATCGTGAGGCAAAAGGAATTGTATGCGACAATACAAGGTTTGCTCGATAAAGATCTTCGATGATATGTGGGAGTCGTTATGGGTGTCCAGATCCCGCTGACGATTATTGACCGGAAGGTATTCCGGACATGTCCACATATACTCGAACCTATAGGGTCACACGCTTAACGTTTTAGCGACATTTAGGAATGCTACGATTTATGGAGAACGAGAGAGAAGAGTTCCGAAAGTGTTTCGGATGATCTCGAAAGTGTTCCGGGAGGTCCCGGATGGTTCCGGTGATGTCCGGAAGTGTTCCGGAAAGTATTGGAAGGTTCTAGAAGGTTCTGGAAGGTTCTAGAAGGTTCTGGAAGGTTCTAGAAATTCTAGAAGGTTCTGGAAGGTTCTAGAAATTCTAGAAGGTTCTAGTGGAGTTGGACTCCAACTCCAACAGGGTGTCCCTGCTGGAGTAGGACTCCACCTGCCTAGGGAGAGCTGCCCCAACCCCTATAAATAGAGGGGCAGGGCACCTCAAAGGGTATCCCAAGCAGCCCCGGAGGCAGCCCTAGTCCCTTGGACTAAACCCTAGGCCGGCCATCTCTAGATTGGCCACAGCCTTCTTTTTCTCTCTCTTCTAGATTGGATCTAGTACAGCTGCCGGCGCGCTGCTGCTTCTCCTTCTCGTAGATCCCCGCTGTTCTTGTGTGCTGGTCCACACATTACCGCGGTGTCGCTGATCCGGTACGCGTGGATACCTCGGAGACGTCGTATACTTCGGCGTTTGATCGGGCGAACTATTCACGAGGAGATCGCTCTCGCGGCTGGGAGGTATAACCTAGCTGCGGGAGTCTGCGGACTTCATCGACATCGGTCAACTTCTCCGCTGCATTGACGTGATCGTCGAAGGTATGATATCGTTACCTACACCTCGATAGTGTTTCTTGGTTTGGTTCGTGCGCGGAAAAATTTTGTTTTGCGTAGCGCGTTCCCCAACAGATAAAATAGGCAGGAAAACTATATTACCTGATACGTTTACTGGCGGTAAAAGGTACTATGTCCAACATTACCAAGATGCAATGGCCATTGTCCGTGTTCATGGTGGACCTGACACATTTAGCACTTTCACATGCAACACAAAGTGGACAGAAATCTCTGAGGCACTCCTATATGAACCGGGTCAAGTTCCATCAGATAGACCTGACATTGTTAATAGGGTCTATAAAATGAAAGAAAATGAGTTCATTAATGACATTAAGAGCGGGGTAGTTTTCGGCCCAGTTATTGCAGGTACTTTAGTATGCTTGCTAGAAATCAATTATTCTTTGTTTAGCTTTGTATCTAGCCAGATAATACCTTTCCTATTTTCAGTGCTCCATAGTACGGAGTTTCAGAAGAGAGGACTTCCTCATGCACATGTTCTTGCTTGGTTAAAAGACAGTCATAAAAAAGAAACATTAGCTATTATTGATTCCCTTATACGTGCTGAGATACCTGATGCCAAAACTGACCCATTAGGATATGCGCTTGTCGAGGAATTCATGATGCATGGTCCATGTGGTGATAGCAACAAGAATTGCCCTTGCATGAAAAAAGGTGTTTGCTCTAAACATTATCCTAAGCCTTTCCATGATGAAACTGCTATCGATAGCTAAGGATTTCCAATCTATAGGCGCCGTGATGATGGTCGACATATTTACAAAAATGGCCATAAACTCGATAATAGGTCAGTTGTGCCATATAACATGTTCCTTTAAAAAAAATTTCAGTGCCATGTCAATGTAGAATGGTGTAATAAAAATAAGATTGTTAAGTACCTTTTCAAATATGTCACAAAAGGAAAAGATAGATCATTCATATCTTTTGAGACTATAAAAGGCAAACCAATTGATAGCGAGATAAAAAAGCCACAAGAAATTGATGAAATTCAGCAATATTTAGATTGCAGGCACTTAGTTCCACATGAAGCATTATGGCGGTTATTTGAATTTCCTTTACATTCTAAGATGCCAACTGTTGAACGATTAGATGTTCATCTACCTGATTGCAATACGTTCATCTACAAGACAACAACAAATTTACATAACATTGTATCTAATGCTGATTTTCACAGAAAAACCATGCTTACTGAATGGTTTGTGATGAATCAGAATTTTCCTGAAGCACGGAGTTTAACGTATTGTGATTTTCCAACTGAGTGGAATTGGGATAGAACCGAAAAAATATGGAAAAGAAGAGCTGCCCATGGTGAAAAAATAGGCCGTATCTATTATGTGCATCCATCTGGTGGGGAGCGTTTCTACCTTAGAATGCTTCTAATGGCAGTTAAAGGTGCATGTAGTTTTGAGCACTTACGTACGCATAACAACGTTACCTATGAAACGTTTAAGGAAGCGTGTTTAGGACGAGGATTATTAGGTGATGACAAGGAATGGTATGTTGCATTTGATGAAGCTTCAGTCTGGGCCACATCACATCAGCTTAGACATCTTTTTGTCACCATTATTTTGTTTTGTTCCGTAGATAATGAGCGTGCATTTTATAATAAATGTGCTCCATATATGTCTGACGACATTGAACAAAGATTCCGTGTCTTGGTTAATGATTTGCATTTCACAGTCCCTCAAATGCAATTAGAAAATATGTTGATAGAAGAGCTAGCTGAACTATTCCTGCGTAATGGCTCTTCAATCTCAAATTTTAATTTACCGCAGATATGCTCAAAAGGGTCTAACAATGGTCCTAATAGACTCATTCAAGATGAGTTATCTTATGATTTAGGAGATCTTTTAGAAAGTTCTATTGCCATGTCTTCCATGCTGAATATTGATCAAAGAAAAGCCTATGATCAAATCATTAGTACTGTCATGAATAATAGACCTAGATTTTTCTTCGTTTCAGCTGGTCATGGTGGAACAGGCAAAACTTTTCTTTGGAACGCGATTCTTTCATATCTACGGTCACAAAAGAAAATAGTCCTTGTTGTTGCGTCATCTGGTGTGGCTTCTCTTTTATTACCCGGTGGTCGGACAGCACATTCACGCTTCAAAATTCCATTAGATATTGATGAAACAACCCTATGTGACATCAAACGAGGATCTAATTTAGGTAACCTGGTTATGAAATGTTCCCTTATAATTTGGGATGAAGCCCCTATGACACATAGACACTGCTTTGAAACATTAGACAGAACTTTACGTGATATTTTGGTGCTGGCTAATCCTGCAGGATCTACACTTCCATTTGGTGGAATGCCTATTGTTTTAGGTGGTGATTTTAGACAGATTTTGCCTGTGATTGAAGGTGGTTCGCGATCTGATATTATTAATGCAACAATAACAAATTCCCCGCTATGGGATCATATTCATGTTCTCAAACTGCATATTAATATGTGATTACTGAACCCAGATCTATCTCCTACTGCACAGGAAGAACTAAGTAAGTTTAGTGCATGGATCTTGGCTATTGGAAATGGTGAAATCTATGAGCATGATAGACATGATATCTTTGCTCCTGATATAGTTAGGATACCACCAGACCTTCTCATTAAGTTTGATAGCGATAGCATACAGGCCATCATAAATGCAGTTTATATTGATGTAGCCGCTCATTATAACAATGAAAAATATTTCAGGAGCCGGGCTATTGTTTGTCCTAATAATGATACTGTTGATGAAATAAATTTGCGTGTGCTAGACATGGTACAAGGCAAGTCATTTGAATACCTAAGTTATGATTCTATTTCAAAGATAAATGACAAATTAGGTGATTTTGATGAACTATATCCTACTGAGTTTCTGAACTCTATCATTATTAACAATTTCTCACATCATAGACTCGTCATTAAAGTTGGCTGCGCTGTAATGCTCCTTAGAAATATTGATCAAAGTATTGGCTTATGCAATGGAACTAGATTGCTTGTAACAAAATTAGCTGACCGGATTATTCAGGCTACTATAATTACTAGATCTAATATTGGCCATACTGTGTATATTCCTAGGATCACTCTAACATGCAAGACATCTAAATTCCCATTTGTGCTTGAAAGGCGACAGTATCCTATCAGACTTTGCTATGCAATGACAATAAATAAAAGTCAGGGTCAGACATTAGACTGTATTGGCATATATCTAAAAAGACCTGTTTTCACACATGGCCAGTTGTATGTTGCAATTTCAAGAGTTACATCTAGGGCTGGACTTAAGAGTTACATCTAGGGCTGGACTTAAGATGTTGCCTTGTGGGGAACCCGTGCAAGTGAATTTGATGGCAATCACTTCTACAAGGAAGCACAATCAAGGGTCCTTATTGCTCTACTTGTTGGCACTCTTATAAAAAATTATCAAGGTATATTTTCGTGTTCTTCTAATTAAAAATATAATTTATGTATTGCCTTTTAATGCCATCATTTTTGTTCGTACAAAATACAGGAAAAGACACTGTAAGCTGTGGTGATGCTGCAAAAATTTATATGGATCCTGACATTCTAGAAAAGGAGGCCTACTCTGCTAAGTAATAGTCCTACTATTTATGCATTTTGATATCAGGATAAGCTCATATAGGTATTTTGATTGTTCTTATTTGAACTGTTTTATGTTATTATATAATTAGGATTGGCCAGCACATACCAATTGTTGAATGGATTGCTGCTGACAAGGATCAATATCGTGTTGCTTTCCATCGATCAGAAGCTGACGCTTTTAACATTGAAGATTTGCTTTCTACAGACCCTAATGAATTCCTTGTGAGCTCCCGTTTATTGTTAATTATCTTTATGATTCATTGACCCTCAAATTCATATTATTCTTCCTTAACTTTTTCTTCCTCAAACTCATATTATTGTTCCTCAAATTTTTCTTTTTATTGTGCTCAGGGAAAGAATATGATTTGCACTGTTACGATCATGAGAGTGCAACCAGGCTCATGGTGGTTTTTAGCCTGCTCAGGATGCCATAAAACTGCTTACCCAGCAGGAAACGAGTTTGTTTGTAGCGATCAGAACTGTTCTTGCACTGCAGCTAATCCAAGGTGACTGCATATCTTCTGATTTTTACCGGTTCTTTGTATTTTCATGCTATCTGTTCCCTTATATACATGTTCATCTATTTGCAGATACAAATTACGGCTTATTGGTGTTGATCATACAGGAGAGGCTCAGTTTGTCTTTTTTGCTCAAGTAGCTGAGCAAATTATTGGAAAGAAAGTTGAGGCACTGATACGTGTTGCAGCACGTAGACCAGATGTCATTCCTGCTAGCGTCGCTTGTGAGTCAGAAATATAGCCTTAATGTGAGCATCAATGAAAAGGGCCTTCAGTATGGAGAGCTTTCTTTCCAGGTTAATAACATCAACCTTGTTCATCCAAGATTAGGGAGTTTTGAATTTAGATCGCTTGGTTCTGCTTCAGAACAGCAACCAAGTAGTTCCAGAGATATAGTACCTGTTCAGCCTCTTGAAGTGATCGGTGAGGTCAGTTTCATTTTTCTCTGCTGTATAGTATCTATCATATAACTATTTCACTATAATCACTTTCTCTTGGTTGTATATAATGTGCAAGTAAATACATCATATCTTTGCCATTGTTTGTCTTTTTTCTCCTTTCTACGTTCAGCCAGTAGATCTTGCTGACGTTTCTGTGGCCACTGCTAGTGATATCATGGTGCGTAAATCTGTATCTACAACAATACCTGCACTTATGCAATTAATATTTATTTAGGAAGAATAACCTATTCTTCATAGATTCACTCAATATTCAAAAATCTAAATTTCCAGATCAGAGGAAACAAGACTGCTACCAGTGATGATCCAACTACACAGAAGCAGGTTGATCATACCATACTGCAGTCTCCGCCTCCTCCTGAGGTATAATTGAGCTATTCTCTCTTTCTATATCATTTCTACTTTCTTTTCTATATAAATATTGCCTATTTATTACTTTCACCCTCATATATAGATTTTCCCATAGTACTTACCAGATTATCTTGCAAATTTACCCTTTCATTACTATTTTATATCATTTCAGCTCATCAACACACCGCCAAGCGCTTCAAGGCATGTTGATGACGCGAGTTCTGCTGGACAAAAAGACACCAAGAAAAGGTTATATACTAATGTTAAATGTTCAGAATACCTTCTTAGATGTTACAAATGACATTCTAATTGTTTTCCATATTAACTGTTACTCGCTCTCCTTTCCATAACAGGCCACCATCTGACCCAAAAAAGCCCTCAGCTGCCAAGAAACTGTTCAAACAAGGTGCATTATCTTTCTTCTCATTTGCAATTTAATAACCTCTCTCTATGAATTTATTATATAACATAAATATTTTCCTATCTATATAGATCAATTTAGTTTATGGTAAATCCTATTTCGTTAACATCTACTACATCTGCATTATTGTTTATAGGTGACCAAGTTTGATCTCTCTTTTCGGTTCCAGGAAAAGATCAGCAAAAAGATCCAACCAGAGAAATATATTTTGCCTCGTTCAGAAGACCTGTTTATTGTTATTTGCATCCAAACACTTAGTCTTAGCTATTTACCTCTGCATATCTGGCAATGTAAATATGACTGTTTCTGTCTATATTGGTAGTCTAAGACGGTCATTTTAGTGCAATTACGGATACATTCGCTGCCATGGTTTGTTCTTTGTTAGCCTCCTTTTTGTTTTCGGTTCCATCCAAGTGTTCTTGCCTGCCTTGTGCATAACCGCTCCAGCAACTTAACGACAGATGATATAAACTATGTAAATACTATACTATTAGTGCCTATATTCTCTGGCTAGCTTATTGTTCTTTCCTCGCTATATTTCAGCTCAATACCTATGCTTTGTATACAACTAACGGCTCCAGATAGTTCATTAGTATTGCAAAAGCCACTCCTAGATTATCAAGAATTGGACTAAACTATCAAGATCAATTTTCTTGTATGCTGATGACATTGAGTCATATAGACAGTCTATTTTTGTACTTTGCCTTAACAGGCACAATGTAATGAACCTCTGTATATATATATATATATAATTGACAGCCATTTATTAGTTATCTTATGCCCATAAATAAAGAAATTTTTTTGTTCTATAGTGGAATAATTAAGCACTAATATAAGACGTTGAGATTTAGACAGACACAACAAACACAAAATTCTAGAGCATGTTTTATTCCCGTCGTTTCATTGCAACGATCGTAACATCAGTGTTATGAAAGATCCCAAGCAATCTGTTCAAGTGAATCTTCCTTGTACATTATTAATAATATAAATAATAAGGCTCTTTATGATAAAATTCAGTCATTATTACCGGATCAGAGAACAGGACGCTCACAGTATGCAGTATCTCGATTCTATCAAAGAAAAAATCGTACAGCACTATTATAGCAGTCCATACCATGTACTTATACAAGCCCTAAAGCTACTTAGCTGATGCTTGCCTGTTTCAACTTCTTTCCTCTTACATGACCGGTCCTTCTCCAGTATGGACGACGTGCGCAATGCCCCTACTAACTCAAGAACTCATTTCCAGGTAATTACCCACAACACCGAATTTCTGCTATCTATTCTATTTCCCTTTTTCTATTCTAGCTCAGCTCTTTTCTATTCCAGTCACTGGCAGTACCAGATCTATCACACCAAGACACTGAAGCAATTAATTTCAGTCCACTGTCTTATCCTGCTATCTCACCATCTCAGCAAGAGAACGAAGATGTTTCATTCCCTGCAAATGTCACTAGAAACATTTCAGCTCATCGATCTCTTATTTTCTCTGGCAATCATCTTACTGTGACTGGCAAAGAAAGGCTCATCCATGTTCCTGGGGTCAGCTCTTGATCTGCTATCTAACTGCACTCTTACTATAGCTTCATTTAAGAAATCAAGCTTTGCATATACTCATCTTACACTACACATTTCTTTAATTTCTAACACAGTATAAAACAATAACTATTTCTATTATTTGCTTTCGTTCACTGAAACTTTTCTGCATGTATCAATAAAGAACCTGTAAAAAACCTGCAATATAAAGCTTCAGAACTGCATATTAAAATTCTTTACAGTATTTAATTGTTTATATCTAGAATCTTATGTTGACATAAAATAATTTTATGCCAATTATTCAGGTAACAGAAAAGGTATACATTTCTCGTCGGTTTCTTCTGACAGAAATTGCATCTTCATTGGGCCTCACCATATACTCAATAGGCACTGTAAATGAGTCTATTGATGAAATCAGAGCATGGGTAGAAATAGACATCCCACCGGGCTAGACGGAACTAGAAAAACAAAAAATGATTTTCTATAGTGAACTGACTAAAAGCATATACAAGTCAACTGAAGATGCATGTCAGGCAGCAATCACATACTTAGTAAAGAAAAGGAACATTCAAATTGATGATGCCAACTATGAGCAGATAAACATTTTACAGACCAAACTCAGAACCGAAATGTCGTTTCAAGATATGTACGCACAGCATGAGGAGAAGAAAACAGCATGCATTGCTTCTCTAAAGAAATCTATTAAAGACTTCTTTTAATTTATGAGCTGCAAGAACTGTGTACTGAACATGCAAAATTACTTGGATTGGAAATTTCTGCTATAGACAGCTTAGTGTCAAGGCCAGATGAAGTTACTATACGCTACAAAGGAAATATTCCGCGAATGACACCATGTGAGCATCTTGGATTTGCGCTAACAAGGCTATCTCACAAAAAGGTACTTGTTTCTCTCATTTTATCTCTCGTTATATAATATGTCATCTAGAGACAATCAAACTAAAAGTTCTTACCTACCCATAGATTATTCACTGGTCTATTCTATGCAATTATAGGTCAACCAAGGACCATAATCTGCATATATGGCTTATTACCATAGCATATGCCTACGACTTGCCCCATGCAAAGATCCAGCTGACATACCAACTACTCTACACTGCCATGTATCCAGTACGTTTTTGTTCTTCCATGTTACCGGTGCCATGTAATATACTCTTCTAGGTCCATTGTCTGCCTTTTGTAATGTGAAAAATAGACTACTATTGTCTATCTATTTGGTTTTTACTTTTGTTCAAAAATGATGCTGTATAATATATAATTCTGATATTTTCACCTATATCCGTTGGTCCATATTACTAGCTCATTTATACACTAAAATCTTCCACTTTTTCTCAGCAGAGAAATCAAAGAAAAATGTAATGTTCCAAACAAATCATGGCTCTAATATAATATGTCCATCACAGCAGTACTTTACAGCTGTATCTAACATTTGTTATAGAACATCAAGTACCAAAATAACTTTATAGATGCTGCACAATATTTAGCGTTTCTTAGAAATCCTGCTTCGCTTACCCTAGACAGAGTAATTTACATTGACAATCATATACATTCTAGCAAATGGACAGTCCAAAAATCTACTTCAAACATATATAGTACCAGCCAGTATATCATGCTTACCTGCTATTATGTGTTATTTACATAACTCCCATGATCTGCTCTGATCTGTTGCAGCAAACTGGAGAACACCAAAATGCACATTACCTGCTCCATATCCATTAGCTGAATATTCAATACTTGGTCATATTATCTACTATATTACTTTGATTGAACTTATCAGTGTTCTCGTATATTTTCTGCTCCGTCCATTCATAAAGACAATTGACTGAATAGATCATATCTGTTAATGGACTGCTCCTCTCATGGACAGACAGAGTGGCAACAGCAGCAGCAGAAATGTCATGACATGCTTCCTGAACAAAACTCATATCATCCAGTAATTGATTACAACATTTTGCAAGTTTTTTAATTCTTTCATTCTGGTTCTTCTCAACCATCGTAGACAACATCTCTCGCTTCTCAAACTGCTCATTCTTATGCTCTGCCCTGGTTCGTTCCATCAGATTCATGTCATCGATTTCAAACATATAGGCATTCTTAAGAACCTTTATTAAAGCAATAGCTGCTGCTTCTTCTGCGCCTTCTTTTGTAGGTTCTAATGAACCCATTGCTTGCTCAAGTCTGCCAGACGTATTGGCTTCTATTGTCGCAATAATAGTTCTTACAGTGCTAACGTACCTCCCATTGTCAACCCAACAATCATATTCTGGTTTGCAGCCACCAAGTTTCTTAATAAGCTCTTCAAGAATGACCTTCCGAGGAATTCTTATTATATCCAAATTATCTGCACATATATGGTCCTTTATTTTACCATTCATGAACTGAGTTCTATTCAATATTACTTACATAACCAAAAAAAAGAAAAATTACCACAACATGCTCATTTTATACCCAGCTAATTTAATACTTTCCACTATCATATCTACATAGCTACATAAAATAAATAGTTTAATTAACTGAACGTACCTCTTGCAATGTTAGCCATTCTTACTGCTTCGTCCTCGAAGAACAAGAACTGCGCTCATGTAATGGATCAGTAACAGGACAGTATACTGTCATACAAACTGCATTCAAAAACACATTCAAGCAACCAAAAATAAGCATCACACCACAGACAAAAAAAAAGAAGATCCATTGCCCCGGTCTAGTCCATACAAAAAAGAACATATGCTATACTGGTCTGCACATAAAATACATGCACCTTAGCTTGGAGATATGTAAATGCCTGTGATATACAGCCATTATTTTAGTTGACTATCAAATAGAGCAAAAAACCACAATTCTCTGTACACGAAATAGCAAATCCCAGACCACAAAAGAATCGGTACAAACGAACCATAGCTCACAAGTCCATTGCAAATACCCGGCGTATTTATCTACAAATTCTATCTATTGGCCCTGTACCTAAGCGGAGAACCCGGCAAACCAATTAATCAATCCAAATGCTACTTTCCATCTGTAAAATAATCCTAAATGCCTGTTCTTTCTAATGAACATGACAGGCATAACACAATCCCTATAAAAATGCATTCCAACTACCAGATCTAAGATCGCCATAATAGGAACCTTGCTGCTCCAGAAGAAAGAGCAGCTCTTGCCATCTGAATTTCTACAAAATATAGACACAGCACAGCACAAATGAAGAAGCAAAACAATACCACCTTATCGACAGACCTACTCTTCCAAAGGCCAAAAAAAATACTAACATAAGTGAACGGAGATACCGCAGCACTGCGAGAGAGGAACTCTGGACTTCGGTCTTCACGCAAGAGATAATGCCTTGGATATTTTCGAGCCTTCTACACGCTACAGAAGAGAGGCAAGATAACAGAGCAGAAATCGCTATTCCAAAGGCCCATTACAACGCAGTCAAAGCCCATTTACCCCCACCGCACGGACGAAACCCTGGTGAAGAGACAACGTGTAGCCAATTCCTCTCTTTACCTGTCACTTCTCACATCTCTTTCCTTCTTTCCCTTTCTCTCCACTTCCAGCAGCTTCGCCGCCGAGCCTCTTTCCCTGTCTGTCGACTTCCGCCAGCTCCGCCGCCGACGCCGGCCCTCTCCTGCCACTCGACCGTCGATTCACCTCGCATCTCACAGCACCACGAACAATAAGGTACGGGCACTTCCATGAATCTTCATAAGACCCTCTTCTTTCACATCTTATTCGTTATCTTAACATAGATCGTCAATATATACTCGATGGGCATACAATGCATCTTGAAACCGGAAATTAATAGACTGCTAAACGATACAGAGCACAGAGATTTATAATGCTCCTTCCATGCAAATACAGACGATATAATCTGTATTGCACTTCCAGCTCGTCTTATAAGCACAGACATTACACGCCCTAACCGCGCACCCAGTTTCAAATTTGTTCCTTTTAGAATCATCCCCTGAGAACCCGCTGAGTCCCATGTTTGTCTTCATCAACTCAGACTCCTTTCGACCTAATTTGGAGAACACCGAAAGTGGCATAATGTTGACTCCAGCGCCACCGTCAACGAGCATGCGGCCGATAGGTCTCCCATTGATATGGCCCTTGATGAATAGGGGCTTCAAATGCTGCCCGTGCCTCTTCGGCTTCTCAAATATGGCAGCACTCGGTCCAAGCAGAAGCTCTGCGACTTCTGACTCGGGAGCGCCGAACTCTATAGGCAACTCGAACACCATATTGATGTCCATGTCGGCGGGTACTTTCCCGACATCATTGATGATAGCATCACCTTCTTCCTTTGCAATGCGCTTTTCCTTCCAAGTCATCTTCGCGGGTTTCATTGGCCTAGCTTGGTTGAACCATTCATCGCGCTTCTTCTCGACGAGCTCCTCCCTGAGCTCGAGTGCTCGTAGCCGCTAGACCCTCCACTTCTGAGAATGCGTGAGTCCTGTGGGGCACCATTGCGGCTTCGGTTTTGTTCCTGGTTCAACCGACTTGATCTTCTTAGCCTGCTGACTCGGCACAGATTCGACGGTTGCTTCCGCACGCCGGGTCCTGCTGCATTGCTGGACTCTGGTCTGTCCGAGTCATCTATTGTGCCGAACCGTACATGCCGGGTTCCTGCTGGTGGCGCTGAATTAATCCGTGAACTAATTAGCACGGCAGCCCGTTGTGGCCGACTCCTTCCGGAACTCGGATGGCACCTGCCTTGCTCGATTGGATTGGGTCGTGGTGTGGCCGTCGGGTTCGGACTCGGCACGCTTGATTGGCACCCAGACTTGCTTAGTCGGCGAGTTGCTCCCCTGAACTTTACTTGGGGCCGCCAGCCGACTTGGTACGTCGGGTCCCTTGCGCCGAATGGCGAGCCGGTTCCACGCTCGGGTTCTCGACTCGAGCCGAGTTCTTTTACCGTGGTGCTGCTCTCTGAACCCGGACCCGGACGGGATCCAACTCGGCTGAAACATGCCGATTGGTCCAGCCGGATGTGACGCCCAAGGGTTGAAACCCCATGGAGGACACTATGGGTAGAAAGTGCGCGCGCCTCCCCAGTATGCCGGACCTGTCGCTAAGTACGGTGGTTGCACGTATGGGCCTTCTTGCCAGTACTCGGGACCACCGAAGCTTTGTCGAGGAGGAGACCTAGGGCGCTTGGCCCCTCCTAGCCGAGTGAACACATTGTTGGTCGTGTACTTGTCTAGCAACTGTTTCACCGTCGGCCTCGATTTCCCAGCTTGATCCTTTCCTCGATTGACCTTCCAGACTCCGACTTCTGGATTCTTTGGCTTGATCATCTTTAGAGTCGGCGAAGAATCCGAGTTGACCGTCTCTAGAGTAGAGAGGGATTCGGCTTGATCATTCTTGGAGCCGCATCGTCATCAATGATGACGTTCTTTCCTTTTGTCGACTCAGCCTGATCTGACCGGATCAATACTTTCTTTTTCTCCTAGTCGATCACGTTGATTGGGAAAGGATCTGATGATGAATAGTACGGTATCCCGCGTATTAGGGGTATCCGTGTACGGTTCCCTGGGACTTTAGAAAGGTACAACGTACCCGATAAGGATCCCCGGGCGACAAGGTAGCCCATCTAAGGAAGGAAAGATATCCCTTAAACTAGGAAGTCAATCCCGACGTTTAAGGAAGCCAGAGTCCTACTCGGGCGTGAGTCCACGTCCAGTACGACCCTGGGAACCCCACTAGTGCAGAACCCCCTTATAGATGAAAGCTTATTAGTGGCGTTCCACCAAAAAGCAACGCCACTGGTATCTGCTCGGATTATCAGTTGCGTGTCACCAGAGACCAATGCCACTAATAACAAAGTACTAGTGGCGTGCTCCTCTATCCCACACGCCACAAGTAAGTGGGGCCCAGCCGTGGCTCGGGAGAACTTACTAGTGGCATGGTCTGGAGAGCGCACGCCACTAGTACCAGGCTTACTAGTGGCGTGCTCCACCAGCCCACACGCCACTAGTAAGCGAGGCCCAGCCGTGGCCCGGGAGAACTTACTAGTGGCGTGGACTGAGTAGCGCACGCCACTAGTACAGGCTTACTATTGGCGTGCTCCACCAGCCCACACGCCACTAGTAAGCGGGGCCCAGCCGTGGCCCGGGAGAACTTACTAGTGGCGTGGACTCAGTAGCGCACGCCACTAGTACCTAGATTACTAGTGGCGTGCGTGCCAGAGGAGCACGCCACTAGTAATCTCTGCATTATTTCAATATCGATAACTTTTGATTTATAAGTCCAAATTAAGTGATTCTTTTTTCTAAATTTGTAAAATAAATAGATGTATCTTCCCACCCTCACATTCTTCATTAATATCTTTTTTAAAATTCAAATACCTAGAAATACATTTACCAGTGGCATGTGCCTACCTACCAGAAAAATACATTTAATTCCCTGAAAATAGCAAACTAGCCCTAAAAAATCTCAAAATTTGACATGGAACTTTAAATGGTGTATATTCAATGTATAAAAAATTTCAAAGTCAAATGAGAAACAAAACTATCAGCTCTCTCTCAAACCTCACACTTTCCCTTCGAAACTATGATTCTTCCCCGGATATCCTTTGGTTTCTAAGCAACTTATATCAAAACTTTTTTGTAACTCTCTCAAAATTTAACCACAGCCTCTATAGGTCATATAATGACACCATACCAAGTTTCATATTTTTCAGACCAAATTTACATTTTTTTTAAATTCAAAAACCATTTACTACAAGTTAGTGTTTGAATTTTCCCATAATAATGTTTGAATTTTCTAATATTTTGTTCAATAACACCTAAATATATAGTCACAAACTTAAATATGATTTTTCTACCAATTTTGTGCAATTTTTTTATGTACTTGTAGTTCAAATTTGAATTATATCCTTTAAATACCTAGAAATACATTTAATGCCCTAAAAATAGAAAACTAACCCTAAAAAATGCTAACTTTTTACATGAAACTTTAAATAATCTATATTCAATGTATAAAAAGCTGGAACATAATCCTACACCTAAAACCCTAAAAATAGCCTAAATACCCTAAAACCCCAAAATATTACTAGTGGCGTGCCCTAGAACCAGCACGCCACTAATAAGAGCTTACTAGTGGCGTGCGCTTGGTGCCGCACGCCACTAGTGCTGGACATACTAGAAATTTATTTAATGCCCTAAAACTAGCAGTACTAGACATACTAGTGGCGTGCGCTTTGTGCCGCACGCCACTGGTACTAGACATAGTACTAGACATACTAGTGGCGTGGCGCGAAATGCCACATGCCACTGGTAAGTTCATTCTGCTTAACCTAGGCCGTGCGGGGACGTACTTGGCCAAATTCCCCATTCGATCTTCCTGCCCAAATCCCTAGCCGCCCATTGCCGTGTGTGTGCTCCCGTCACCGCCCCGGCCGCTTGTCGCCGCCTGCGCTCCCGTCGCCGCCTCG
Source organism: Stipa capillata (assembly GCA_019208055.1). NCBI lineage: Eukaryota > Viridiplantae > Streptophyta > Magnoliopsida > Poales > Poaceae > Stipa > Stipa capillata. The sequence continues at coordinate 18,208 of JAGXJF010005539.1, read as the reverse complement.
GTCGTTGACGCCCTCGCCTCCCGGCCCAGCCCAGCCCAGCGCAGCCTCTTTGCTCCCCGCGGTCTCTCTCGTTGGCGCCGCCCTAGTCGCACGAGCCTAGGGCTCGCTCGGTTCCTCACCGTGCTGTGGTTGCTCCAGCTCTCCCGCGCCGTGCTCGCCATCGCCCTCAGCTCTGTGGCGCTCGCCCTCGCCGTGGCCTCGCCCTCCGCCCCGCCGGCGTCCGGCGCTCCCTCCTTCCCTCCAGCTTCCCGCGCACCCCCTCCCAGCCGGTCGGAAGCTCCTTCTCCCCTCCTCCCCGCCGGCCCGGAGCCCTCCTCCCCTCCTCCCTGCCGGCCGGAGGCAACCGGATCTGCGCTGCCCGAAGCCAGGTCTCCAACGGCCGCCTCGCCCCAACCGAGATCCAGCATCCCGCCGCCCCGAGGTCGCCCCGCCTCCTCATCTCCCGCCTATCGCCTCTCCCCACCTCAGCGGCCTCCCGCCTCCTCCTCCACCCACTTGCCGCCACGGCTGACCTGGTCGCCATCCCCGTGCTGGCCGCCCAGCTCCGCCCCGAGCAAGGAGGACGCCGCCGAGTCCGCCCCGAGCAAAGAGGTCGCCGCACCCGCGTCCTCCGAGAGCAGGTTGCCGCCGCCTCTGCCCCGCGCCAGCCTTCCCGGGACGGCCCTCCCCGACGGCAACCTCTGGCCCAACGCCGGCCAACAGGACCGAGCTGTCCGAGGTGGCTCTTTCCCCCCTTGACTTATCTGTTCCTTGTTTTATCTTTAGTGATTAGGACTAAATTGTGGCTTCCCAAAATCCATCCATTTGTTCCCTGCTTTATCCGTAGTTGTCGAGTTCCTAATTTGTGTGGTTTGATCTGTCGATGCGGTTTGCTAATTAAGAACCATGGTGCAACAGTTGCTGCAATTGGGGAAGAACAGATGATGAGAAGTCTGCTCCCTGCTAGCCATGGAGAATTCACCAATCCTAGGCGTCCTTACAAGGATGGTCTTCTGCAGCTTGCAAACACTACGATTCTTCCTCCCTTTTCCCCTTTCTAAAAACTAGGGTTTATGCTATGGTTTGATTGTGCCATCCGGTCCAAGGATTCCATGGTTGATGTGATTGAATCATTGTTAGATGACCAAATTTGATTTTAGCCTATGATGATCCACGGTTTGACGGCAGCTCCAGTACTTGGCTGGTTATAGACTCCTTGCTATTTTTTTAACATCTTGGTTCTTGAAAAGAATTTATGTTTATGAATTGGATTATCTTGCTAAGGATGAATTCTCTTTACTATTAAGACATGACTATTCTAGTTGACTGGGCTTTATCTTCAGTTTAGAGCATTCTGTACTGGCTTATGGTGTTAGCGTTGATATGTTTGGAGGGTTAAAACTAATACTTGTTTATGTGTTCTACTAAGCGCCCAAAAGTATTACTAAAATCTGGTTACAATCTAATAGATGTGCCCATTCTAGAACTGATGATTTCAAAGAAAAAGAATAAGGAATGTGAGAGAGAATTTGAAATTTGCCTAATTCTAGTTTTCTGTATGCACTCTACATCTTCATATCAGCTTAAAGATCTGAAAGAACAGAAACTCTACTTGGTCTTTAGTCATTTCCTTGATGTAAGCATATATCGATACCAATTTTTTTAACTGAGAAGAACAGCTACTTGCTTGATTTAGCATTTTCAAAAGATTGAAGTAAGAAAAGATTTTCAAAAGGGAAAAGGTGTTTGATCCTGCTCATGGAAAGTGGATAAAGAGTCAGCCTATGCTGGAAAAGGTAACGGCTAAATACATATTTCTCGACTTATCATGCTTGATTCAACCTACCCTTATTTTGAAGAATTATTTAATTTAGTCTTGTGTTTGTTTTATATGCTGCAGAGCAGGAAAAATACTAGTGGTTTGACAGTAGTCCACCCAATTTCTTCCTGTTTGTCTATTTAGGGTTTCTTACTCAGTTTCCTTGAATGTTGTTTCGGGATAAGATTTGCTTCTATCCTATAAATCTCTGTATAATGCGATGATTAATTTTGTTTGAACAATTTCGGTCACTTGGTTTTCAGCGCTTTGCTCTAGCTGGTGTCGAACTTAATGGTGCGATTTATGCGCTCTCCTTTTGCTGCTTGTACTTAGTTCTCAAGAAGTTTTAGTTATGAGCTAAGGGAGATACAACAAAAGTAAGAAGTGCTTATGTGCTCCACAAAAGCCTGCAAAAATCTTAAAAGCACATATGGTCAACCATGGATTAGTGAAAACCACTATGTCAACATCCTGTTCGGTGCCTTAAAACACATCGAAGCACTAGTCTAAATCTGTAATCAACTGAACCTTTTTTTTTAACCAAAGCACCAACTTTACTAACTAGCGGGAATAAATCATGCTGTAATCAGCTGAATCATTTCACAAGATCCATTATACTATTTTCAATGGCTTTCATAGTGTCAAACTTGTTATTTGTTTTAAGTGAGAAGCATTCATGATTTTTTTGTGCTAACATTATGGTGTTTGTTACCAGCTCTGCTGAGAAACTTGATCCTAGGGAGCCTAATTGGAAAATGCTCCCAATGATGAGTACAGGAAGAGGTTGCCATACACTTGTAGTGCTTGATGAGAAGATGTAAGTATATAGCACAAATTTTTACAAGTCAGGATGATCCACCAAAAATTTATGGAATATCTACCTGTTCTTCACAAATCACGACGGCCAACTTAAATTTTATAGGATGTCAGCCCATCTAATCTAAGTCTGTTTAAAATTGACTCTTGTTTTAACTCAAAACAGCATAGATGCCCATCATGGTGTATAACAATTTCTTCTGTTTTTCTTTCAGATATTCAATTGGTGGTTATGATGCTGATACTGGAGCAATGGTGGCCACCGTCGAGTTCTACGAGCCGAGAATGCCATCATGGGTGATGGTCGAACCAATGAACTACACCAGAGGGTACCATTCTTCAGCTGTGCTTGGTGGCTCGATATTCACGTTCTGTGGGGTCAAATGGATGATACGGGTTTTTTTAGAAAATATGGGTTCTCACACTAGGCATGTATTTCGGATAAATGGATGATCTGTATAAATTAAATATGGTGTAATTTTTTTGAATCCGCAAATTTTTTTTGGGCCTGAAAAATATACTAGTGGCGTGTCGGGCCAGGCACACGCCACTAGTAAGTGTAGGTAATAATTTTTTTTAAATTGTAAAATTCTTATTAGTGGCGTTCTATATAGCCAGCACGCCACTAGTATATAAAATACTAGTGGCGTGTTGAGCTACGCACACGCCACTAGTAAGTGCAGGTAATAATTTTTTTTAAAATTGTAAAATTCTATTAGTGGCGTTCTATATAGGCAGCACGCCACTAGTATATAAAATACTAGTGGCGTGTTGGGCGAGGTGCACGCCACTAGTAAGAGCAGGTAATAATTTTTTTAAACGAGAAAAATCCATATTAGTGGCGCTTGACGGGACAAACACGCCACTACTATATATATTACTAGTGGCGTTCGCTGTGTCCAGCACGCTACTAGTATATGAGTTACTAGTGGCGTGGTGGAGATGGCACACCACTAGTATGGGCGTTACTAGTGGCGTGTGGGGGGCACGCCACTAGTAACCAATTACCAGCGGCGTGATAGTAGTGGCGTGCGGCCCACACGCCACTAATATGTATTTTAGCACGCCACTAATAACGGGGTTCTGCACTAGTGCCCCCTATATAAGGATCGGCAATCCCATAGGGGAGGACAGGCCTTTCCAGATCCAAGAAGTCAATCTAGTCGCAGCGCCAGCAGCATAAGATCTCAGGAGGCGAAGCCCTAGAAGACCCGCTGCCTCGAAGAAGTCGAGCCCGGCGGTTTAGTATAGATTAGTCTACGATTAGGCCTAGGGTAGCCACTAACATACACCCCCATTGTAAAGCGTGTTCTCCATCAATATATATAGCAACAGGACGTAGGGTTATTATCCTGAGGGAGGCCAAAACCTGTATAAAAACGGCTGTCCCCTGCTGTCAGAATCCCTGGCACTTGGGCCCTAGAGGTCCCTACCCCCCAGTAATCATCATTCCACGAATACCGTAAGATCGCCGATTCACCGATCGTCGATAGATGGCGCCGACCGTGGGGACCTCTCCGGACCAAGTCGTCCAGGAGGAATCAGAATCGGCAGGACGCGCAACTAAGCGCGATTAGATCCCAGCGTCGGTTGCACAAGCCTCACCGGTTTCGACCGAGGAGGAAGCAGCAAACCCGGCAGGAAAACCGATCGCAATCTCGCCTCGTACTGGGTACTCGGACCAGGGTTTCTACGACAACTTTGGCCCTATGGACCCGTACCCGGTTACGGATCGAGTGGATTTCGGAGAGTACTCCCCTGGAGAGGACTCGGATGGCGAAGCAAATTACTTCAGAACCGAGTGCGCCAGGGCCTGCAGCGGGAAGTTGATCTTGAACGACAACTCCCCGGCAGGGACGACCAGCCCCATGGTTGGAATTTCTCCTGCAAACTCTGATCGTGAGAACGATCAAGATCTTACCCACGTCGCGTCCGATGAGGACAACGTGATGGAATACGAGTACACATCATCCAGCCAAGGACTTCGAATGGTACTCGCGATCGACGATGGTCGAGAAGACCTCGAAGATCAGAATCTGCCCGGGGGCTCACAGCAGCACAATGCAATGGCTGCCTCCCACATGAACGGGGGCTTACCCGCCGCCGAGGAAAGAACTCCTCGCCGGAACGGAGACCTGCCTGCCGCTGCGGAGAGATCCCCCCGGGAACAAGGGAGTACGTGTCCCGAACTGCTCGAAGACTTGCGGAAGTGCGCAATCTGCTGTCACAGCCTCCCGTGGCGGATTTATCGACACCCGCGGGTGTGCAGTGGCTGCAACGGTTGGGGGCTGACCTCCAAGAGGCTCAGAACCAGGCCGAGTCTCCTCAGGAACAGGTCTCCTCAGGAGGAGCCACCGGTTGACCTCCGAGAACAGCTCGACAAACGCCGCCGCCAAAGGCGCCAACAGGAGCAATAGCCTTCTCGGAGAGACCACGTACAAAACATCAATGCTCGGGGCCGAACCTCGACCTCGAATAGCGGCGAGAATACACCTTATCGGGGGTCCTTCAGTGGATGCCAGGCGCTATCCCAGGAACTCCGTCAGGTACGCTGGCCTTCTCGGTTCAAGCCCGGCTCGCTAGAATCGTACGACGGGACCACAAATCCCATGGAATTCCTTCAGATCTACACCACCGCAATCGAGGCAGCCGGCGGGGACGAGAAGGTTATGGCCAACTATCTTCCTACCGCCCTCAGAGGAGCCGCTAGGACCTGGTTGACGAATCTACCCCCAGGAACTATCCGTTCGTGGGGACAGCTATGCGACATGCTGCTCGGGAACTTCCAAGGTACCTTCCCAAGACCTGGTCGGGTCGACGATCTATTCCTTGTCGTCCAGCAACCAGACGAGACCTTCCGAGAGTTTACCAAGAGGTTTAGTGCTGTTCGCAACACTATCCCTGAGATAACGGACTCGGATGTCATCCGCGCCTTCACTCGGGGCAGCAGAAACGAGATGTGCATGCACGACCTGATCATGCGGCCACCGAAAACCACCAGGCAACTCATGGATCTGGCCGAGAAGGCCGCTTGTGCGGAGGAAACCCTGCGCTATATCAAACAACAGCGGGATGAGTCGACCAGTTCTCCCCTCCGGACGAAGGGCGATTCGCGTAGAACTAAACGCAAGAAGAAATCCTCTGGAGGGAACAAGGAGAAAAGGGTCAGAGCCGACGAGGTAATGGCGGAGATCTCCGAGAAGCGCACCTGGCGACCACGCCCCAAGGATAAACCTACCACATCCTCCGACAAGTCGTCCAAGCCATGGTGCGATTTTCATCAAACCGACTCACATGATCTGCGACAGTGTCGCATCTTCAAGAAGTATCTTCGGGAAGAAAGAGAGAAGTTCCGCAAAGAGAATCCTCAGGTCGCTAACAACAGTCGGGAAACAACCTCCGACGACGATGACTCCACCCCTGAGCCTTTCCAGGGGCACGTCAGGGCAATCGAGCACATATTCGGGGGCTCGACCTCTTACGAATCTAAGAGGCAATACAAGGCAATCCCCCGAGAGGTTCTCGCGAGTATACCGCGAGTCCCTCGAGCGGTCAAGTGGTCCGAGGTCACGATCTTTTTTGACCAGACCGATTGCCCCGAAAATTGCGCTCGGCCGGGACGGTACCCAATCGTGGTCGAGCCAACGATCAACAACTGCCGAGTAGGCCGCATATTAATAGATGGAGGGAGCTCCCTCAATATCCTGTTCGCCAATGCCCTCGACGCAATGCAAGTGCCACAATCGTCTGTTCAGATGGTAACGCACGCTTTTCACGGTATCGTCCCGGGCTCATCGGCCACGCCGATCGGGCAAGTCACTCTCCCGGTTACCTTCGGTACACTGGAGAACTTCCGAACAGAGAAAATCCTGTTCGATGTAGTCGACTTCGAAACAGCATACAATGCTATCTTGGGGCGCCCTACTTTGGCCAAGTTCATGGCGGCTACGCACTACGCCTACCAGTGCATAAAGATGCCCGGCCCGAAAGGTGTCCTCACGATAAAAAGCTCCCCCAGAGAAGCACTCCTCCGCGACAAGCGCAGTCTCGACCTCGCAGAGCAGCACCTACCCTCTAACCAGGACGCCAGCGCGGCGGCTCCCGCCACCACGTTGTCGAGACCACCTCCACGGCTACGAGCGACAACTTCGGAAAGTACCCCCTCCAAGTCAGAGAAAGAGTTCCACGACTAGGTCAGAACAGGGAGAAAACAGGGCATTCCCCTAGACAGGACAACGGCTCCTCAGGAGAAGCTGCCCGATCCAGGTCGCTCGTGTCAACGGTAGAAAGGTTGCGTCCATTAGAGAGTCCTGTGCAACCACCTTCGGTAAAACTGCACGACCGTCACCTCCTCATCGGCAGATTCCAAAGTTGCACCAGCTCTAGCCTTAAAGATCGTCAAGCTACGAACAAGTCGATGATAAGACGCTTCGGGCGCCGCCGCCCAGCACGCGCACTCAACAAAATTTCGTCAGCAGGTCACGACAAAAGGACGAGAGTCTCTAGGGCAACCGGCGAGAAGCTGAATGAGGAGGGGATGGATTAGTTTTTCCTAGTTTTCATAGAATTCTTATTTTCCTTACAGTAGCCTGTAAAAGACACAGTTTTTTGAATAATACAAATTCTCTAGTTCAATGTTTTTCATCTTTAATTTAGACTGCCTATCCGAGATATCTCTCGAACAAACAGTCGAGGGCTGGATAAGAATACGGTAAAGTCGATGTACGAGTACGAGTACCGATTTCTTCGACCCGCGCAAAGGAAAAAGATTTCTGCGCTACAACTGCCAGGGATGCGAGGAAAACCCCTTAACGCGTTTGCAGGTGACAGGGGAGCCACTGAGCCCCCCACCTGACCAGACCTAAGGCCTGGTTGACTAAGCTCCCCAGTTCCGTAGCAATGTCCCCTGATCCCGAGTAAAGGAAGGGAAAAAGGTACGAGTACGACTAGATGAACGGAACCCGTACGCTTATCCACGTCCTCGACTACTCGAAGCAGATGATACCTCGGGTAGAGTGAAACTTTGTTAATCGGGCAAGTGTGGAATTTACTAGCCAAGCACTGGAGCCTTCCCTCAACAGAGGAATACGGAGGTGCTGCCATGGCCACGACAAGCTGTACGAAAGACCCCTTATCGCATTTACTGATGACGAGGAGCCACGGAGCCCTCCATCCGACTAAACCTAAGGAATGGTCGATCACAGCAAGAACAACCTACGGCACCATCCGTACACCTATACCGAAGGGAGGCAAAGGGCACTGGTTCTGACTAAAGTCTACGCTTGCATCCGATAAGGTTTCACAAAAGCAGATCAGACAAGGTTTCGAAAAGCCAAAAAACACGCAAGTTATCGCACAGTTACTAACCACTGTATTTATGTAAAAGCATGCTATTACAGAGTTCTACTATAGGCCAGGCGCCTGGACCCGATCACCAAGGCGTCCGCCGATTCCTGCACAGCGTCGAGAAGCTTTTCTTCCTCGCCTTCTGGCAGGTCGTCAGCAAGCGCCTCCAATGATAAGTCCGGGTGCCTGCGCCTTAGAAGAGCCAAAGCAAAGGCCAGGCATCGCGTACACCTTGCCGGAGCTCGTCTTCGAGAAGCTTCCCGACGGTAGGCTTCAGCTGGGAGACGGACGCCGTCAGATCTGCTAGGCGGGTGACCGGAGCAAAGCCCGAGGGGACAACGACGCCGACTTCGCCCAGCGCCTTCTCGAGCGTGCCCAAAGCCCGCTCGAGGTCTTCCTCTAGTTTTCCCGTGTAGGGCTGACTCCTTTGCAGGGAAGACTCCACGTCTGAGAGGCGCGCCTTCGAAGCCGACAGATCATCCTCGACCGTCGCCCACTGCTTCTCGGAGACCTCAAGGCGTTTTTGCAACGCCTCGTTCTCCGACCGCCATCTCTCGGACTCGTCGAGGCGCTTCTTCAACTCCTCGCGCGCCGAGTCCAGCTCCGCTTGAGCCTTCTCGAGTGGAGCCACCCGGGAGATAGCGAGCTGAAAAAGAGCAGGTTAGTACAAGCAAAGTAAAATTATCTTATCACTAATTTCCCGTGGTTTACCTGTAGCAAGGAGGAGAGGTTAAGGCTTTCCGGCGCCGAAGAGCCCGGAGGCACGACCTGCTCGACCAGGGGCAACTCCGGCTCCAGCACCGGGGGCTGCGGCTGCTCAGTAGGGGGCCGGCGATGATTCCGGCGTGGGGGTCCGCTGCTCGACAGGGGCCGGTGCCGATTTCGACGCCGGGGGCTGCTGCTCGGTAGCCGCCCTAGTCGGAGTCCCGGCGGGAAGGATCGACACCCTAGTCACCGAAAACAGTCAAGTCAAGTCTTCAGCAAGACGAGTCAAAAGAAAAAGGTGGCAAAGGAAAGCTAACCTCGAGCGCTTCCTTGCTGGAGGAGGCTTCCTTGCCAAGGCACCCGAATCTCGCTTGCCGGAAGCCAGCGGCGCCTTCCCCTTGTCCGCCACGGTCTCCTCCCTGAGAACGGTCGTGGGAGGGGGAGTTGGTTCCTTGGGGAAGGGGCTACCCACTCTGGGCTGTCCAACACATCCATCCTTATGCTCACCATTCAGGAAGGAATAAGGAAAAAGAGTAGTCGGGCGAGAATTCGAACCTGCGGTTGAAGGTCCCGGGCAGGAGAACCCGTCAAAACGATCTCTGCCCCCACCTCGGCTGCGGAAGGACCTCCCTCCCTCATCTCGGAGGGCAGCGGGGCTGTGTCGAACATTTCGATGTCATCATCCTGATTAGGAGCACCAGCTCTTTCGGCCTCTGAGTCAGGACCCCCGCGGCCTACTCGCTGCGGAAGGAGAACCCGAGGGTCCTCTGTAAGGCTATTCGGATGAACCCAAGCTAGACAAGGAGATAAGATGGATAACTCACCGAGAATACTTCCCGTCGGCTCTCCGAACTCTGCTTCAGAAGAGGCAGGGGCACGCTCGTACGCCTGCCTTGGGGGGTTTACTCGAATAGGTTGTTCAACCTACTCTGAAGCTCCCCCGGGGACAACTCTGCTCGGCACGACAAGGCAGAAGTACGTGAGAAATCTTGTCAATTGCATTGGCGCAGAGATGGTCGCGATACCTACCCGTGTCGAAGTCCCTTGTCTGGTCTTGGTTCTCCGGGATCACCCAGGCTGGCTCGACCCTCGACCGGAGAGAGCTTATCCGGCGTCGAAGGAAATCCTCCGCGACGTCCCACGCCGACAAGCCTTTGGCGGCGAGATTGGCGATGTCGTCGACGAGCGCCTTGAGGTGCTTAGTCTCCTTCGGGGCCTCCTCCCAGCTCTTGATCAGAAGAGGGGCGAGTCCGCGATAGGTGATCCTAGAATTCGGTGGGGGCTGGCAGTAGAACCACCGAGCATGCCAGCCCGACCACGAAGATTTCCAGGAGGAGGTAATGTAGGCATCCTTCCTCCCTTCTCGAAGACGGAACCCGGCGCCGCCGACGACTCCTGCACCGTTGCCCTTCATCCGGCAGAGGTTGTAGAAGTACCTCCACAGCTCCAGGCTCGGCCTAATGCTGAGGTAGGCTTCGCACAAATGCGCGAAGACCGCCAGCATTAGGACCGAGTTCGGGTTGAGATGAATCAACTCGATCCCATAGAACTGGAGCGCGAGGAGGAAGAAAGACGAAGGTGGGATTTGAAATCCACACTTGAAGAAGTCCGCGAAGACGACGATCCAGTCCGTATCGGGGCTGGGAACCGTCTCCTTCACGGCCTCCCGGAAAGGCACGAACACCTCCGGGAGAATCACCTCGTCCGACACGAGCTTCTCCAGGGCGGAGGAATCCATCACCGAGGCCTCGAATTCAAGAATGACGGTGGTCGGTTCCTCCGGAGCTTTCCCCGACTCCTTTGCGGGTTCGGGAGACTTCTTCACAGCGCTTTTCTTGCCCATTCTCGTCGATCGGTCGAGAGAGTGTGGAGGCGAGGGTTTGCAAGGGCGCGAGGAAGAAGGTGAAAGGAGCAAGAAGGCTAGGAGGCAGAGAAAAATGCGGGCAAAACCCCAATTCTTGGACTTCTAAAGATTTAAACCTTTGCCGAACCCAGGCGCGGTTTACGGCATGATCAGTTCCATCGCATTTAATGCGGACAGTCGCTTTTTCCGCCTACAGGGCATTGCGCGCGAAAAAGAGGGTCTGACAACCCACGACCCAGACGAACGCGCCGTGGTTCAGCACACGTTAGCGGCCCAACGGCGCAGAGAGAGAAAAGATTCTTCATCACCACGCGAAATTTCCGCCACGATGGTTCCGTTTCCTAGAAATATGCCAGGCGGACGCGTGTCCGTGATTGACGGATCAGATTAGATCGGAAAAGCATTCTGGATTTTCCAGAGGATTATTCCGATAAGGCTTATACGACTACTCGGTAGGGATTGAGTCTACTCGGGGAGTCATCGACAAGGACCACTCGGGTCGCCTACTCGGAATTTCTCCCCGACAAGGGTAGATTTCCAACAAAACCATCATGACCTCACTTCACGTACTGATGGGGGGCTTGATGATGAATAGTACGGTATCCCGCGTATTAGGGGTATCCGTGTACGGTTCCCTGGGACTTTAGGAAGGTACAACGTACCTGGTAAGGATCCCCGGGCGACAAGGTAGCCCATCTAAGGAAGGAAAGATATCCCTTAAACTAGGAAGTCAATCCCGACGTTTAAGAAAGCCAGAGTCCTACTCGGGCGTGAGTCCACGTCCAGTACGACCCTGGGAACCCCCGACCCTATATAAGGATCGGCAATCCCAAAGGGGAGGACAGGCCTTTCCAGATCCAAGAAGTCAATCTAGTCGCAGCGCCAGCAGCATAAGATCTCAGGAGGCGAAGCCCTAGAAGACCCGCTGGCTCGAAGGAGTCGAGCCCGGCGGTTTAGTATAGATTAGTCTACGATTAGGCCTAGGGTAGCCACTAACATACACCCCCCATTGTAAAGCGTGTTCTCCATCAATATATATAGCAACAGGACGTAGGGTTATTATCCTGAGGGAGGCCCGAACCTATATAAAAACGGCTGTCCCCTGCTGTCAGAATCCCTGGCACTTGGGCCCTAGAGGTCCCTACCCCCTAGTAATCATCATTCCACGAATACCGTAAGATCGCCGATTCACCGATCGTCGACAGGATCACTATCAAGTTTCATCTTGGTGTTTTGAGCAAACGTCAATCGTCCATCATTAATGGCCGATTGTACCTGTCGACGAAACACATTGCAGTCATTAGTAGTATGAGAAAAAGAGTTATGCCACTTACAATATGCTCTTTTGCCCAAGTCGTCTGCCGATGGGAATACGTGCCCTTCGCTTACTCTAATCAGATTTCCCTGCAGGAGCATATCAAAAATCTTGTCGTATTTGCTGATGTCAAAAGTGTACCTGATTTCTTCTTTCCAAGTAGGTGTAGGTTTTAGGGCTGGACAAACAAAAGGTTTCGACTTGGGCGCTTGAACCCACTCGGCAACGCATATGTCAGCGTCGTCCTCACTGTCTGAGTTGTCCTCATACGCTATAACATTGACTGCTGATTTCTCTTTGGCTTTGCTCTTAGTATCCCCGAACCAGCTATACGGTTTGACTTCCTTAGCGCGGTTCTCCTGTGCTACAGCCCTCTGAGCGACTTGACTAATGCTTAGGAATTCTTGGCCCTCTAGTCTATCCCTAATATGGGCGAGCAAGCCCGAAAAAGCGAGGTCGGCTAGATCTTTTTCGTTTATGTTTAAACTAAAGCGCCGTTTCTTAACCTCTCTGAATCTTCTAATGTAATCACAAACCAGTTCATTGTACTTTTGTTTAACCATCGTCAAATCCGAGAGCCTGAGCTCGGTCTCACCACTGTAAAAGTAATCGTGGAACTGCCGTTCTAGTTGTGCCCAAGACGTAATAGACCTAGGAGCGAGCGAGGTGAACCACGTGAAGGCAGTACCCGACAATGACAAGGGAAAGAGTTTTACTCTATAGATATCTGACGTGCCGACTTCACTACTTTGTGCCAAGAATTGCCCCACATGTTCAAAAGTCGACCTATTGTCCTCCCCTGTGAATTTGACAAAATCAGGAATTCTGAACCCGCGGGGTTACGGTGTTGTGTCGAAGCATTCAGGGTATGGCTTTAGGTAAGCACGAGATCCATCCTTAGGTATTACGCCGAGTTCTCTGAGCACCCCGACGAGTTGATCCTTAAAGCTCATATCAGCTAGCGGGGTACGCGAAGTTGGCTGCGGTAACTCGGGTTGGACTTGTTGCGGGTTAAAATACGTTTCCGAAACCAGCCTATAGGGGACTCCGGTACTGAGAGGTGGAATAGGTGGTGTGTTGTACGCGACTGTTTGATAGTAGGATTGTGGGATGTTCGCGCTAAGGCTTAGACTTCGGTTGTTATTGGAAGAACTCTGGGACACCGAAGTCGGAATGACAGAAGTCGTGATCACGGGGGCGACTTCTACCCGATGATCGACTCTGTTATGGTCAGGGTACACCGGCTGTTTATTCTGATGTTTCTCATTGACTTGTAAGACTGTGGATCTAACTTGACCCTGCAAACTACTCTGTATGTCTTTAGCGAGTTGCTCTTTGAACTCGTCAAATCGGCTATTCATTACTTGAGCGAATACGTGTGCCGATTTGTCCATCTCGATGCCATATTTGCTGGCTACCGACACGTCAATCAGATGAGCGATTTCGTCAGGACAAGTCGGTTCACTCACCTCGGGTTTGGGCGCAGGGGGTGGACTCGGCACGACTACCTTCTTGATGACGCTGTTCCTCGTCTTCTTGATGTCAATCAGATGAGCGATTGACTTGTAAGACTGTGGATCTAACTTGACCCTGCAGACTACTCTGTATGTCTTTAGCGAGTTGCTCTTTGAACTCGTCAAATCGGCTATTCATTACTCGAGCGAATACGTGTGCCGATTTGTCCATCTCGATGCCATATTTGCTGGCTACCGACACGTCAATCAGATGAGCGATTTCGTCAGGACAAGTCTGTTCACTCACCTCGGGTTTGGGCGCAGGGGGTGGACTCGGCACGACTACCTTCTTGATGACGCTGTTCCTCGTCTTCTGGTAGCCGGCCAACTTTTGCCGGAGTCGTTCCGCCTGCTCCTCTTCGAGTTGTCATTCGATCTCCCGCCGTTCATCTTCAGATAGGTCGTCGAGCGTAACGGCGATGATGTTGTCCGGGTTGACGATGCTTCTGTCCTTGGAATCAGAATTCATGGTGCAGACTTCTCTCTTCGTCCCCAGCGGAGTCGCCAATTGTGTTCGCACGAAATTAGATCCGTGAAACACCTAGGTAATGTGGAGTCGCCAATCGCACTTACGTGTATGATAAACGGATGCTTTTCAGGCAAAGCAACAAAGGATAACTATCGTACTTACGCGTACGACGAGCGATTGCTTTCCGAGCAAAGCAACAAAGATCCTCTGGCTTACGTGCAGAAGAACCGATCATTTTTCAGCGCAAAACGATAAAGATCTAAACTAGAATAGAAAAGTAAAGGTAAAAGCAATAGATTGATTTGTGTCGATTGTTGGATATCTTTCAATCGGCCATCACCCCTTATATTTATAGGGCGGCTGGTCTTCCCGTAGGAGAGTAGGACTCCTAACTAAATACAGATATGCAATCTTTCCTTTTTAAAGGATCCTGATCTAATAAAATAGGACTTTCCCATCGCTCAGGACTCCTTCTTGGGTACGAGACATCTTTCCATACAAACCGAGAGTCCTTCCGAGTTCGCAGTCAATTCCTTCCTTTCTAAGACTCTTTCCCTAAGTCTCCGTGTCGGATAAGTCTTGGTGATAGAGGACTCGTCATATCAACTCATCCACGGATCGACCTGATTGCATCGTGACCTGATTCTGCTGGGATTCGGCTCTGTCTGACTTGTGCCTTCTCGGGGACTCGGGTGCTCGGGATTACCAGTACTCGGGACCGCTAGTACTCGGGACCGCTAGTACTCGGGGACGCCAGTACTCTGGGACGCGAGTACGAGTGCTCGGTACTTGGGCACATTATTGCTTGGGGTCAATGGTGCTCGGGGTCACGAGGGCTCGGGCTCGCCACTGTTGAGTGCCCGGAGGTACTGCTCGTGACTTGATGACGTAGTACTCGGGACGTAGGTACAGGTACTCGGGATGTTGGCGCTCGGGGACACCTCCGACTGCTCGGGTCTTCAGGAACTTCTGCGAGCACCTTCGTACTCGGGATGTGACGAGTACTCGGGGAAGCCACGGACTACTCAAGATGCGAGTACTCGGACCTGTATTTCAAGAGTTAACGCTAAATTCATAGCGGGTAAATCCATTATTCTAATTTGGCTGGTTGAATAAATCTTAAAGCCAAATTACGCTGCAAACACACACTATAATCTAATTAGCTATTTAATAGCATAGCAAAACGCTGAATGCCTTTCTAACTGTGCGAATCAAGAAAGTTATACTTCCTTACAGAATTTTTCCCCCACCATCAGTGGCTCATAACGCATCTTGGATATGAACAGACTATTACCATTGTTATTCAGATGCTCATCGCACTATATATACATATAACATGCTAGACCTAGAACATATATTGTAAATCTATCATAAATATTCTGTTTCTTTCTATGCTATCTGACTGTTCTGACCAAACTATCCTACACAGCTCCAAGTCTACACACATGAAAAGTGTCCAACTAGGCTCTGCACATGATGGTATCATATATCTACACTCCATGCATCATTTGATATTTAGCTACAGTCTAACGGTTCATCCATCTACCTTTTCAGCGGCCAGTGATTCAAGCAGTGAAATTATCATGTATCTTCATCGTCCCACCTACACACATAGCGCTAAAAAATCATCTAAACCCAACAATATCATCTACATCAGCGATGATGATGGTGTGCTATTCATATTGCTTGAAATCTACATTTCTACTTCTTTCTATATAACATCTTGACCATATATTCTATACTATTGCCTTATATCTATCATTGCCTTCCAGAAAATATGAATGACTGCATACGTCCTTCTCCAGCAACAGACATTGAACTGTCAAATAAATCTATTAAGCAAGGTAATATGCTTATACATTTGCGATCAAACATTATCTATTTACTAATATGAAGTATGACATCTCATATAAAGTGCTATAAATGACGCCTTTTTCATTGTCTATCGCATGCCATTGAGCATACAATCTTATAGTTCTTTGTCATATCAATACTATCCTTTTAGAAACTATCAACAGCCACTACGCATGTTCTTCTCTAGCCAAAAAACCAAAGGTATCAAAGAACCCTCTTAAAAGAGGTAATATGATCGTATTATGCTCCTTTTATACTTCTTTATTCACTCTATTCAATCCTATATAGCCTCATATATTCCAGTGTCTTACACAGGCTCCAAAAGTGCAAAACAAATACATGGCTCAGCCCCTTCTCATCAAACAAAAAAACTACAGGTACCAAAGAAACTCATCAAAGCAGGTAATAACATGATATTATTTGTCCAATTACATGCTCTGGTTTTGTTCCCCAATATTCATTGTGTTTCACACAGGATCATATGGCCCCCGCTCTTTTGGAAACCACAACAGACTATGTATCTTTGGAAATGATATACAATTGACAAGCAAGAGCCTTAGGCATCTAAATCAAATACTTCATGCTACACAGCACCAGCTACCATGCTATGTCTGTGAAATGAAGAAGGGTGTCATTGGTGAAAACAAAAGGATGGTAAATTTCATGCTTCTTGTCTTGCATTCTACAAAACTATATGATATATATCATTCTTACTACATTATTTCTATTCTGGCTGCAGTACTTCTCAGTGAATTTCACAAGGACATATCTCAAAGAATTCCTGAATAAACCGATCAATTGCTTACCTATCAAGCATACAGATACCAAGACCAAGTATCAAGTCTGTCTAATAATGGGGAAAGACAAACGAGCTACCATAACTACAAACTGGCCCTTCTTTATCAAGACTGCCCAGATAAAAATAGGGACTATTTGTGTCTTTGCATATACACAGAAAAAGAACCATCTATCGCTTACTGTCTATCGTCTTTGAAACAGTTAAACACATGATATTTAACCACAAATCATACATTAACAACCATTTCTAAATGCAGCAACTTACGCATCATTCTTTGTGCAGGACCTGCTAATCTGGATTTATCAAGGTCTTCAACCAACCATGTTACTAGCTTCATCATTTTGTTGCAGTCATATTAGTAAATGTATGTGGATTGAACTGTCAAACTAGCTTGCAAGACATCCATGCTTAGAACATGATCATGTGTATATCTCTATATGAACTATCCACTTTTATGTTATTATTCTCTATTATTGTAGGTTATCAATCTTATCAATTATTTCCTTTGATTATCCGCTTCATATCCTAATATGACCATCATACTTACTTTATATGGTCAAAATCCTTATGACAGAAATATGCACATATATTATAATATACAAATATTCCATTCAAATTGACATTAAAGGCTTCAATTTTATATGCCTTAAATGATCGATAAAAACATTCAAAATACCATTTTTATTCTGTTTATAAATAGTTTATCAAGCTGCAATAGCATTCCTTGGATTTTTCATATTTGTGTAAAAATCTACCATTTAATTTTCAAAAATTTGAGGACGGGCGCAGCAACGCGCGTCTCTCTAATCTAGTATGTATATAGTTAACAGGAAGAGATGAAAACCAAAGATAACACCCATTCTTGCCAAGTTTATATATATATACTAAAACAATAGATCTGAAACTTCAAATGAAGTCCAATGTTGGTAAGCAAAATTAAGATGCATATGTTATCACCAAAAGATAAGTACTCTGCCCTTAATAAAAGTGGTGCAAAAATAGACTGTAGATCAAGCGAAGTTCTGTTCTTATTAATTTTTAATAACAAGTACCTTAGTTGTTAACATAAGTATTAGTTAGCTGATGACCAGCATCTATTCTTATTTTATTTAATAACTGGAGTATTGACCTGAAGTTTTAAAGTGAAGTATGAACATGAAAAGGCTAAATCAAGTTAGCATCTGTTCCTTTAGAATAATAAAACTGATACCAATATGTATGCGTGAAATAAAGTTAAACAAAAGAATGGTATAGTAACTGTTCTTATCTCAATCTGGGGATGCTAAGTCAGGCAAGAATCTGTCCGTCTCAGCCAATAAACCGATAAGAGTATACGCAACATGGAAAGAACAGAGAGTGAATAAGACCAAGCTAATATCTGTTCTGTAATAAGCCAACCTGGTATGGAAAGCTATAGTCGTATGGAGGTAAAAAGAACCTAAGATCAGGCTAGTATCTGTTCTTAACGCATTGGAAGAAGAGGAACTCAAATATTAACATACTCATTAATTTAACTAATGACCAAACAGCAGTGTTGGCGGAATGGGGCCCAGGGTACCCCTAACCACCGGTGGAGGCCAACCAGATGCCGCGGAGGGTGCCACTTGGCGGTCTGGTCGCTGGGGCCTTGGGCCCCACCTGGATCGTCAGGTGGAACTAGCGGCCGAGCCTAAGTAATCAGGGGTCTCTTCCAGAAGTCTTCCCCGGCAACCGTGTCCGCGTCATAAA
>JAGXJF010005538.1:0-44856 GCA_019208055.1 Stipa capillata | reverse complement strand
GGTTAACAAACACCAATCAACTTATTCGAAGTATCGAACTTCGACAATAACATTAGCAAGTGGTGGGGCCAGTGAACCCCTTCGATGAATCCCTCTACTAACCTTTTCTCCCTTCTTCCCAAGACTGCCTCAAAAGCCACATGAAATAACAACTCAATCGAAATGTCCGAGCTCAAACCCTAAAGTGTCGAAAACTAGGGTTAGGAGAAAATACAAGCAAAGGTGGATAAAAGTTCACCAAACTTTGGAAATAGCCTGGAATATGGAAATGTCAGCTCTATGCAGAATTTCAAAATTTTTGGAGTAACCTAAGACCTAGTTGCAGTTCAAAACGTCGAATTAGGTCAAACCCTAGAATTGAACTAGACACCCATTCAAACAAGCTCCAAATCTATTCAAACTTCTACAGTAGCTCCCACATAGTGTTTAGAACCTCCTGTAAAAATTTCAGAATTTTTGGAGCAAAGGTTGCACATAAAAT
This sequence comes from Stipa capillata, assembly GCA_019208055.1. Taxonomy (NCBI): domain Eukaryota; kingdom Viridiplantae; phylum Streptophyta; class Magnoliopsida; order Poales; family Poaceae; genus Stipa; species Stipa capillata. Next base: position 44,375 of record JAGXJF010005538.1, on the reverse strand, counting down.
GACGCCAGAACTAACACTGATTCAAAGAATTAAAAAGAGAAAAAGAAAACCCTAAAAAGTTTGGGCCAAAAGCCTGCTCCGCCGGCCCATCAGCTGCCGCAGCCCGCCAGCCCCGCGCGCGCGCGCGCCCTCCTCTCGCTGACCGTCCGGCCCCACGTGTCAGCCTCCCCTCCTTCCCCATCTCTCCGCTGTCGCGCCCCGGGCCCGTTTTGTCAGAACCCTTCCCCCACGTCGCCGTCGCCCGTTCGCCGCCGTGGGCGGTGCACCCGCACCTGTCCGAGCGCCGCCGCCCCATAAATAGGGCATTTCGACAGCCCTTTCCCCCCCTCCTTCCTCCCGGCTAACCCTAGCTCCCATTCCCCTCTTCTCCCGAGCACGATTGCTCACCGACGCCGCCAACCTCCTCAACTCCGGTGAGCAATCCCGCTCCCTCCGGTGAGCTCCCAACCCCTCCTCTCCTTTCCCGAGTACCTTCTCTCCCTCCTTAACCTTCTCCACTTCCCATTTTTCCAGATCTGTCCCCGGAAGCTTTCCACTGCCGTGGCCTTCTCCGCCTCCGGTCTCTACTCCGGCGAGCCGTATAGCTCGCTTCGGTCACTCCCGAGCTCCATCTTCTCCTCCTCAAGCTTCTTCTTCCTCCCTCTAACCTCCCTTCCCCTTCGGTTGTGCAGATCCGTGGCCGTGTGGTGTTCCCGACGTAGCTCCGGCCGCCGCCGCCACTGTCCTCGTCGCCGGCACGCTCCCGACCTCCTCCGCCCTCCCCGAGCACCGTGTCCAACTTGGGGTGAGCCACCGCCTCTCCCCGCTCATTTTCCGAAGCCGCCGCCCCTCCCGAGCGCCTTCGGCTTCCTCTCCGGCGAGCGCGGCCGCCGTCGGCTCCAACTCCGATCGGGTCCAGGGGAGAGAAAAGAGAGGGGACGGGTGAGAGAGAGGTGAGGCCGCGTGGCCTCTTCTTATTGGGCCACGGGTACTCGGGTAGGTCCCGCAGGTCAGTGGGGTAGGATTATGTGTTGGAAAATCTGGGTGAACCACGGTCGGGTACGCGTAGGACTTTAGGAAGGGTCTGGGTAGTGTTCGGGTGTACCTAGTATTTAGGGTTTCGACTGTTAGGGGGGCAGACTTTGTACAAAACTTCAAACTTTCATAACTTTCAAACCACACGTCCAAATTTCATAAATTTGATATATTTGGAAAGCTTATGAAAATCTCTACAATTTGGCTGAATCAAAAATTAATTTTGAGCACATGCAAAAGATGATATCTAGGGTTGTTATTTTACCACCGTCGAGGGTCGGTAAACCCTAGCTTCGCGACCGTAGCTTCGATTCTGACAAGGTGGATAGTTTCGGAGACCTTGCGACATTCTCTACAGTCTGGTCCAATTAGATGCCTACCATTTGCACATGCACCATAGGTCCCTTACAATATGAGTTGTAGTCCCCTTTCTCGCCGTTCGTCGAATAAACCCTAACTCGATGATTGTAGCCCCAAATTGAACAATTCCAACTACGTTAGCTTCGTATTCCAGAGCACTTTCATATGATAAGTTTTGCAGGTCAGGACCATCCATTGTGAGTAGTAACATGCAAACCCTAGCTTGACATCTAATAAAACTTGATATCTAATGAAACTTGACATGCATGCATCTTAGGGTAACAACTTAACTTTCATGGGTTCGTAACCACAGTGGGATGGTTTTATAGATCCATCCCCTATATCATTCATCATGCATTCATGCTAGGTCTCATTACTTCTTTTATCGTTTCTTTTCCGGTGTCGTGTTAATCGCAACAGAGCCCGAAGAAGGGGACCACCCGGCCTACAGCTCCCCGCAAGATCAGGAACAACCCGAACAAGGCAAGCAGAGCTTGTTGCATTTTATTATAAGTTTACTGTTATTCCATGTGTTGCTTATTCACGTTGTGATCGACTGCGCCAACTAGCATGCTAGGGTTGCATTGTATTGCACACCGTTGTAGTCGAAGATTGAACTTGAACATCCTATCTACTAAAATCTGAGATAAGTGAGATGCGAGAGCCGAGGGTGGAGTAAAGATGAATAAAGTTGGTATTCATTGGTGCTAACGGAGCGACCCCCGGTGTTAGAAGTTGTGTTGTCGCTATACCAACCTGAGGTGATTTCATCGTATTTCTCCCCCTGTCACGCGTGAACGTTATCGGAATCTCTGCCATGAGTTTATCGAATTGGTGAGTCCCGGTCACCGGGAGGCTAGCTACCTCCGGTGGAGGGCACATTGTTATACTCATGGGGATGTATTGCCGATAACGGTTCGAGAGAGAAGTTGAATATGTTAATTGATGGAGGTGTGGTCTCTTGAGAATGTGTGGTCCTTAAGGAAATTGGAATGCCATGTTTAATGCCGTATGTCGTATTTGGAGTTGTGTATCACTTGGGACATCGGCTGCTCATTATGTTTCTATCATATCATGTGGACTACCCGTCCTACCTTCACTTGTTTATGCTATGTTCGTAATTCTGTATATTGTTACTCTGAGAAGCATCATGTTTACTCCTGTGGTAGTAAATCCATGTGTAGGACATCTAATCAAGCACGAATAAGTCTTGCAAGTACTTTTGTACTCACCTAGGTTATTCCTAGAGCTTGCAGGTGAGCTGGTGGTCGAAGACTATTTCGATGACGCTTAACTTGTGGTTTCCTTGGTTAGCTATTCGACTCATGGGATAGGTGGTGACTTTTGGTCAGCGGTCAATGCGCCGCTGTGGGACTCCTTTACTCGTTTCCGCTGTTGTTTAATTACCCCGTACTCGGATATGTTTCCGGCTATGCCCGACTGATGTAATCTTATAGTTCGATGCGGACATCTAGTTTATTATCGTAATTTAGTGCTTTGTTGTGATATCCAAGATGTTATTCAGGCTGCCCATATGCCATGCGTGTATGATATGAAGCGTGTGGGTATGCCGTGAAGGGTTACGGCTGTTCCTCTTATTACAAGGTCGAGCAGGAATCGGTTGAGTGACCCGCTGGCTGAGATGCTGTGCCGGCCAGGCAGGGTGTGGGCGTATTCTACCGGGCTTTCGAGCGATCCACTAGCTTTCGAGCTAGGTTAGGGTGTGGGTAGAATCGCCGGGCTCCTCCGACCCTGTTTTGCCTTGTAGCATTCAGGAATGACTCTAAACCTTTACCGGATCAGGGAATTGTATGTGGTTCTGGGAAATCTAGTCGCTTTCGGCCGGCTTGCGTTGGGCAGGTGTCGGATCCCTCCGCCTCGGTGAGTACGGCGCAGGTACCGTGCCATCAGGTCGACTGGTCCTTTGGCCCTTGGCGATCAGTCGTTCCCCTAATCATATGTAATTCCCGGGTCCGTGACATTCAAATAGATTTTAACATTATGTAGATGTTGTATGGCTTTACCCACATAATGTAAGTCCCCCTTGTTCACAGAGATGGATTAGCACACTTTGCGAGGTGTGCCAGCAGGGTTATTACAACGAGACTCTTCACCGGAGTAGTCGTAGTGACGAACCCACCAGATGGACTTAACCATCTCTACTTTGAATTAGCAACAACATGACAAATAGAGTGGTGTTCCACCTTTGTGTCGAGCATAACCTTATGCCACAACGGGGAAACCTATCTACCGAAGCCACTACCTCATCCACCCATACTACTCACTGCCTACGGGTTCACGCACTAGAACACCAGACTGACTACTGGGTCAAACCCTTCCCGTCTGGGGCATGTGAACATACGGGGTGAACTTGGGTGAGCGGCATTTAGGCTCAGTCCTTGATTGATCCGAGAAAGACTCCACACCATTTCATAATAACCATACCACAACAGGTTAATACAAACATGCCACGACGAGCTAGTGTAATCATGCCACGATGGGTTACACTTTTCAACCACCTCTTCCTTCATACCCCTCCTTCCTTTTTCCAACCTGGATCTAAATCATCTCCATTTTTTTAATAAAAAACCATTTGTCAAAACCATTCCCATTTCCAGGAAAACCAATATCCCTTCAAGATTCACCTCATAAAGAGATTTCTGGTGATCCACCATTTTGTTAAAAACCAAGTTTTTCTTTTGCGACGCTAAGCCATGATATATCCATCTAATATACCTTATACTTCCATTAACTTAACTGGGATTAAATATCTCTTAGGGCAACAAAAGAAGGTTATTGGTACTAGGTTTTATGCAATATTGGTCATAGCTAACACTACATAAAATAAGGTTTGAGACCACATAGAATGCATGTTTCGTAAGCAAAATACCATCATTGATACTATGGGATTCAACATGATCAAGAGGGGAAAGCTCACTTGGCAATATTGGTCGCGTCTCGAGCTTGAGCTTGATATGACAATTGTCCAAAATCTTGCACGCTTAGATTTATGAAAAGGTTATTTAGATGTATACATGATTTATGCCTTATTTAATTTTTTAAAATCATTTCTTTATTTTATTAATTGATGATCCAGAAGAAAACTCATAACGTCGGTATCTACATGTTGAAAGGATGTCGAATAAATCAATGATGCGAGATAACACGATAACGTCCAAATAAGAGAGCAGTACAACTCACACAACCACAAAAAATTTAGGTAGCCCCTATCTTTAGAATTTTTTATAAGGTCAACATGAGGGGGTTTGGATTGATGTGACAAAAGCTATGAGGATCTGGGGTATGTCGAGATGGTAGGATTCTTTATTCCTTGCTATGGCAGTATGAAAATATTATTCTTCAAGCTTTCATTCAAAAACAGAGGTGTTCCAATATTTATAAGGTTTTGAAATTTTTTTAATTCAATGGACTTGAATGAATGTAGCAATGGTGGTTATTTGAAGCATATTGAGATAATAAGGACTCCCTATCATTTTTTACACCACGATGAAAATATTTTAGGTTTATTTGGAAATATAGGGTATAGAGCATAAAATGGTGGAGAACATTTTATATTCCTATATTAAGTGCTATGGAAAAGAATACATATATATACCTTAGTCAAAATAAAGGTTTTGAGATATATTTGTAAAGGCAATACATGCTTTCTATTATTTTAATATAAATAAAGTTGGATTTCAACATGCTATTGGACTCAAAATATCAGATTTTATTTTGAAGATTTTAGGAAAAATAATTGATTTATTTGGAGCTAAATTGGAGAAGATATACATATAAAATTTATATTTGAGATATATTCAATTTGAAATTCAAATAATTCCTATGAATATATGAAAAAGAATTGACTCGTTTGGATTTTTATTTGAAGAGATAAGGCCATCCAAAAATTTGCCTGGAAGAAAATTAGAGGTGAAGCTATTCTGGCCGAGAGGGGAGTGACGTCGAAGGCATATTCTTGAATGACGCTTTCGCTGCTGAGGAAACGGGAAACTGAGAGAGTGCAGAAGAAAGAGGAAAGTAGTACGCTTAACTGCCGGGGGGGTCGGCTAGCAGTGACAGTTTGAGGCTTTTAAACTGGTCATCTTGCGTGCTAATCGTGCTTAGGGTAAACTACCACAGGGAGAGAGAAAAAAGTGAGGGGTAGACGCCACGGCTGTGCCATGGCTCACTAGCAGTGAACCGAAGGTGCCTGGAGTGGCAAAGATGTTGGAGCCAGCTCGGTGAGGTGAGTAGAGGTGTTTGGCAGCGGTCCTGAGGCCGAGAGCTCGCTGGAGCGGTGTCGGAGGTGGGGTGTGGATCTCATGTAGGTGGCGTTATTCTCGGGAGGGCACCACGGCGATGATTCCTCTGCTGCAGGGATGAAGGAGTGAGAGTCAGAGAAGGGAGGAGAGAGTCCACGTCGTGAGAAGAGGGGAGAGGAGGAGGGGACTGCCATGGGTGTTGCCTTGGTTGGTCACAGGAGAAGGGGGCCCTGTGACCGGTGTGGATGACCTGCCCGAATAGAAAGGAAGTGGGGGAAAGAACATATGAGCTAGAGAATGGAGATGTGAAGCTCGAGTGAGGAAGGAAGTGAGGCAGGAGCTCGATGCTTTATAGAACCAGGGAAGGAGATAAGCACGAAGGAGAGGGAGGCATGTGGTCGACGGGGCGGCGATGAGGCCCGACGGTGGTGGGGATTACAGCGAAAGTTGGGCACCGATCTGGCAGGAGCTGGTGGCATGGCCTAGCATGGCTCAAGGAGAAGTGTTGGCAACAGAAGAGAGAGGAAGGAAGAAAAAGGAAGGTGAGGAAGAAGGTGGTGACAAGTGGGCTAGGGACAATGTGGAAGGGAGGGAAGGTGATTTCGGTGGGTGCAATCTAGGTGGCCATAGCAGAAAGGAGGGGGTTGATCAACATAGGAGAATAGAGAAGATTAAGGTTTTTTATGCTAAAAATGGGAGAAAGCTGAATAGGGCCCATGGGTTTTTATGCTAAAAATGGATGAAATATGCAAAGAGGATGCTCCACAAAAAATTTGATTTTTTTTTATGTTTGAAAAACTAGGAATTGGGCTAAGTTCAAAATTTGCCAAAATCCAATTTTATCTTCATTTGAGAATTTCGAAAACATCTTGGATGGAAGGGCATATTTTTAAGCTTAACATGATTAAGGGAATCCCCCGTATTTTTATACAATTTTCTAAAGTTTAAAACTTAGGGCATTAGCCAATTTCTAGGCGGCAATAAAAACATAGATTAGGGGTAGATCACGATTCCAAACACATACGCTGTACGCGTATGACTCACTTTGGCAATGGACCGTACATTCACTTTGCACTTCACTTGAATCAAAAGAAAATAACGAGTTCCTCCATATGCAACCATCCACACTCCCCATTCAACATACACGCATGACAGACGGGAGGTGGGGGCATATGTTGGACAGCAAGAAATATCATCACACAAACTCTACAACATGATAATAGAACTAGCTGCCCACTTAGTGAACTTTAAAGATACATCAGTCGGCAATAACCGTAAATTTAGTCGAGACTAAAATATTTACAATGTAGCGGAAACAAAACAAAAGCCCCGTAGCGGTGCATCAACCGCTGCACAAAAGTCAAACCATTCCCATAAGTCGAACGCAGACCAAGGAAACCATCGGACTAAGCATCATCACAAAACTCTGCAACGGTTGGCTCACCTGCAAATGTCTAGGAATATCCTAGGTGAGTACAAAAGTACTCGCAAGACTTATTCGTGCTTGATTTCATGCCCTACACATGCTCACTACCACAGTAATTAAACATGATGCGTTTCCATCGAATCAATACATAACAAACGTTATGACATGGTCCGTGGCATAAGCATAAGGGGTAGAGTCAAAATGTACTTCAGGATTCACACGAATACCAGAATGATCAAGAAAATTGGAACGTCACACAGGGGTAGCCCACACCTCATTTAAATTACAGGTTCATCACAGAATCAAGTTCAACCAATCTCTCGAACCGTTACCGACAATGCGACTACCCTGAGAATAGTGAGTGCATTATCCCCAGGAGTTTGCAAGGCTCCAGGGCCTGAGACTTACCTCAACTACACCCCGGCATCGATTCTCGGTAACGTTCACGCGTTAACAGGAAAGTGACACGGGAAGTCACCTCTGGTTGGTATGCCAACAAAACTCTACTTACTCCTAGGTTGCCCTCATCTCCAATCAATACCAACTTTATTCCCGTGCACCCCCTCGGCTCTCACATCTCACCTTAACAGGTTGAGTTAATCGGGCAATAATTGAAGTTCTCAACATAGAGATACATCCTACACATGCTAGTGTGCTCAATCCCAACATACGATTCAAACAAGCATTCACGCGTATACATAATTGTGAAGAATAAAGGAATGCAACAAGCTCTGCTTGCCTTGGTCGTAGGATTCGGAGACTTGGGTGAGCTCAACAGTTTGGGTTTCTTCCTCTTCGGGCTCTGTCGCAAGCAACACGAGACACCGAAAAGGAAATGACAAAAGAATGAGTTCCAGCATGTATGCATGATGGAAATATTAGACATGAAATGCTAGGGTTTTATAATAAAAAGCATGCCTCACTTTGAACTTAAAGGATTAAAGTAATTATCCTAGCAATTATATGCATGGCGTATCAAGTTCAAGTTCATATTAGGGTTGAAGATGGTTAATCATGAGGAATAGGCATGGTTTTAAAACATCTTATTAACGAAATGGCTTTGATTAGTTGGAAAAATAGAAGTTGAATTTACCTAAATTCGTTTTAAATTTCGTTATAACTTTTGGAACTAAGGTTACAAGGATATAGCAATTTCAAATATGCAACCTTTGGCATTAGCCCCTAGTACCTTAATCCTAGCATAATATAACCTGCACAAAATTGCATAAGAAAATACTAAGCACACCCTAAAGACCCACCCTTTGCCTGCCCTTGCCTCACTGAGGAGGAGCAGCCCGGAGGAGCTCCGGATGGTCCAGAATAGCTGCAGCTGGGAGGCTTCGGCTTGGACCTAAGCAAGGAGGAGAGAAGGGAGATGAGGAAAAAGGGAATGGGAGCTCGGGGAGGAAGGAGGGAAGGGAGAGGAAAGGAGCAAGGTCACCAGAGAGGCGGCGCTGGCTCGCCGGAGCTGGCGCCGGAGCTGAAGAAGATGAGGGAGGCAGCTGTGAGCTGAGCTGTTTTGGAGAGAAAAAGGAGAGAAATGGAGGGGATTTAGGTGGGGGAGAGGAAAAAGAGGAAGAGGGGGCCCTGGGGGAGGGTTTTATACAGAGGCCGGTGAGCTCTCAACGGAGGCTCCACCGCCCACCGGCCCCAAACGGTGATGGCAACGTGGCGGCCGAGTTCTGACATCCGGGTGCTCACCCGGAAATAGCCCGGAAATGGTCCGGAGTCGGGCAGCCCGGACGTACCACCCGGAGGTTCCGGAGTGAACCTCTAGCCTTCACAAAGCTGGCTGCTCACCCTCTCTGGACTCTCCCGGAAATCAATCCAGAGCCCAACCGGATTCCGGGCTCACCCGGAAGTTCAGCTCGGAGGCTCCGGATGGGACCTCCGGTTGCACCGGGATCGCCCACTTGCTCTCTGGACTCCCTCGGAAAATAGCTCGGAGACCATCCGGAATTTCCGGACAGCTCGGAGATTCAGCTCGGAGGTTCCGGATCGAACCTCCGGCTGGCCTACTCTCACTCAACCCTCTCTGGACTCATCCGGAAATTAACTCGGATGCCACCCGGAATTTCCGAGCACCCCGGAGGCTCCGCCCGGAGGTTCCGGACCAACTTCCGGATGAACACAGAGAGCTAAAACTTATACATAAAATTATTGTTGGAAAGTAGGCCAAAATACGTTTGGGTTTTGGTAGTTATCCAAATAAGTTGATTGGTGTTAATTTACAAATTGAGTTTTAAGAATGAGATATGTACATATTCTATATAACATCACTTTTCCATATTCAGGTTTATGCAAGGGTTGTGCATGGATGATGCCATGTATGCATGAAGCAAAATAGAAACCTATTTGTATAATAAGATGGGTGTTACAAAACCTACCCCCCTTAAGAAGATCTCGACCCGAGATCTTTAACGTTCCGCAAACAAGAAAGGAAACTCAGCTTTGAGCCAATCTTCATGTTCCCACGTAACTTCATCTTCGGTATGGTTGTTCCATTGCACCTTAAAGAACTTGATGGCACGATAACAGGTTTTGCGCTCAGATTCATCAAGAATGCGCACTGGATATTCCCGGTAGGTGAGGTCTTCATGTAGCTCTTCTATCTCAGGATTGGTTTTTACTTCGGGGATACGATGACAAGCCTTTAGCTGGGATACATGGAAAACATCATGTATCTTGGACAGCGAGGGAGGTAACTCCAATTGGTAAGCTACGGTTCCTCGTTTGGCCAAAACTTTATATGGACCGATGTAACGGGGAGCTAGCTTTCCTTTTATTCCTAAGCGATGGACGCCTTTGAATGGTGTAACCTTGAGGTAAACGCTGTCCCCAACTTGAAACACAACTTCTCGGCGGTGAGGATCAGCATAACTCTTCTGCCTTGACTGAGCTTCTCGAAGTCGTTGCCGAGTAAGGTGAACTTGAGCTTTAGCTTCTTTAATGGCATCCGGTCCAAAGAATTGTTTCTCACCGGTCTCGGACCAGTTAAGGGGAGTTCTACATCTTCTGCCATATAGCACTTCGAAAGGTGCCATACCAAGACTTGCTTGGTAGCTAATGTTGTAAGCAAACTCTGCATATGGCAAACACTTCTCCCAATTGGAACCAAAAGTGAGAGCACAAGATCTCAACATATCCTTAAGGATTTGGTTTGTTCTCTCAACTTGACCTCCAGTTTGAGGATGGAAAGCTGTGCTAAAGGATAACGAAGTTCCCATAGCTTCGTGCAGACATTTCCAGAACCGATTGGTAAATTGGGTGCCTCGATCCAAACGATCCTCACAGGGATACCATGGAGGCAAACAATTCGAGCAATATACAGCTCAGCTAACTGACTCACCTTATGAGTGGTCTTCACAGGGATGAAGTGGGCTACCTTGGAAAGGCGGTCCATAATCACCCATATTGCATCGTTGCCCTTTGGAGATTTCGGTAAACCTACCACGAAATCCATACCAATCTCCTCCCATTTCCACTCGGGAATAGGGAGTGGTTGAAACATGCCTGCTAGTCTCTGATGCTCGGCCTTCACCTGGCGACATACGTCGCATTCGGCCACAAAACGGGCAATTTCCCACTTCATTCGAGTCCACCAAAATCGGCGGTGAATGTCTTCATACATTTTTGTGCTACCAGGATGAAAGGATAACGGGGAGTTATGAGCTTCATGGAGGATTAAATCCTTTAGCTGCTGGTCTTTAGGTACCACAAGGCGCTTTCCGAACCAAAGAACTCCGTTCTCATCTTCGGTGAAACAGGTAGTGGTACCGTTCTTCACCTTCTCCCTTATCTTCTGCATCCCAACATTTTGTATCTGAATGGCTTTAATTTGGTCTTCCAAAGATGGTTTTACCTCCAAGAAAGCCAGGGAACCCTGCTCAACCATCTCAAGATTAAGCCGCAGAAATTCCACATGAAGTGGTGGTTGATGCTCAAGAATTAAGGTATTGTTGCAATAAGCTTTCCGGCTAAGTGCATCGGCGACAATGTTAGCCTTGCCAGGGGTATAATTTAGGCCCACATCATAATCTTTGATGAGCTCAAGCCATCTCCATTGTCAAAGGTTCAGATCTGGTTGAGTAAACAAATACTTCAAACTCTTATGATCCGAAAAGATTTCACAACGGGCACCGATAAGATAATGTCGCCAGATTTTGAGAGCATGCACTACGGCTGCTAGCTCCAGGTCATGAGTGGGATAGTTTGCCTCATGGGGACGCAATTGACGTGAAGCATAAGCTACCACGCGACCCTCTTGCATGAGCACACATCCCAACCCATTCCGGGAAGCATCACAATAGACTTCGAAACTTTTGTGGATATCCGGAAGGATAAGCACAGGAGCAGTGGTCAACTTCTCCTTGAGCTTTTGAAAACTCTCTTCACATTTGGTTGACCACACAAAACTATTGTCTTTCTTCAACAATTCGGTCATTGGTTTTGCTATGGAAGAAAAACCTTCGATGAATCGGCGGTAATAACCTGCCAATCCAAGAAAGCTGCGGATTTGGGTGACAGATTTGGGCTGCTTCCACTCTTGAACGGCTTGTACTTTACTCGGGTCTACAGCAACACCCTCCGCTGAAAGCACATGACCCAGAAATTCCACTTGGGATTTCCAAAATTCACACTTGGAAAACTTTGCGTACAACCGCTGCTCTCGGAGCTTTTCCAGCACCTTCCTCAAATGGTCTTCATGCTCCGGTTCAGATTTGGAATAGATGAGAATGTCATCGATGAAGATGACCACAAACTGATCAAGATACTCCATGAACACCTAATTCATGAGTTGCATGAAAGTGGAAGGAGCGTTGGTCAATCCGAAAGACATAACGGTATATTCGTATGACCCATAACGAGTGGTAAAAGCAGTTTTTGGAATGTCTTCAGATCTGATTTTAATCTGGTGGTAACCCAACCTGAGATCGATCTTGGAGAAGACACATGCTCCGGACAATTGGTCAAGCAAATCATCGATTCGGGGAAGAGGATATTTGTTCTTCACGGTGAGCTCATTTAACGGGCGGTAATCAATTACCATCCGCAAGCTCGAATCCTTCTTCTTCACGAACATGGCAGGACAACCCCACGATGAGGAACTAGGCCTAATAAAGCCCTTGTCTTCAAGCTCTTTGAGTTGTTTCTTCATCTCTAACAACTCATTTGGGGGTATCCGATATGGACGCTTCGAAATAGGAGCAGTCCCAGGCGGAAGATCAATAACAAACTCTACAGCCCGGTCAGGAGGCATACCAGGCAATTCCTCAGGAAAAATATCTGGATACTCACATACTACGGGAACAACCTCAAGTTCCTAATTTTGAGTGCCACACGCGGCAAAAAGATGCCCTGACAAGGATGGCGATACAAACTTCACTTCTTTGCCAGAGTTGGCGACAAGAGAAACCGACCTTTCGGCACAGTCTATTTTTGCCTTGTACTGGACCAACCAATTCATTCCCAAAATAACATCTAGCCCTTCTGATCCCAGAACTACCATATAAGCTAGAAATGCTTCTCCGCCAATTTCTAGCTTAACACCCTCGCAAACAAGCTCGGTCCTCAACTCCAAGCTGGGTGTTGCAATAATAGAGGATGATGCAATGCTGATGATGGAACATGATTCTCATGCACAAATTTGCTAGATATAAAAGAATGAGATGCTCCAGAATCAAAGAGAACTAGGGCAGGAGCTGAGTTGACGGGAAGCGTACCCAAAACCACCTCGGGTGCTTCCTGCGCTTCTTCGGCAGTGACATGGTTCACCCTGCCATGGCCGGCAACTTGAGCCTTATTAGAAGTGGAACCCCTAACTTGAGGACTGCACCTGATTGTCCCGGCTGCAACTTAGGGGCAAAGGCATGCCCTGTGCGTGGAAGAGGACAACGATTCGCAAAATGTCCCATATTCCCGCAGTTAAAACACTGAACTTTACTCACACTACCTCAGTAAACATCATTACTGACGGGCGAAAACCCGCAATCACTGACGGGTTAAGCGCCCATCAGTACGCTCCTGTCAGTGGAAGTTTCACTTCCACTGACGGGCCGAAAGCCCGTCAGTAGTGTCTATCACCACTGACGGGCCGCAATTTGAGCCTGTCAGTGGTTTATACCTCCACTGACAGGTTTATATTTTTCTGCCCGTCAGTAGTTCTCTTTTAGGGATTAAAAAAAATAAATTTTGGAAAACCAGTAAACAATACATTCATTACAATGCACTGTAACACAAATCAGACCTATGAGGTGGTAGGTTGCATAAATACTCCAGTGAAGCTTCAGATTTCAGAAGATCCACACCATGCTCTTCATATTTGTCAGAATTTGTGTCGCCTGATTGCATAGGAATAGATGGGAAACGACTGCGGAAGTAGGTCAGATGCAGCGCACTTAATCATCTTGCGTCCCATATAAGTGCCTACCCTCACAGATCCGTAATTGGTGCCACCAACACTACATAACACAAAGTAGAGTGCAATTAGCTCCAGTTCATTAGTGAAGTCAGCTCGAGAAAACAAAGAGCTCAATCAGGACAAGATCTACCTATGCCGTATCCCAGAGGCAAGACCCCAAAATTGTATATGAGTTGGAATGCTAACCAACTCTTTCACTTCTGCAGGCTGCACAAAATTGACAAAATAAATACGAAAAGCATAGAGCTGGACTGGATAAAAGATTGGATCAACCAGCAAATGGAACTTGATAACGCTCACTAACCTGGCAAACCATTGCAAGAAGTTTGTTAGCTTCTCCACAAGCAGATGTCATTTGGTCCATTACCCCGCAAGGAGCTCCAACAATGTGATTCTCGACCTGCATAATTCACCAATAAGGGACTCAGTTGAACAGAAGATGAAGTGATGAAATCAACACAGCTTGAAGCCAACAAGGGGTAACCTTTTCTTTATAAATACTATACCTTTTGACAGAGTATAGCAAGATCCCTTGGAGTAATATTTAAACCTACAACAAAGAAAAAGACATGGGTTAATGTCATTTAGCATGTCCACTGAAGTTAAATGTGCACCAGTAGCTTCAGAAGAACTTGGGAATTCAACCAAAATAAACAAAATTAGGAAGCATTCTATGCCACATCTATTTTCTTGAAGCAACAAATATTGCTGTAGCTAATCCTACTAACCATAGACAACAGCAATAGCAGACATGGTAGCAACCTCCACTGATGCTGAAGAGGAGACACCTTTGCCTTCAGGAACAGACGAAGAAACCTGAGAATTCAAACAGAAAATATCACCCCAGTATACAAGTATGTATGACTTGCCCCCTTTCGGGCGGCGGCGAGGAGCAGGAGGCCTCCTCGCTGGCGATGGGGCTAGGGTTCGGAGCCGGCGGCGGGGAGGCGGGTGCGGCGAGGTGCTGGGAGAGGCGGTGGAGCTCGGCGTGGCGGTCGGCGGCCATGCGCATGATGAGCTCGAGGCGCGCCTGGCGGCCATGGATCCGGAGGCGCGTGTGGTCGGCGGGGGGGAGGCGGGTCGTCGCGGTGGCGGGCGGCCATCTGGGCGGACTCCCGCACGAGGCGGACCCGCTCGCGCTCGATCACAGCAAGCCACCAGCAAGCGTCGGTGGCGCGCGAGATCTGCGCGGCGGGGAAGTCGTCGGGGCAGCTCCAGCGGGGGGAGGCGCGGCGGACGAGGTCGGGGGAGGAGGAGGAGGCGATGCCGGGGGAGCGCTTGGGGGTGGATCCGTGGCGGTGCTGGCGGCGTGGGGAGAGGGGAGAGCGGCCAGTGGTGGGAGAGGTGAAGGGAGCATGAGGGGTGGCGGCGGCGGTGGGGGGTATATCAACCCCACCCCCCACCGAACCGAGTGAGGCGAGATGGGCCTCAGCCCACTAGGGTTAGGGAGCGCCAAAAATAACTGACGGGCCGCATTTTGGGCCCGTCAGTGATGTATTACACTACTAACCAAGAGTTAGGGCCAAAATATCACTGACGGGCTGAAATTTGGGCCCGTCAGTGATGTGTTACACTCTACTGACGGGCTCCAGTATCAGGCACGTCAGTACTACTTCCTGTCAGTAGAAATGCACAACTACTGACGGGCCATGTTTTCTACCCGTCAGTAATTTTTTTTCTTCTCAATTTGGACCGTCTACTGGAATAACCACTGACGGTTACTTGTTCGCCCGTCAGTGTTTTCTATAGTCAGTGACGGGTTTTCTAGTGCCCGTCAGTGATGATAGTGCAGAGAAAGTGTTATCTGAGGTAGTGTCAGGTCAGCAGAAGACTGCGGCTGTCCTCCTTGAGGACGAGGTTGGAAACCCTGTTGCTGAGGGCGAGGAACGAATCCCTGCGGCTTTTGCGGGAACGGCCCAACTGGACGGGGTGGCGTTGACTGCCACACCCGCGACTTCTGCGAGCTACTTGCGGCAGACTTCTGCATCTCCCTCTCGCGCTTGCGAGACTTATCCAAGGCTGATTCCTTGGCTTCCACCTTGACAGCCTTATCCACTAGATGCTGGAAATTGTGCACGTCAACAGTAGCAAGCTTAGCTTGCATCTCCTCGTTCAGCTTGCCCATAAACTTTTCCACCTTATCATCATCTGTGGATACTTCCCGCGGTGCATAACGAGCTAGGTGGTTGAACTCACGGAGGAACTCCAAAACTGACTTTTTACCTTGTCGGAGATCACAGAATTCTTCCTTCTTCAATGCCATGACACCGGCAGGGATTTGAAATTCTCGAAAACTAGTCTGGAACTCTGTCTAGGTAACAACATGGCCAGGGGCTTGCATGGCAAGGAAATTATCCCACCAATCTGCGGCAGCACCCTCGAGAAAATGGGAAGCAAAATTAACTTTATCGGCTTCTACACACTGAGCTAGTTGGAGCTTTCTCTCAATTGTACGAATCCAGTTATCTGACTCCAGAGGATCATCTGCTCGGTCAAAAATGTCTGGTTGAGTTTGCTGGAAATCAGCCAAACCACCTCGAGCTTGCCCACCTCCTGGACTCTGATTGCGCACCAGCTGTTCAAGAATCCGATTCTGCGTCGTGAGCAGATCCGCAATATTAGGGTGCTGAGGAGGAGGAGGTGGCACTTCCTCCTCATCACGTCCACGGCGGGCACGACCGGCTCCACGCGTTCCCGACGACATCCTGTTGCAACCATTTGACAACACGATGAGACGACAACACGAGAGGCTGGGAAACAAAACTTTCCACGATAGTAAAACAAGGTATCCATGAATATTTCACATTAGTCCATACACATTTTCAGGAGGAAAATGAAGTATAAAGCAAATGTAAGAACGATTGACAATAATACACAAGTGTATTAACACGTTCAACATAATTCATTACATGGGGCTGCGGTTTAAATCACCGTAAAGGGGAGATAAACATACACAATGTACCAAAATTGGCAGCCACCAATACCCGCTTACATGCCTCCAAAAGCTACCTAAGGGTTAGGGTTTGGGTCAACTTTACATCACAAAATTGTGACCCAAACAGATGCTAAAACTGAACAACACCGCTATGGACTGTACAGAGACCCTTCATTGCGATGAATCTCCATTGCCTCCAAGTTAGTGGGAAAAGGGACCATGGTGTGAAACAAAGGAATCCCATGGCCAAGCTGAGGAGTGACGGTGGGGATGCGACGAACGCCACCCACAGCCATTTGCGGGCGCAAAACATCAGGATGAACTCCAATCTCTATCCTGCCCACCGATGGGTAACAATGCATCCACGGACCTCCTCATAGACCGAGTAGATGCCTTCCCCGGTCCAGAAGTGTGGTGGCGGTGCGAAGAAATTCCCTTGGTGTCGAGCCAGTTCAAGGGAAATGATGAGACGATGGCGATACCGCCTCACCTCAAGGCCACGGGCACGATACGCCACGTCCAAGGATCGGACAAGACGGCCCAGATGAGCTAGTGTCACGTTAGGCTCTTGAGTAAAATCTTCAGATGGCGCCACATTCTCCATGGGAGTCCACGACGGAAAGAAGGAGAAGGGGCCCTCGGCGAGACTCGGAAGCTCATGGCGAAGATGGCACATGGCCGAATAAGCTGCGTTTTGGACAGCAGACTCTAACTCTGCTCCATATCCGTTGAAGAAACACGGCTGATGAGGAGGGTCACTCTCACGCGGTTGGATGAACACGCGTGCCCGAAACTCATACATGCTGAACCCTAGGTTGGCCCTATGCACGAGATACTCTGGGAGATATGGAAATCCGAGTTCCAGAAGCACGTACAAAAGCACCTCCGAAAACCCTTCGACATCCAATCCATGGGTAGCATGCACCAACTGAAAAGAAGCCATCTGACAAAACAAGGAACAGGTCAAGGTCAGCCACAAGCAAAAACAAATGCAATAGAGAAGGAATTTTTAGAACTAAGACCGATGAGGGTAAGGAATAAAGAAGCAATCTACTTGCTAAATTTTAAACATAGGTTTTAACTTTGCAAATAATTTTCTCGGCGATGCCAAGTCCTAACTAACGCCCACCTGCAATTGGCTTCCTACGGTCAGCTCGGCTCTGATACCAAGCTGTGAGGAACCCGGCATTTTAATTCAATTCAAGGAATTCACAACTAGTGAAAACAGTGACCATAGCCACTACCTGCGACGGACTATGGCCCACCCCCGCCCCGTGCGACCAGCATACGACGCAATGCGTATGGATCACCACGGCCTGATTGAGGGATCACGATTCCAAACACATACGCCGTACGCGTATGACTCACTTTGGCAATGGACCGTACATTCACTTTGCACTTCACTTGAATCAAAGAAAATAACGAGTTCCTCCATATGCAACCATCCACACTCCCCATTCAACATACATGCATGACAGACGGGAGGTGGGGGCATATGTTGGACAACAAGAAATATCATCACACAAACTCTACAACATGATAATAGAACTAGCTGCCCACTTAGTGAACTTTAAAGATACATCAGTCGGCAATAACCGTAAATTTAGTCGAGACTAAAATATTTACAATGCAGCGGAAACAAAACAAAAGCCCCGTAGCGGTGCATCAACCGCTGCACAAAAGCCAAACCGTTCCCATAAGTCGAACGCGGACCAAGGAAACCATCGGACTAAGCATCATCACAAAACTCCGCAACGGTTGGCTCACCTGCAAATGTCTAGGAATATCCTAGGTGAGTACAAAAGTACTCGCAAGACTTATTCGTGCTTGATTTCATGCCCTACACATGCTCACTACCACAGTAATTAAACATGATGCGTTTCCATCGAATCAATACATAACAAACCTTATGACATGGTCCATGGCATAAGCATAAGGGGTAGAGTCAAAATGTACTTCAGGATTCACATGAATACCAGAATGATCAAGATAATTGGAATGTCACACAGGGGTAGCCCACACCTCATTTAAATTACAGGTTCATCACAGAATCAAGTTCAACCAATCTCTCGAACCGTTACCGACAATGCGACTACCCTGAGTATAGTGAGTGCATTATCCCCAGGAGTTTGCAAGGCTCCAGGGCCTGAGACTTAATTACCTCAACTACAGCCCGGCATCGATTCTCGGTAACGTTCACGCGTTAACAGGAAAGTGACACGGGAAGTCACCTCTGGTTGGTATGGCAACAA
Organism: Stipa capillata; assembly: GCA_019208055.1. Lineage (NCBI taxonomy): Eukaryota > Viridiplantae > Streptophyta > Magnoliopsida > Poales > Poaceae > Stipa > Stipa capillata. The sequence goes on along the minus strand of JAGXJF010005538.1, from coordinate 25,705 downwards.
AACTCTACTTACTCCTAGGTTGCCCTCACCTCCAATCAATACCAACTTTATTCCCGTGCACCCCCTCGGCTCTCACATCTCACCTTAACAGGTTGAGTTAATCGGGCAATAATTGAAGTTCTCAACATAGAGATACATCCTACACATGCTAGTGTGCTCAATCCCAACATACGATTCAAACAAGCATTCACGCGTATACATAATTGTGAAGAATAAAGGAATGCAACAAGCTCTGCTTGCCTTGGTTTTAGGATTCGGAGACTTGGGTGAGCTCAACAGTTTAGGTTTCTTCCTCTTCGAGCTCTGTCGCAAGCAACACGAGACACCGAAAAGGAAATGACAAAAGAATGAGTTCCAGCATGTATGCATGATGGAAATATTAGACATGAAATGCTAGGGTTTTATAATAAAAAGCATGCCTCACTTTGAACTTAAAGGATTAAAGTAATTATCCTAGCAATTATATGCATGGCGTATCAAGTTCAAGTTCATATGAGGGTTGAAGATGGTTAATCATGAGGAATAGGCATGGTTTTAAAACATCTTATTAACGAAATGGCTTTGATTAGTTGGAAAAATAGAAGTTGAATTTACCTAAATTCGTTTTAAATTTCGTTATAACTTTTGGAACTAAGGTTACAAGGATATAGCATTTTCAAATATGCAACCTTGGCATTAGCCCCTAGTACCTTAATCCTAGCATAATATAACCTGCACAAAATTGCATAAGAAAATACTAAGCACACCCTAAAGACCCACCCTTTGCCTGCCCTTGCCTCACTGAGGAGGAGCAGCCCGGAGGAGCTCCGGATGGTCCGGAATAGCTGCCGCTGGGAGGCTTCGGCTTGGACCTGAGCAAGGAGGAGAGAAGGGAGATGAGGAAAAAGGGAATGGGAGCTCGGGGAGGAAGGAGGGAAGGGAGAGGAAAGGAGCAAGGTCACCGGAGAGGCGGCGCTGGCTCGCCGAAGCTGGCGCCGGAGCTGAAGAAGATGAGGGAGGCAGCTGTGGGCTGAGCTGTTTTGGAGAGAAAAAGGAGAGAAATGGAGGGGATTTAGGTAGGGGAGAGGAAAAAGAGGAAGAGGGGGCCCTGGGGGAGGGTTTTATACAGAGGCCGGCGAGCTCTCCACGAAGGCTCCACCGCCCACCGCCCCCAAACGGCGATGGCAACGTGGCGGCCGAGTTCTGACATCCGGGTGCTCACTCGGAAATAGCCTGGAAATGGTCCAGAGTCGGGCAGCCCGGACGTACCACCCGGAGGTTCCGGAGTGAACATCCGGCCTTCACAAAGCTGGCCGCTCACCCTCTCTGGACTCTCCCAAAAATCAATCCGGAGCCCAGCCGGATTCCGGGCTCACCCGGGGGTTCAGCTCGAAGGCTCCGGATGGGACCTCCGGTTGCACTGGGATCGCCCACTTGCTCTCTGGACTCCCTCGGAAAATAGCTCGGAGACCATCCGGAATTTCCGGACAGCCCAGAGATTCAGCTCGGAGGTTCCGGATCGAACCTCCGGCTGGCCAACTCTCACTCAACCCTCTCTGGACTTGTCCGGAAATTAACTCGGATGCCACCCGGAATTTCCGAGCACCCCGGAGGCTCCGCCTGGAGGTTCCGGACCAACTTCCGAATGAACACAGAGAGCTAAAACTTATACATAAAATTATTGTTGGAAAATAGGCCAAAATACGTTTGGGTTTTGGTAGTTATCCAAATATATTGATTGGTGTTAATTTTTAAAATTGAGTTTTAAGAATGAGATATGTACATATTCTATAAAACATCACTTTTCCATATTCAGGTTTATGCAAGGGTTGTGCATGGATGATGCCATGTATGCATGAAGCAAAATAGAAACCTATTTGTATAATAAGATTGGTGTTACAATCTGCGTCGATGAAAACTCATGGTTAGGCACATGGATGTGCCGGAAGAGAAAGGGAAAGATATAGGCACACATATATATATATAGGTGGCTATACTATACATATATTGTAGACGTATTGAGGGAGGCGGGTAGCCTCACATGTAGATAGGGGATTGCATGAGTTGATAGAGGACGGTTGAGAAGGTGAACTGAGGGGGCCGGTATATATATACCGATAGATGGGAATCCCAGAGATAAGATTTACGGTAACTTGCCCTAATTTTCAGGTTACGGAAAAATAGGGTGTGACATCCTTCCTATCCACTCATGGTCTTCCTCTTCGTGCGTTGTCTCTCTAGTCTATCATTTCTCCCCTCCTCTTCCTACTCTGCTTTCGTTCTATCGTCTTATAAAATTCTGACAGGTCTTTGTCCTGATTCTCATCACCTTTGGATATAGATGGCGGGTGCATTAAGCGCCCCACCTTAATATCGATAATTAAGTGGGGACATATGGGAATGGCAATATCTCCCCTTCCCCGCACGACATTCAGACACAGTGATGACCGGCTTTGCTTCGGCTCCGCATTGGGCAACACCTTTACAACGGGCTCTACTTCTTGCCAAATCTCCGCTCCACCTCGCTTGGTCTCCGCTGATAGTGACATGACAGGCCTTTTGTTACAATGAATGATCATAAAACAATACTTCCATTGTAAGAGTTGAATCCAATTTCAAGGCTGTTCAATTTGGATACATGTGAGCATTTAGTTTTGATCATGTCACAAAAAACTCTGATGTCTTCCCCCTACATTCCCTATCCAGTGACCAACACATATACACCTCTCTTGTTCTCTTCCTCGTCGCTGCACATCTCGTCCCCCCTTCCCTATCCTGTGTCTTGTTCAATAGTAGCATGCGGTTTTATGAACAGACATGCTAAAAGTGACGTGCGTGCAGTTTTTCACAACAATAGCTGGCTTCTTTCTGTCACTTACGTCTCTGGTGATCAACTATGTTTCTCCCTTCCTCTCTCTTCATCATCCACTCAGCTTTGCCCTTGATGTTGTCATTTCTTCACTTAGCCGTCATCCTGATCCAATCCCCATCGCTCCACCGTTATGTGTGTGCCTTCTCCAACTTTGGTGGATCTCTATCACATTTCCCATCACCTCCAGCTGTAACACTTTGGGATTAATTAAAGAAATATCAGAGTTATTAAAAATCGAGGTTGACCAAAAATCTGGGACGAAGAGATAAATTTGAATTTAAAACCATGCATTGAATGGAAGATTCGACATTGTGGTTGTGCTCGTCTCATCAAATCGATCGAGATAGACTATAAGTTTGTTCAAATCGGAGTCCAAATGAATTTTGGAGAGTCCATCAATATAGACTGTTGGATTTCACATATCTCCTAGTCCAACTCAATTCGGAAAAAGAAAAGAATAAAACCCACCCCAACCCGTGCTCTATCTCTCCTCTAATCTTACCCTCTCTCCAAGCCACTGCCACCCCTTTCCGTGCTGCCACCACTGTGCACTGCCACCGGTAGAGCTCTAGCTATACCTAAGCATCTCAACAAAACCCTAAATCGACCTTCTCTACAAAATCTGGGTCACTTAATTTTTTGATCTCCAAATCAAGTAAAATAATACTCTACGGATACTTCTAGAAAATTCCCAAAATTTTTCTGCTGAGCCCAGATTTTAATTGTATGAAGACCACTTAACTAAGCTTGACAAACCTTAGCCCTAGAAAAACAGCATAACAGTAGTAGTATTTTGGCCGTAACTTTTGAATTTCAACTCTGATTCGGCAAAAATTAGTACCATTTGGAAGCCTACAACTTCCTCTGTGTGTCAGTTTAAAATTCGGCACAGTTTGATCACAATTTTCGAATTAAGCTCACTATTTTGAATTTCAAAACCCTAGATCAAATACTGGGCACAATTTCTCCCAATTCCGTCCACTAATTCCCTCATATAGGGACTAATTAGGGACTACCTTCGCAGCATGAACCTTGAACTTAACATGAATTTGTCAAATAACTAAAATCCCAAATTTTCCCTTCTCCTCCTCCTTCCTTCTTCTTCCCTCTCCTTCATCTTCTCCTTCTCCTTCTTCCCCTCCTTCATTTCCCTTCTCTTATCCTTCCCCCAACCAAGCTCATCTGCCTCTCCTTGGCTTGCGGCTTGGGCAGCCCAGCTAGGAGGGAGACTGGCAACGATGCAAGGTGGCGACTTCTTCCTCCCTTCTTCTTCTCCCCCTCCTCTTTTCGCTCCTTTCCTTCCCTTCTCTTCTCCTTCACCCAACCGAGCACCTATTCCTCCCCTTGGCCGGCGGCTAGGGTAACCCGGCTAGGAGGGGAGGCGGCTCGATGGGCAGCAGTGACCAGCGACGGCGCACGGCGGTGGCGGCTCAGCAAGGGGCGACAACGGCTTGGGAGGAGGGTGAGATGAGAGGAGAGAGGGTGGGTTGGGATGAGTTTGTTAAAATTAGTTAGGAGCTAGCTAGAAAAGAGATTAGAGAAGAGAGATTTGTGCGAGTTAATTGACAAAAACAGAGGATGTATCATCACCATCACCACCAACTGGCGTTTAATAGATAGTAAAGATTCTTCTGATAGTGAATATTTACATTCTACATTAAATAATTTTTTGTTTTAACTACCCATCATAAAATCTTGGGCCACCACTGGCCACTAGAGCAGATGTCTGTAGTGTTCTGTATTTGTCGGGTTACCGGGATGTCAAGAGTAACAAGCGAGCTAATTACACACTTTCTTCAATAGAAGGTAATATGTTAATTTTTCATTTTGCCATGTAGATAAAGTAACACGTGACATGAACAATTTTTAGGGGATGTTTGGTTAAGTTAGGGCTTATCTAAAAGCAGCTGTGGGCAATCGGCTGTGAGAAAGCTGTTGTGTGCTGTCTGCTGTGGGAAAGCTGGAGTACTGTTTGACAAATTGGTTGTTAGAGCTGTGGCTGTGAGTGAAGATGTCTGCAATACCCATAATATGATGAGAGCTTATCTATATACTGATTTAATATTAATTACCCATTTGTACAATAGTTTATCTTATATATGACTCGTTTTCGAGCTAATGAATGTAACCACTTCATGTACAAGATGCTTGGTATATATGTGTCATATGTCATACAAATGGCGACACATTTTATAAAAGGAAATCTGCAAAATTAGACAAGGCATCGATCGTAGTAGCTCACTGTTCTAGCACTCTACTGGGAGAGCTTTGCCAACGTGTGCTCACTATATATATGTACAACACGAAAATAAAACGAGATCATCGATTGGCAATTTTTGTATGCTGTCGTTTTCGCAACAGATGCAAGTCAGTAGTTGCTCAAATGTAGACATAGGTAATCATAGACATATAAAATTTCTTTCTCAAAAGTAAAATCAGCATGTAGAATTCACTCTAGCAGCTGCTACCAATCTAGTATCTTAATATAGAAAAAAATGTAGCAACAGGTAAGCTGCTTGCTCTGTTTGCTATAGGAAGATTACATTAAGTTTTAACTAAGCATCTCAGCGACGGCTAGAACCGAAGACTAAACCATGGCATTTACCTATAAAGATAAAATCATTTAAAGCAAAATAATAAGGTACACACAAATACAATGCCAACCATAGTTGAAATAATTTTATACGGTTAAGTAGCCATCATACGGTATACTAATAAAAATTTTATTCTCTTGTTATTATTAAGGAGTTAGCAATTCCATCACAGAAGGTGTTCACATTGAGCATGTCAAGTCCCGCTGGAATGCTATTATCTTGAAGTGGTACCGATCCCGGTTCCATTCTAGGAATATAGTCATCATCTTATCACACTTATCAAATTCTTTGTCCTTTAGCTTGTTATCTCTAGGGCTGAAAACAGTACATAATTTTTTCGTCCGTTTCTAAAAAACGGAAACGGAAAACTTTATATGGAAACAGAAACGGAATTTGTCAGTACGGAAATGGAAACGGAATTTTTACGCGGAAACAGAAACGGAAACGGTTTGAGTATTATCGTCGGAAAGGAAATCGGTATCGGAAATTTCGTATAATAAAAACAGAAAATTTCTGGCCCATCAGGTCATCCGACCCATCTGGTCCAGCCCAGGTCATCCGGACCCCTAATTCCCGAACTCCCCAACCTACTCCCCGTCCCCGAGCTGATTCTGTCCGTCCCAAATTCCCAATCCCGCGACCCCCCTTTACAGCGCCACCGCCAGCCATCCTCTGCCACCCTCCTCCAACCGTACCACGCCGATGCCTCCTCCCCGCCCTCTGGCCACCCGACGGCTCTCCATCGATGCCACACCATGCTCCTCCGTCGATGCTTCAACGCGCCTCTTCGCCACCCTCCTCCAACTGTACCACGCCACCGCATCCCTGCCCCTGGCCACCCGATGGCTCTCCGCCGATGCCTCATGACGCTCCTCCGCCGAGGACTCAACGCACCTCTCTACCAACACCTCACCGCCGGACGCCAACCAACCTCACCGCCGAACGTGTCGCCGTCGACGCCTCAACGTGCCTCTCCCCCAATGCCTCACCGCCAGACGCCAACCAACCTCTCCGCCTCTCACGTGCATCGGCGCCATCGGTGTTCCCTGCTGTCTGCCTGTCCTCGACCAAGCTCTCTAGTCTCCACCTCACACGCCATCGCCTTCACTATTGTTTCCAATCTGCTGCCATTTTCTTGATTTCTAAGTTGCAGGTAGAATAGAGCTAGGTGACTAGGTCTAAAATTCTAGATTTAGCAAACTTACATTTTTTTTAGATTATAGGATAAGTGTTGTTTGTCAAGTTAGGGCTGTTAGGCTGTCTGCAAAATTAATACATACTCAAGAATCATGATGCTATGCAATTCTTTGGATTGTCGTCCTAAATGATCCGATCGTGCAGGTGGTGTAGATAGTGAAATTTGGTTAATTATTGATCCATTTGTTTACATATGATATGGAAATTTGTTTATAGCATTTGCCGTTGCAGAATACATGCTTGGCATTTCATCAAACATGATGAAGGCATACACGACTACACTTCTACATGTCCATTTGTTTATTATTGAAGTTTGGTTAATTACTGATCGATTTGTTTATATATGCTAGGGAAATTTCCTCTCTTTGGTTTGGGTGAGTCATGGATACACTGATACACACCAAATAGCAAGTTTTTCATACGCTAGTAGCGCATCCATTGTTTTTCAGAAATTAAGAAGAGCCACGTTTTGTATGGTACTATGGTAAAACTATCTAACTTCTCGACCTAACTAAGTTGCAATATTTCATGTTTAATGTTTACGTTTTGTATGCAGCAAGTGGTATGCATGCATGTCTAATTGGTATGCTGAGAGTTAAAAGAAATCACAATGTTCCATAAGATGCTAGACAACACCTTTTTGCATGCAAAATCTGAGATCCTCTCACTGCTTTATAACATTAGATTGTTGCAATTCTTTTGAAATTTTAACTACGTAATTATATAGAAACTTGAATTACGTACAGCATGAGATTAATTTATATTTTCTCTTCATTTTCTCACAGATGGACACTTCTGCAAGTAGCAGTGCAAGTGTAACTCCAAATATTGCAGCTATTACTTCAACTCCAAATGTTGCAACTGCTGCTTCAACTCCAACCATGGATTTAACAGATGAAACTAGAGTCAAGCCTCCTCCTGCAAAGAGATCTAAGAAGTCAACATCTGATGTTTGGGAACACTTCATGAAGTATGATAAAACCATGAAGACGAACATGGCAATGATTTTATAGAGCTATGGGCTAAGTGCAACAAGAGCGATTGCAAATACGTGAACCGGTGAGAGAGCAATTGAGGCACATCAGCTTTCAGAAGTCACTTGAAACATCAACACAACATCTTGATCAGCCAGCAAGTACTCAATCTGAAGAAGAGTGATGGCAGTGAGTTCACTGCATCAGTTGAGACTTATAGGTATGATGAGGCTATTAGTTTGACGAAATTTTATCTTGCAATTATCATGCATGAGTACCCTTTCAATATTGTTGAACATGAATACATGGTTGATTTTATCAAGTCTCTACGTCCTACTTTTCCAATTAAAAGTCACCCTACTGTGAAGAAGGGTATATTGAATATATTTCTAGAGGAAAAGAAGAAATTATATGAGTACTTTAAAATACTTCAATGTCGTTTTAGTACAACCATGGACATGTGGATATCTAATCAAACCAAAGGCTATATGTGCATCACAGTCCATTGGATAGATGATAGTTGGTGCATGCAAAAAAAGATTATCAAGTTTATGCATGTAGAAGGACATCATTCAGGAAAAAATTTATGCTTCGAGTATTATGATAACATAGTGGATTGGAATCTTGATAGGAAATTATTTGCACTTACATTGGACAATGCTTCAGCCAATGATAAATGTGTTGAGGGGGTAATAGCCAAACTAAATAAGGTATCTCCTTTAATATGTGATGGCATCTTTTTTCATGTGAGATGTTTGAATCATATTTTGAACCTCGTTGCTCAAGATGGTCTTAAGACAATTGCACCTGCTATTGCAAACACTAGAAATACAGTTGCAATTGTGAAGAATTCTGCATTGCAGTATGAGGAGTTTAAGAAGTGTGCTTTAGAATGTGACTTGAATGTGAATTCAGAACTCTCCTTGGATGTTCCTACAAGATGAAATTCCACATATGATATGTTGAGAGTGCAATTTACTATAAAGATGCTTTTGATAGACTTTTTCTTCGGCATGAAAGGAAATATAGGAAATGTGCTCCTACTCCAAATAATTGGGTGATGGCAACAAAAATATCTGCATGCTTGAAAACTATTTGCTGTCCCTACTGTGATATTTTCTGGTTCTAAGTACCCGACTGCGAATCTATTTTTCATCAGCTTCTCTAAGATTAAGATTGCAATTGAAGAATGGTGTAATAGCTCCGATGCAATAATTAAGGCTACGTCACATTCCATGAAAATTAAGTATGATAAGTATTGGAAAAAGTCAAACATGGCACTTGCTATAGCATGCTTCTTTGATTCTAGGTACAAGAGAAATGTGATAGAATTTTATGCACCAAGAATTTACCCTGGCATTTCTATGCAAGAGACTGAAAAATTTACTATGGTTATTAACCAGTTGCTTCAAGCTTATGCCTCAACTTCAAAGAATACAACCTCTAGTGCTGGTAATGTGCATCAAGTGGCTCCTCAGTTTGATGATATTGATGGGGATGATGATCTTGACATGTTTTTGCATAGCAAAAGTGCAACAGATCATGTTACCAAAACTGAGTTGGAAGTGTACTTGGAGCAACCTCTTGCACTTAGAAACAAAGATTTTGATATATTGTCATGGTGGAAAGTCAAACAAGCTGAGTTCCCTATTCTCTCCCAGCTTGCATGTGATGTGCTTTCTATGCAAGTGTCTACAGTTGCTTCAGAGCCGGCATTCAGTGCTGGTGGATGGGTTGTTGACCATTTCGTAGCCGTCTAGATCCTGAGACTGTCCAGGTGTTAGTTGTACTAAAGATTGGACTGCGGCATCAAAAGGTAACTTAATGTCCTTGTTCATCATGTGAAAGAATATTGAAGGCTAATTAGTTTTGATCAACCATTTAGGTGGCAAGATCGCATCTATCATCACTGAGTTAGACATTGAAAATCTTGAGCAGCATTTTGCAAGCTTGACGCACACGGTTTTGCTTTTTCTCATCTAACTTTGAATCTTACACTTTTATGTCAACTACTGGAAAAAATGCTAATGTTGTTTCATGTTTGATTTTGTCAAGAGAATGACAATGATAATGATTTGGAGAATGACATGATGGAGGAAATGGATGATTGACATAGCATATGAATGCTTGAAAAGTAGAGTTGTTATTTACCTTTTAATTTATGTTTGAACGTTGAACTATATGTATCTTGTCCTTATTTTAGAACTATGTGTTTGCTTTCTGAACCATGCATATTGATGAACTATGTGAACTAAATTGATATCTATTTGATGTCTTGTTTATGGCTATTCACGTTATGGAAGATCATAATTTAATGTCTATTGTTTACTTCTATTTGATGTCTTGTCTATGGTTATTCACATATTGGAAAATTAAACTCCTTTGTTGTTTTTGATCTGTTTTTTTGTATATGGTTTAAGGGGTTTTCATATTCTGATAAATATTCATTATCGCTTTCGTTTTCAACCATATTTGTATCGTATTCATTTTCAGTATTTTCCGTTTCCGTTTCCGTATCCGGAGTTTCCATATTCATTTTTGTTCCGGTAAAAGGGTACGGAAACGGAACCGGTAGAGCCTGTTTCCAACCGTTTCCATTCCATTTTCATCCCTAGTTATCTCTAATGAAATTGTGAAGCGACATATAAGTAATGTAACCTCCAGTTGCATGACTGGGTACATATGTCAATTCAGTATTCTCCATCTAGGTAGGACTAGAGTTTTGTTGATTGTTCAAGCTGTCCTGCTCATGTATAATTTGCTAATCGAGTGTTGTATGCTGTATTGAAGTCATGGAGAGGTTATCATGATGCACAGTTTGCCAGATAAGAATTAGGAATAAAGTACTTCTAACAGCTGTTTCATGGCAGTTGGTTCATATGTTGTTGATGCATATCTCAGCTAATTCTTTTTCCCAATCATTAGAACAAATATGTTAGTCACTAATAAAAACTCTCAAATCAATTATCTGCCAGGCAATGCCCAATTCCATTGCCCAGTTCGCCACACAGTTAAATTTTGGTTTATTGAACCTATCTTCCATTATCCCCATTTTCACCTTTTCCCAATCAATATGTTACTCACTGTTTCAGATGCGTGCTTGTTGGACTATCAAAATGGCAAGGCAGAAGTACAAAAAAAATTTTAAGAGTAGCAAGCACGCAGCTGCTGTCCCTCGGAAAGGGAAAAAAACAGCACAACTGCTGCACCTTGAGGCCGGGGGCAGGAGAATGACCGGCGGCTTGAGGTCTAGCTGCTGAAGGCTTGGGGAGGAGCAGTGGCTCAGGGATGCCAGTGCTCGGGGAGGGGCTGCTCATGAGGACCACCTGCTCGGGGAGGCCAAGGGCTTGAGGAGGAGCCAGACATGAATGCGTTGGGGTGGAGCCAGTCCGAGACGTGTCGACGATGAGCCGGTTAGGGATGCGCCAACGAGGAGGTTGCGGAGGTCCATGAGGGAGGGAAGCAGGGCAATGAAGGGAAAGGAAAGCTAGCCGGTGGCCATGGTGGTTAGTGGCAGTGGTGGAGGCAATGGCTGCGGCGGCAATGGCGGGGGCTGAAACCCTAGGGCGTAGACAAGAGCAGAGAGGTGCGGGGCGGGGTGAGCTACGCACCTGGGTTCTGATCACAGGAAGAAAATGGTTTGGCTATGGCATACGTGGGTACTTAAATAGTAACTCTAGGGGTAAACTCAGAATTCAATCTCGCAAAATCCAATAAGCACCTCAGGACGTGCTTTCAGCGGGTATACTAGTCTAGATTTTTGCTTATCTGAAAGCATATCTCTATTTTTCTTATTTAGTTGGGCTTTTAGTTTTCGGCTTTTAGTTTATAAGTACAGAAAGTCAGCAAAAAAAAGCCAATCAAACACCTTCTTAGTACGCTTCTTTTTCCTTCAAAACAATGCATCAAAGGCGTTATTCGTGATGGGCCCAAATAGGTTAGTCTCACGGCAGGTTTCCACCAGCATCTACTGGGATATGCTAAAATCAAAGGTGGTTTGGTCAGTGCTGTTTTTCTCTTCACAAAGTTGCGATGTCGACTATAGTGAACAAGATGGATGACGTGCACTACTTCCGAAAGTGAAGCATGCTCAGTAACTCATGCATATCTCTTTGTGCAATATATATATTTATATTTAAATGAAGAGAATAGATTTGCATTTTATTAAAGGAAAATAGAGTTAGAGTGATCCAATTTATTTAAAAAACAAAAAAGTCAAGTAGAAGAGATCTCAACTAACAAAATGAATTGACGAAGTAGGGCCACTCTCAGACTTAGGCTCAGGTTTGTTGCTAAGGATCTTATCTGGAGCTTTACCTTTGCCCTTTCTTTTAGCCCAAGACGTTTCTTTCTTCTTGAAGTAGTAGTCTTTTGCACCATCATCACATGACGAGTGTTTTTTCTTATGTCTTCCTCAGCTGTTTTGAGCATCCCATGCAGGTCGGTAAGATTTTAGTCCATGTCGTGCATATTGTAGTTCGAAATGAACGGACCGTAGTTTGGTGGAAGTGACGCAAGAATCATATCAGTAGCCAACTCTTGGCTAATGGAAAACCAAACTTTTCCAAACTCTGCATATAACCAACCATCTTGATTACATGTAGACTCACCAAGTTGCTTTTTGCCAACTTACATTCCAACAAGGCTCTTGAGATATTAAACCTCTCAGTCCTACATTACAAGATCGGACCTACTGTGACGAGCTGAAAAATGTCACGGAATAGCCAAAAATGTCACAGAATACCCCTTTGTGACGTTTCTTGGGTGTCACTAGCATCGTCACGGAATCCCCATCACAGATTACTCCTAGTGATGGCGCGTGCAGAAAACGTCACTGACTATGGGACCTTCGGTGACGTTTTCTACATCATCACCGATTTGGTCTTTCTGTGACGGTCGATAAACGTCACATTTTAGAGAAAATATGTCATAGTCTACCATATTCAGTGACGGAGCAACATCACTGACTTGATGCCACGTCAGCACCGGGCAGACCATCCCACTACTAGAAAACGTAACAATTTTTGTCATAAATAAAGATGACGCTGATTAAACAAGTGTCACTAGTTTCGTCACTGATTAAGATGACGTCATCAGGGAATATTTAATTTATTTCAAATTTAAATTACGATGAATTTTCAAATCAAATTTAATTCAAATGCATATCATAGTATATATTCAATTCACATCGCATCACATTATATAAATAATTTAGAGCTAAATCACATTATACATTGAAATCAAAGACAAATCATATTATAAATTCAATGTCTCATCCAAATCATCCTCAAAATAGAAATGACACTAAAAGTACTACCGATTCACCAAGTTTGACATTCATGACAATAGATAAGTTGCAAAGTAATATTTACATAACTAAAGACCACAAGATTGTTCTCCTAAAGATTGCAATGTATGATTCAGCAACAATACCACCATCATAAAAGGATGGCCTTCATTCACCATCAGGTTTGGACTGGGACTGCTGAGTTGCTTGAGCCCTTAAGAGATAAACAATCAGGTTATCCATTTCCTGTTGCTTCTTTTCCCAGGCTTCAATCTTGTCTTGCTGGCTCTTCTTCACAGCTTCCAATTCTTCTTGCTGCTTCCTCTTCATCTCTTCAAGTGCTCCCTCTTGTGCTTCAAGTCTCGCAGCTAACTCCTGCTGGTACCTATAAATCAATGAAACGCAGCAGCGTTGCATTTTCATTAGATGAAAACAGACAAGACAGCAGGTACAAGAGTACCCCCAAGAAGCTTACAATCTGTTAAATTATGACTCTAAAATAGAGAAGTACAATATTAAATGTCTAGGTCAGCACAATCAGAGCTCGACCATATAAATGATTTTTCTTTGAAAAACAACACTATATTTCTCACACATTCAATGTTGACAAAGTCAAGGAATTATCAAGTTGCATCGCTCAATACAAAGGATGATGGCAGTTCTGTCCAAAATAGGACAGATCTTTTAATCTTTTCATAGGAATTAATATATGACACGGAATCTAACAAATAGTAGATGTTTTAGAATCTACAAGACACCCTCCACAACTTTCATGTTGAACCTGTAAATTAATTCGAAATCTAACTGAGCCTAAAATGGCACACGAAGTCACTGCATGCAGAAAGATGAACTTCTGGACAGTAGAACTAAACTGACCGCTGGACACAAAATGTCCAGCCAATATGCACACACAAGTACTCTATAGAAAGCTTGATATATATTCTACAACTTCTATTTGGAGACTTGATCGAAATTATGGACATAACCAACCCAGATTTCTATTTGAAACTCACTGCACCAGGCTGCCAACAGAAACCTTTATCTTTTAATATTTTCATAGGAATTAATATATGACACGGAATGTCACGGACCCGGGAATTCCATATGACTAGGGGAACGAATGGTCGCCAAGGGCCGAAGGACCAGTCGACCTGGTGGCACGGTACCTGCGCCGTACTCACCGAGGCGGAGTGATCCGACACCTGACCAATGCAAGCCGGCCGGAAGCGACTAAACTTCCCAGAACCACATACAATTCCCTGATCCGGTAAAGGTTTAGAGTTGTTCCCGAATGTTACCAGGCAAAGCAAGGTCGGAGGAGCCCGGCGATTCTACCCACACCCTAACCTAGCTTGGAAGCTAGTGGGTCGCTCGAAAGCCCGGTAGAATACGCCCACACCCTGCCTGGCCGGCACAGCATCTCAGCCAGCGGGTCACTCAACCGATTCCTGCTCGATCTAGTAATAAGAGGAACGGCCGTAACTCTTCACGGCATACCCATACACTTCATATCATACACACATTGCATATGGGCAGCCCAAATAACATCTTGTATATCACAACAAAGCACTACGATACGATAATGATACTAGCTGTCCACGTTGTGAACAAATATTACATCACTCGGCCATAACCGAAAGTTTTAGTCGAATCCATAAAGTAAAACGAGTAGCAGTGGAAGGACTAAGCAAGACCCACAGCGGCACATCGGCCACTGCCCAAAACATTCCCACAACAATCCCATAAGTCGAACACTACCGAGGAAACCACAATTTCAAGCGTCGTCAAAATAGTCTTCGACCACCGACTCACCTGCAAGCTCCAGGAATAACCTAGGTGAGTACAATAGTACTCGCAAGACTTATTCGTGCTTGATTAAATGTCCTACACATGGATTTACTACAACAGGAGTAAACATGATGCTTCTCAGAGTAACAATATACAAATTAAGAACATAGCATTAACAGGGTGAAGTAAAGACAAGGTAGGTAACAGGCTGATTCAGGGTACATACATATTCCAAATCAATTAGGGCAGCCCCTATGTCAAATCCAAATCAATCCATCATACACACATTTTCATTTAATCTCTCGGATCGCTACCGGCAACTCAACCACTGCAGGCATAGTGAGTGCATAACCGTTTGGAGGTAGCGAGCCTCCAAAGGGCATGGAGACTTACCTCAACTATACCTCAGCGTTGGTTCCCACTAACATTCCCGCGTGATAAGGGATTGTGGCACGCTGAAGATAGGGTTGGTGTGATGACAAAACTCTACTTACTCCTGGGTCACCTTCACCCCGCAATTAACACCAACCGTACCCATTGTGCACGCCCTCGGCTCTCCCAACTCACTTAACAATTTAGTTGAAGAGCCATAAGATGTTCTCAACGTAAGACACATCCTACACATACTAGTGTGCTCAACCTCACATATGGCATTCAAGCAACCATTCACACATAAGCACACATAAGCAGGGCATACACAAAAGTATGGAAAGTAAATATGCAACAAGCTCTGCTTGCCTTGCTCTGGTTGTTCCTGATCTTGCATGGAGTTGTAAGCCGGGTGGTCTCCTTCTTCGGGCTCTGAGGAGAGCGATACTGGAAAAGGACAATAAAGGAATACTTAACAACCAACATGTATGCATGAATGCTTGATGAAGGGTGCATGTGTCTAAGGTGATTAGTGGTTGTCGAGGAGCTAGTACTATGTGCATAACCTTAGGTTAGCTCATCGGAAGCATGTGTGGTAGCTAGAATGCATGCATGACACATTAAGGTGCTCCGATGAGTTAGGGTTGCGTCGTTAGTGGCGAGGCATGACAAATATGTTCAATATGTTAGTATCAGGTTACAATATGTATTACAAGTTTCATGCAAGTGAAAATGTGCAAAGCGGAGCTACGATTGTGAAGCTAGGGTTTACCGCCTCGCGACAGAAGCAAAATAACAAACCTAAACATCCTACTGTGCATGTGCTCAAAATTAACTTTTGATTCATCCAAGTTGTAGAGAATTTCAAGAGCTTTCCAAATATATAAAATTCATCAAATTTGGGCTTACGGTTTGAAAGTTATGGGCATTTGAAGTTTCATTCAAAATCTAACCTAAACATATCAAACCCTAAATGCTACATGCACCCGAATCAATCCCTCCCTCTCTCTGCGCTACTGAACTTACTTGCTAAACCCACCCGAGATTGCACCCCATAACCTTGACTCATAACCGCACTCAGCTGACAGATGGGGCCTACATGTCATCCGGAGAGGAGCTCGGGAACCAATCAAAACGCGCCACGTTGCCTCCCTTTCTCTCCCTCTCAATTCCGCTCTTCTCTCTCTCGGGTCCAGCCGGAAAAACCGCCCAGCGGTGGAGCTCTTGCCGGAGAGCTCACCGGAGCTAGCTCCGGAGCTCGGCTAAGCTCGAGGAAGAGGCCAAATGGCCGGGAGCTCACCCTGAGGACGTCTCGGTTGCTCGGGAGGGAGGAGGAGGCCGGAGGAGGGCTAGCGACGAGCGGTGGTCGGCGAGGAGCGAGGGTCATCGGTGTCGAGGGTCTTCGAGGACGGATCTGCGAAAAGGAAGCAACGGGGAGATTAGAAAGGGGGAAAGGAAGCTCGGGTACGAGAAAATGGGAGGAGGGAACCACTGGAACGGTGGGGATTGCTCGTCGGAGCTTTGTCGGACTTGGAGGAGGTGGCGGTGCAATCGGTGGAGTTGGGCACAGATTCTCGAGGAGGAAGGGTGGAGGTGGTGCAGGGAGATGTGGACGAGCTTGTGAGGGAAAAAAGGGTGCTCGGGGAGGGCTGATGGCGGTGGAATGGCTCGCCGGAGCTCGGCCGGAAATGAAGAAGGAAGCGGCTTCGGGAGCTCCGGTGCTGGATTTAGGGTTTGGAGGCGGGGAATGTGAGGAAGGGGAGGAGAGAGGCTGTCGGGAGGAGGGCTTAAAAGGGGCGGCGGCTTCGGACAGCTCGGTGGCACACCGCTCACCACGGCCAGCGGACGGCGGCGACGTGGCGGAGACGCCCTGCCGGGTGGGGCCCCGGAAGCAAAACGGAGAGGGGGAGAGGCTGACCAGGCGGGGCCCGAAGGCAGAGAGAGAGGGGGATTGCGGCGGGGTTAGCGGGCTGAGGGAGTGGACCGGCCGAGCGGGTTTCGGCCCAGGGCGATTAGGGTTTTCTTTTCCTTTTTGTTTTTCTTTAATCCAGAGCTATTCTCCTTATCATTTTATGTGCCAAATCAATTGCAAATATTCTGAAATTTTTACAGGGCCTTCAAAATATTGTTTGGGACCTACTGGAAGGATTTGAATCAATTTGGGCATTGTTAGGCTTATGTTCACATTCAAATTTGAATTAGGGCTTTATTTTGGATTTGCACTATAGCTAAGCCCTAGACATATCCAAAAATTCTGAAAATTGGCCAGGGGCTAGGGTTTCCACTTTGGAAGATATTCCTGGAATTTGGAGATTCTTCATCTACTAGGAATTGCTCTATCATCGAAACCCCAATTCTGGCACTTTTAGGGTTTTGGGGGTTAGGGGTGATGATTCATCGAAGTGTTCGATGATTGCCTCCACATATATTGACAATATGGTTAGGTTGAATACTTCGAATAAGTTGATTGGTGTTTGCATAATTCCAACGAGGATGAGATATGTACATATTCTATAAAGTAAAGTTGATATACAACTAAGTTTAAGTAAGGTGTGGGTGATGATGATGACATGTATGCATGGATGCAAGGCAAATACCTAATTATTGACTTTGGGTATTACACGGAATCTAACAAATAGTAGGTGTTTTAGAATCTACAAGACACCCTCCACAACTTTCATGTTGAACCCGTAAATTAATTCAAACTCTAACTGAGCCTAAAGTGGCACACGAAGTCACTGCATGCAGAAAGATGAACTTCTGGACAGTAGAACTAAACTGACCGCTGGACACAAACTGTCCAGCCAATATGTGCACACAAGTACTCTATAGAAAGATTGAAATATATTCTACAACTTCTATTTGGAGACTTGATTGAAACTATGGACATAACCAACCCAGATCTTTATTTGAAACTCACCGCACCAGGCTGCCAACAGAAACCTTTATCCTTTAATCTTTTCATAGAAATTAATATATGACACGGAATCTAAGAAACAGTAGGTGTTTTAGAATCTACAAGACACCCTCCACAACTTTCATGTTGAACCCGTAAATTAATTCGAACTCTAACTGAGCATAAAGTGGCACACGAAGTCACTGCATGCAGAAAGATGAACTTCTGGACAGAAAGATGAATTTCTTGCTCCAAACGACCATGGGACCGATGAGGGTAGGGGAAAACTGATTATGCACAACCTGGACTACCAGCTAACGGGGCACAACATCTAGTGGTCAGAGACGACACTGACCGCGCATGGGCCAATGAAACAGTAAACCCAAGAATAAGTTATAATAGTTAAAGAACATGCATAAACAAAAGCTAGATTTCATTCATCAATCATATGTATCTGGTGATTAGTGTGCGTAGGCACACAAAAGCAGAAAAGAAGAAACGGCAAGAATAGAAATAAAAATAGCAGAAGTACCTATCATTTGCATCTCTTGCCTCTCTCTCCTTCTGTTCAATTCTTTCTTCTAGCTCTCGGATGCGTGCTGATGAAGCAGAGCTCCCAGACCTCCCAGATCTTGATGCATACCCCATGCTGTCGAACACCCTTTGGATTATTTTTGTGCATACATCTTTCGCAACCTCATCATCCTCATCCATGTCAAACTGATTCTGAAAATAACGAATGATAGGATACTTCACCAAATTGACAAGGCAACATGTGAACAAATGAATGAAAATTAAGGAAACTATCTTACCACAACACCATGAATAGCAAGAGGAATAACATGCTCTAGTTCTTTTTTGCTGTAGTCATTCCAGTGCGTTGCAACATGCATCATCTTGTTGTGGATGTGAATACCACACTCAGAAGAAAGCTTGGCTGCTTGGACTGGGTCTGTAGGCCTCACTTTTCCCACTGAAAAATCAATATGCATCTTCCTCCCTCCATTTCTGCTTCCGTAATCCTGAAGTCCATGCCCCATGGTTGGTCTACGTCGATGACCTCTCCTTGACGGTCGTCAATCAGTTGGACCAGTGGAGCATACTAATACATCTACATTAGAAGGTATAGATTAATTGGAAAGTTACAATTGCAAGTGACAGTACAGAGTGTGAAGAGATGATGCTGCATATACCTTGGCCTTCTACTACAATCCTGTTATCAAATTGGCCGGATGTGTTTGTCATGTCTTGAGAAACTTGCATCTCTGAATTGGCATCATGCATCTCTGAATTGGCATCAGGTGAGTTGCTACCCTTAGAAGTTAGGTGAGGTGAGGTGTTTGTTGGATTAGGTGCTCTCTGTTCCATCTCATCTCTAGCTTGTACTGTGTTTGTTGGATTTGGTGCGGACTATTCTTGACGGTTTGTAGCTTCAGCTGACTCAGTTGCTGTGGTAGCTCTAGATCTTGTTGTTCTTGAGGCAGCAGATGCACTACTTGTGGATCTGTCACGCTTTTTGTGGTTTGGATTCGTAGAAGCTTCAGCTGCCTGGTTCAAACAAGTAGAGAAAAACAAGGCAGTGAATCAACATTGACTCACTAGTTGAAATAGGAAGGCAGTGAACAGAGAAATCATCATCTAGATTAATTAGTAGTAGAGTAAAATAGTGGACGGACAGAAAATGTGAATCAATCTTCAGGTGATTAGTCCATTATTTGTGATACTTAAGAGTGCACAATGATATACACATGATATGAGCAAGCTGGAATTAAAGTCATTACATCAACAATGATGTACACATTATATGAACAAGTTGAAAAGGATGGCATTATTTAAGATGCAAGTTGCTACAATATATTACCGTTGTTTTGGACATAGCAAGAGTGGCCTCCTCTTTATCTCTCGAAGCCTCTTCCACTGCAGCGGCCTCCTCTTCAGCATCACTACAAGAAACCTGTTAATCCGTGACGGATTGAAACCGTCACAGATTGCCCAAAACCGTCACAGATTGGCATCCGTGACAGTTCTGAAATCCGTCATGTATATCGCATCATAGATTGACCGTAGCACCTTCCATGATGGATTCCCAAAACCGTCACAGATATTCTCCAATCCGTGACAGTCGTAAACCATCATAGATCAATCCCCGAGGCCCTAGCCAAGCCCGAGACTCTGTGACGGACTAAACCGTCACAGATTTACATGACGTGGCATCTACGTGGATCCGACGTGGCATCTGCATTGATCCGACGTGGCAACCAATGTAGCCCGTGTTGTGTACGGCCCAATATGATTTTGGGCCCACTTATTTCGATCCAGCCCAGCCCATTAGTCCATTTTTGGGCAATCTAGCCCGGTCCCTTAGCCCTTTTTTGGCAATCTAGCCCGGCCCATTAGCTCTTTCTTTTAGGCAACAGGTTTATTTTGGTCAGTCCATAGCCATTTTTTGGTCCAGCCCAGAAGTCCATTTGGTCTAGCTCATTGATTCCCATCTAAAAAAATTAGTCACAAATTGCAGCCCATTCCAATTTCACCCGATCCAGCCATGTTTGAATTTTACTCTATCCAGCCCATTAACTCTTTTTCTTACGTGTTTCTAGGAAATATATTTGTCTAACACAGTATATTAGAACAACAGCACATATGCAGAAGCATATTCAGAGAACATATGTTTAGAAGATCACATCCTATGGCAGCACAATCCAAAGGTTCACAAATACACAAGCAAAATACATAAAAATCTCCTAAAATTGCATTCCACTCAAGCCTAGGGCTGGTCGAGGTATCACAATTCAAGAGTTACACATACAAAAGTTAACCCATATGTTTGACAATCCAATAGTTTGCAGCGATAGACAATACTTAAACAACTGATACATCGATTAACCTTTTGATCATCTACACCTGATGCTGAGCTGCAAAGAATAGAGATAACTTGTATTAATTCAATGAGTTAACATAAAGAGTAGATGGCACAAAATAAGTTAACATAAAGCAAATCATAGAATGAGGTAAGGCAACTAGTGTAAGAATCTGCTCTTACCAGAGAATAATTGAGATATGTATATACATGTAGGAAATGGAAGAAAACTAATACCAAATATGTATAGCATCTGTACCCTCAACTTGAATGAGCTAATGTACATAAAGAGTAGTAACCAATAGCTGCATAAATCAATGCAATCAATTAGTAGTATCCATTCTTATTAATCTTCTTTAAAATGCTAAACATCATAATAGCATAGCAAAGAATCAGGATATGAACAACAACCATAATCAGGTGTAGCAGCTGTTCTTCAGTCTAATAGCCAATATTTATATACACATGCTTAGGTGCAAAAGACACTTAGCCAAGATCAAGCATAACATTTGTTTTCTCAGACCCATAGCCAATGCATATGCGAGCAAGAAGTAAGTTAAACTAGGAGCAAGAAGTAGTATGTTCTTATCATAGCTGGGCATTACCAGACTTAATCATAAAATGTATAAGGGACCAGTGAGGGAGGCTAAGACCAGGTGTAGTAGTTCTTTTCAGTGCTAGGTAAAACATCAACAGAGAATGGAAAAAGTAACATCTACTCTTATAGTTATGCACAAGAAATATTTCAGAAATCAGCATGGACATTAGTTGGCTAATGACCAAATGTTAGTACCTGCTCCTTCAGTTAAATAGCTCATAATGCATTCATATAGGAAGCAGAAAATGATTAAGACCAAGCTAGCAATCTATTCTTATCCTTATACTATTTCTCAAGTCCTGCTTATAATAGAAATCAGAGAGGAGCTAAGACCGAACATAAGCATTTGTTCTTTCAGTTTAAATAAATTCTTCGTAGAAAACGAATAGCAATAGTGATCAGCAACTATCAGCTAGGAGTCTAGTTCATAAACATAAACACACACACACCTGATACCAATGTTCAAGAGCACCAAGTGTCAGTATCTGTTCATATTGTTACTGTTTTGGAAAAAGGCTTCATAGCAAATGATACATCATGACCAACAGGAGTAAAAGAAAATGTGAAGTCACAGCATATCATCATTAAACAAGCATATTATTCAAGTTGACAATCGAGCATATAAAATAAACCAGAATAGATGAACCGTGGATACAGAGTCATGATATATTGCATGATACTAATAATCAAGAAGCTGGGTGGGGACTTGAGCTGTTCTAAAGAGAGCTATACAAACATGTAACATTGGTTAGGCATTAGAAAGTACCTGATGAGTAGATTGCACATTTATTGTTGGCCGCTGGGCTTTGATGACCATGGTGTTGCATATGGCTAAACCAAGCAAGAGATTTGCACAGACAAAATCATATATAAAATTTGCACAGATCTAGAAAATGGGGAAGATAAGAGACCTTAAAGAAGATTGATGCAGATTCATAGCTGCTGTTGATGCTTCAAGAGAGGACGTCAACTGCATCATGTGTTGGGGGAGGACGGCGGACGCTGTGCTGAGGGGTGACGCGCAGCGCTGGGGGAGGACGGGGAGGAGGCGGCCGCGCCGCGCGCTGGTGAGGACGGGGAGGAGCTAGTCAGGCAGCCTTGAGGCTCCTCCGGTACAAAGCAGCAGGTTGAGGAGAGGAGGGGGAGGCGGGGTCGCTAGGCGGGCAGCGAGTCGGTGGCAGGGGAGGAAGTTGCAAGGGGAGGGTGGCGTTGAGTGGTTGGGGGGAGATTGACGGAGGGAGAGCCGGCTTAGGGGGAGGGCGGCGCAGGGGGAAGGGTCGATGGCGAGGCGGAGTTGGGGACAGCGGCGAGCCGGCGGCAGGGGAGGAAGTTGCAAGGGGATGGTGTTGTTGAGTGGGTGGGGGGAGATTGATGGAGGGAGAGCCAGCTTGGGGGAGGGCCGGCGGCGCAGGGGGAAGGGATGGCGAGGCGGCGTTGGGGACGACGGCTTGGGGGGAGAGTGGCGCAGGGGAGTGGTCGATGGCGAGGTGGAGTTGGGGATGGTGGCGGTGTGGGAGGTGCGAGACGAGAGACGAGCGAGTGGCTGCGGTACGGGAGTGGCTAGGTTAGAAAAGTGGGGCTTAAGGCACGCGTGGCCCAGGAAAATTCCGCGCCGTGAGCTGAAAATTTTCCCGCCTGGCCCAAATTTTGGCGCTCTTTAGTGAAATTTTCCCGCCGTGAGCAACCCAGGTAGGACCCGTCTGGCATGTGGGCCCTACAAGTCGGTCCCACGCAAACTGACATGCGGGTCCATCAACAATCCAGTGGGACCAACGAATCCTGACTACTGGGTCCCACTGTGAGCTAACAAGTTGGGCCCCGAGCCAGCTGACGTGGCTCAGCTCCAGCACGACATATCAGTAGGCGCAATCCGTGACGGATCGCACATTGCAAAAAAAAACCGAGCCCGGTTGGTCAGTCTGTGAAGGATTAGTCTCTCACAACTATGACGGTCATGGTTGTCCGTCATAAAGACGCCACCATTTTGGGCGCCTGTTGCGCCTAAGGAATATCTGTGACGATTTATGGAAATGTCACGAGAAAACCGTCACGGATTAACAGGTTTCTTGTAGTGCATTTGGCACATACTTGGAGTCACTGCGATCATCGGCAACTCGTTCATTGTTCGTCGGTTGTGCATTAGAGGCACCAGGGTACACAAGGCTACGAGCTAATCTGTGTATGTCCTGAAGAGGCCTCCTCTCCTCAGCCTTGCATTTCGCAATGCAGTCATTCCTTATCTTCAAATACGCTGCAGCCTTGCGTTTCCATTCCTCCTCAAGCGATGCCATCTTTTCCTTCTCATGCACCCGTCTTGGCGGCATGATTTTAGTACCTGAAGCTGAAAAAGATGATAGAGAGTTGAATGAAATGAATTGCTAAATGAATTCTGCTTGAAACTTAGAATGCAAATTCAGGATGCACACTGATTTGCTGATTTAAGCAAGCAAATTCAGAACAGAAATTGAGGGAGGCAGTCCAACATGATCCCCATGGTTACCAGGAAATCTATGTGCTGTTCACGAATCAAGACTATGGATGTCACAACACAATTTTTAGGATAACCAGTTATGGCAATATGATTTTGACTAACAAGATAAAAACAAGACAAATCCAACTACATGTCACCGCCTAACGTAAGAACCATACTTTATTTACTTCATTCCAAGAAGATCAAAGCATGTTATAATACATGCAAATATACTGAATTAGAAGAAAATAATGTTGCAAATTATTTTCGGCAGTAAAGCAAGTTTTTCTCGTACCGTTCAACAAGATAGAAGCTTGATCCTACTACCATGAACCCTGACCGAATCGGATAAGAGGGCCATGAATCTGTTGCCATTGATGCCTGACGCCTAAGAATTACTAGATAGCCATGCATAAGTATTGCGATATGATGTATATTATATTCACAGGAGGAAGATGATGTCAATGAAGAGAGCTGCTACGGACTACACTTGTTATTTGTTTTCTGACATTCACCCCTCATCTACACGTTCACTGGAGCAGATACAAGACGCACCACTGGGGCATGGGCAATGAACCGAACTTTTCCGTTAGACAGAGGAGCGACGCTCCCAGTTTATACAGCAACCAACCATTTCCACCATGAGCCAGGAGTATCGCCCTGAAGCTCTCAACCGAAGTACTGCCGCTTTATCATATGCAGTCTACTTCATTACAAAACTAGAGCTTTGCATACTACCAAAGTATCAACACTTTCAACCACCACACATTAGAACTCAGTCACTATCCAGCTCCCCTGACCAATTTACCTGAAGTGCAGTCCAGGATTCCAGCTAGTGGCGAAGATGAAAAACAATGGAGCAAGAACTTCTCAGAATCCTTCGAAGCCTCAAATCCCCTCACCACCTGAGGCAAACCCACGCCCAGATCCTTGCCAAGCTTGGGGGTTGCGGCTCAGCGGAAGCTCTCACCTTCTTACTGACGGGGAAGGCAACGCCGAGGAGAGGAGGGGCGGTTTGAAGCGGGCGGTCAAGCTCGGGGGTTGCGACTCAGCGAAGCTCTCACCTCCTTACTGACGGGGAAGGCAACGCCGGGGAGAGGAGGGGCGGGTTGAAGCGGGCGGTCGGTCGCGCGGCTCCGATGTTGGCAGGCGAGCGCGTGGTCGGTCCTTGCGGAGAGCGCGCGAGCGGCGTCTGGCAGAGGCCGCATGGGGGTGAAGCTGTAGGTGGCGGCGGCAGCTACAGGGATGGTGCGCACCGGCGGTGGATAGCACCCGACGGGCTCCTCCGCTGGATGCAGTCGTGGGGCAGTTGGGGATCGAAAGGGAGGGGGAGATAGGCGCTAAAAATGGGTGGAATCGGTTGAAAAAAAGAGGGAATTATTTACCTGGGTGTTTGACGGGTGGGGACACAAAGAGGATGCAGTAAAAAAATTAAAAAGTGGAGGGAAATTTGTTTTTGAGTGGAGGGAAAAGATTTTTTAGTGGAGGGAAAAGTTTTTAGTGGGGGGAATGTTTTATTTTCAGAGTTTAATTAAAATGTGATTTATAATAAATAGCCTCAAATTCATTTAATTTGAAAGAAATAGCAACTGATTCAAAAAATCGTGTAACCCGATCTTTCACTGCATCAATGTAGACCATATGAGAAGGCGCTAAGTCGTAACACAAATCTTAAAGCATATGTGTCTTTGTCTCTTTTCTGTTTATCTGGGCACGCGGTCGTGATCTGACGACAGCACTATGGCTCTCTGTCGTAGCAACGAGGCTAGACAGTGAACTTGTGGCACCCCCGCACGGCTACGCGGACCTACGAGGTTGCCC